>CARXXK010000005.1:6554257-6845070 GCA_949089665.1 Macrosiphum euphorbiae | reverse complement strand
ATAATAATAAATATAATTTTATGTATAATAAAAATACATAAATATGTATACCTACATTTTACGTAGGTACTATAAAACTTTAGTGATTTTGAAAAATTTGACCCCCTTGTAGATATCACTTATATTGACTATAATATCCCCTTCATCCGGTCATGTTAATAACCACGTGGTCGATGCAAAAATAAATTTAATATAATATAGTAAAGGTACCTATTTTAAATAATATAAAAAACAATTTCCATTATTTCTGTCGGTTTTAACTTTTCTTAATAAAAATACCACATCCCATGATCCATGTAATTTTTGTATTTTGTATTTTGTATTTTAGATTCTAAGTGGAACGATGAATGTATTGATTTTACAATGATGTGTGTTTTTTTTTTAAATTTTTTTTTTTGTGTCTGTGTACACGATAAGTAGTCGAAATAAAAAAAAAACATTTAAAAGAAATATTTTGAACTTCAGGATCTTGTTCGATTGGAAAGTGAATATCGTTGGTGCATTGAGGAGGTCAAAATTTAAAATTCCCCGTAATTTTCAAAAGCTCCAAGAAAAACAAAAGAAAAATTAAGGAAAAACGGGAATTTTTAAGCAAAATCGATTTTTCACAAATCCTAATTTGGTTTTTGGTGTAACTTTAAAACGAATTACCGTAGATACATGAAATTTTCACTGGTTGTTTATATTTGCATTTTCTATACACGATAACGTTTTCAAAATATTATAATATTTTGATTTATTTTGTACTGTTTAGGAACATTTTCATTTTCCATTTTTTTTTTAGTTTTTTTTTCTAAAAATATCAATAAAATTGTATTTGTTAGTTGAAAAAGCTTGAAAATTTAATAGAAGGCTCCTAGTATATTGTTTGAAAGGCAGATGAAAAATATTAAAAATCCTTAGTCACAGTTTTTTTTTATAAGCATTTAAAGTTCAAAAATTTACAAAATATGAAAAAATCACGAAAATTAGCAAATTATTTTGAGTTAAGAATTCGTAAAAATTTTTCTTTTGAAATCTAAGATTTTAAAATGTAATACAAGATTCCTTGTAAGATTATCTACCTTTATCAATAAAATAAATGTCTATAAGAATATCAAATTATATTTTTATGAGCGTTAGAAATTCAAATTTTTACAACATTGGATATATACTCGATTTCTCATGTAACGATTTTCTTATTTTGTTGTAATTAAAAAACGAATAACTGTAGATACATGAAAATTTCACTGAATGTTTATATTAGCATTTCCTATACACTATAAAACAATAAAAATATTTTGACTCTTTTTGAGCTGTTTACGGACATTTTCAGTTTTCAATTTTTTTAGTTTTTTTTCTGTAAATATCAATTAAGTTTTATCTGTTGGACTAAAAAGTGTAAAAATTTAATACAAGGCTAATGATCTATTGTTACAATATCAGTTGAAAAATATTAAAAATACATAGGCACAATTTTTTTTATAAGCATTTAAAGATCGAATTTTGACACAATGTATCAAATTTAAAATTGAATAATTATTTTGTAGTCACAATTCTAAACTGTTCCAGCTTTATATCTGAAAGATTGAACATTTAAAGTTTAACCAACAAGATCCAAGTACGTAGTTACTACTGGTAAACAAAACATCTAAAACTACATAAGCAAATTTTATTTTTATAGTCATTTTAAGTTTCAATATGAGAAATTACATAATAAAAAAACCTAGAAAACTATGGTAGTTATTTTGTTGTGAATGGGGTAATATTATTTTGTGGGTACTTAACAGAACGTCTCAGTACCCTAGTCTCTATCTCTGATAAGTATCAAGGTTTGTTGGTTAATTTATAAGACGCGTTATACGTACCATACATGGTAGTTGATATGATTAAATTTGGAATTCTCATATTTATCCTATTATAGGTCAATTTTTTTTTCTACTACCCTACCATAGATAAAGTATATCATATGTCTTATACCTAGACTGACATAACGTATCTGCTCAGAATCGTTTTCTTATACAATTATATTATATCCTATGAATTCAAATTTAATACCATCCGTTATACAGTGACCCACTTTTTTTATTAACTTTTAGTAAATACAAATTTTGTATAATTTTAAAATTTGATTAAAAATACATAATACGTTTTTGCATAATTTATGTGTATAACACTAACCTATTGGTACCTATACACATCGAATATACATTAAATATATAATGTGCGTGTGACACTGTGACGTAATCGATTACTTGATGTATAGGTACAAAAGCCATTAAATGCGAAGTCCGCAAACTTACAGATATTTATACGCATCTGTGTAGCGAATGAAAAATGTTGACGATTAAAAACTCCTTACGAAACTTCTTCTGCGATTTATGTTTTTATTTATCCGTCTTATCCTTAAATGTAAGATGTTATATAAAAGTCTGACGAAAACGAAAAGAGCGTTATACGCGTATATTACTATATAGTATAATGTGTATACACATATAATACATATAATATATTATCTTGTGAACGCACCGAGGTTTGTAATTTTTTTTTCCTCGACAACAAGAGCGAACATTTTTCGTTCGAACAAAACTAGCAAACCTCTTTACTCCAATTTTCCACTCATAATTCAAACTGAACCATGCAGCGTCTTAATAAACTAACGGATTTAAAAAGAATTAAAAATATTTTAATATATACTCATGAGAATAGACTAGTCAGCAAGTTATGTGGTCTTGTATAAAAACCACCAACCCACATAAGTATCGAAGTATAATAATAACAGTAAAATAAGTTTATTTTATGTTTAATTTGTATAAATGTAAGTAGTTGAATGTTGCCATGATGGTAACACATTTTTGTGCATTTTCCAATTCTTGTTTGGTTATTATTTACTATTCAGTATAGCCAAAATTATCATTACGTAGGTACTTAATATTCTCAGAGAATAGTATAAAATATCTACTGGTCGAGTTTCGTGAACACTCTCTATAGGCGATGCCATAAAATGTTATAATCATAGGAGTAGGCAAGTACCTAACTAGGTACCTATAAAGCATAATTAAGTGTAGTTGACTGACTGCCTACCTATATTATAAGAAAAAATATTAAGCTATAATTACTATCAATATAGGGTGAAACCAATTTTATAATACCAAATAATTGTACATGTTCAAAATTATTCTACATGGAACAAATTTTCTAAAACACTCACAATAATAATACAGAATCATTGAAATTTCAAATTTTTGAAATTAATTTTACATTCTCTGATTAAAAATATAACGAAATCACTGAATTATTCCAAATTTAACTCTAAAGTAACATCATTGTTATATTTCCAATACAGTAAAGTACTCAAACAAACAGTGTCTACATAAAATTGTTACCTACATGCTACATGGCTTATTAAAAACATGACATTTGCTAACAATTACTTTATTATGTAATTACCTATTTCATCTTTTTCAACTCGGCAGATATATCAAAAGACAATTTGTATAACTGCAAATATTTTATAATATTAATAAAATACCTACTAACAAGTAATATTATGCAGGTTTAGGTACATATACTATAACAATATAATACATAAACCTACCGATACATAGGTACATTTCAGTAGAAAAATATTTTATTTTAGAGTTTGATTAATCATAACCGGCAGATTGTATATTATTTGATATTTGCGTAGGTATACTTACTTGTCTGGAGTTTGTTTAAAATTGAAATGGGTTGAATAAAATATATACTTGCCCCCATACTTATTTATTACCGACTCTTGAGATGTTTTTTTTTTAATATTATATCCAATTTAACCGTAAAACAAATAAGTATTAAGTATATTCATTATTCATATATTATTATGTATACTATATACCTAGTACCCTTTTAAGTACAATCAAGTATATTCAGTAACTTAACCTCGAGGCTGTCAAAAGGTCAATAATGTTTGTATAGTAGCCAGTAGGTACTATTAAAGAAAAATAAGTAATAATAACTGCGCAGATCTGAATTATTGCAATATAAATACTAAAAACGAAAAAAACATTGATATTAACAATAATAATTTTGTTTTAATTGGTTGATTTAATTAACTCCTAATAAAGTCTTATTAATTTACTAAAAATAAAGAATTACAATATACAATAAATGTATAATATTATGTATTCATTTAATTTATAATGTTTTTTATATGTATCTAGTTAGGTACAACGTAAAATAATTATAGTTTCAATGTTTAAATATCTATGCTGTGCATACTAGCATACTTTATTCTAATTCTAAACATTATTAAAATTAAAAGAAATGTATAATAATTAAAATATAAAACTAAACATGTAACTGTAGTTATGTAAAAAAGAAGGTGCTTGCTAACTTTTGTGGTTCTAAACAAAACTTTTATTTTATAGAATACTGTTAAAAAAACTAGTACAACTAGATAGTAATATTATTATTTTATAATAATGCTGCACTGCCTCAAAAAAATGCAGTAAATTCAATGAATTGGCATTACTAAACACATCCAAATAATAACACGCGATAGTTATGCTTATGATAATTATATAAATGCTGGTTTATGAAATACAGAACACTGCGCCTAAAAGATTATGAATGAAACGTACAGCTGCTAGTTTTATTACTTTAAGTAGTTAGGCGACGATTTAATTAATTGATAAAATTTTGTACTTTTATAATAATCTTAAGATAAAATACAGACACGTTATTCATTTGAAATTAGATGGCAGGCGAAGTCCGGTGGTCTCGACTCTCGAATAACTATTGGGCATTTAAAAATGTTAAATGTTTAAAAATATAATGACGTGTAAAGAGTAAAAACAATATTCATTTTTATCATTCCAAATGATCAAAACTAATTTTTTATTAAAAAAATCATACAGCAAACTGATCATTTTGCAAGTGGCTCCTTGAAGACACGGCCGGTTACCGATCAATATAGTTAGAACCACGGTTATCTACACGTGTAGATAACCGTGGTTAGAACTCACATAACAATAATATATCGTGGTACAAAGTACTAACACTGTCACAACGTGTCCGTGTCTGGGGCGTGAGCATGTGACAGTCATTTGTAAATTTTAAAAAGCACAATATGACAGTGTTCGTATGGTATGGCTTACATATTGTGACATCGTGCATGAGTTAGGCCCGCCTAGAAAACTAATAGCTTTAACGACGGTAATAATATGTGTGGGATAAGCGAAATACAAAGTGAGGGTATAAAATACTGTGTCAGCTTCGCTATAACAAAGATATTATAATATTTATGAATACAGGGTAATAAGACCAGTTATCCCGTTTCATTGCGTTAGTTCTTACGGAAAAACGAAAAAAAAAACCCTGTGACCCCTGCACCCTGTATATACATATATACGTAGAGGGGATACTTGCTCAATATATTCTTTTTAGTTTGAATTTACTATAGCGAATACAAAGATAAAATACCTGTCGGTTTATATAGATGAAGAGTCAATCTTGTCGTACTAGTGACTTCTCTATTCCAAAGTTGAGCATTAATATAGGTACATTGCATGATTAAATTACTTACTATGATATACTATTGGTGCATGTTAGTGTTTTTTAATTATATGACCATAATTAATAAAATAATATATATTTTTTTTTTTTATTGATTAAAAGTCTTTTTAAATACATTGTTTAAATTTCATCCCCAAATTTTGCTTTTGTTATTTATTTTGTGTTTTTGAAAACATTTCTAATGATAACATCTGGAGGAAAAATAGATTCTGTCCTGTTGAAACATTAGGTTATAAGAATATAAAAAAACTACAATCTCTGATCTCAAAATACAATGTGTACGATATATCAATAAATTTATACGCAATATACATTTGTTCGCTTAATATAGCGACAATAAAACAATTATGAAGAAGATTGTACATCGTGCTTACGTTACACATATGTAAGTACTAATGTCTATATCGGGTAGATAAAACCAAAAATGATTCATATTTGTTATTCGTATAATATTCTAAATATATATCGCTCATAGGAAAACAACTCTAAAATGGATAAAAATCAATAATTCGATTGATTTTTCTATAGTCTATCATTGTCAACGAAAATTGAAACAGACTGATACAATAATGTAACCTATATTATAATACATTTTACCGATAGGAAAGAAACCCAAAATTGCATGAGTTATTTTAGTAAGTAATTATTTTGAATTAATGAACATGGGAAGAAATAGTTTTAAATTTTTTGTCTTACGATATTGTATGTATTTAGGGTAACGTGCACTAAGATGAATCATAAGTAAAGTTACAATTATTTAACAAATTATAAAATTTTGCAATTCAACTGTTCACCTTAGGCGATACAGACTATTAAATCAGACAATAGAAAGCCATTTTATTAATAGCTTCACATGAGAGTTTTATTTTTCAGTCTCCATAAGATCTGTTATTAAGTACATAACATTATTATTAGATTATTAGGCAGGTACATAATATTTCTGGAGTATTGTTCTATTTGTGTTTAAAGTATACAGTTTCACGACCGTAATCATATAGTTTATAGTCTGGCTGATGTTATTTTTGTTTCAAAATATAAATATTAGTCTGATTTTATTTAGTACCTTACTCACTGAGAAAAAAAGAAGTTTCTTTGAATCTATATTTGTTTTACACTAGACAAATGTAAACAATTTTTTTATTAAATAAAAATATGCAAACCAAAGATTTTTTTATCTGTAAAATACCCATTATAGACATTTCTTATATTACTATTAGTAACCATAAAAAAAAATATAATATAGGGTTATGAAATTGAGAAGTTCAATATAGTATTATATTATTATAATATCATAATACCAAGAATAAAATAATAGTTCATACTTCGAGAGTCTTATGAAAATTTTGATATTTATTTGTATGTATATTGTGTAGAAAAAAAAAAATAAAATACTTTACAAAAATAATATAGTATGCCTTATTGATAATATCAATTATTTCAAATTCTATAATTTATGATTAAACTGTAGATTACATTTATTAAGTTTGCCTATTAAAACGAGTAGGTAGCTGGTCACACGGTTTATAACTACGTCTCATAATATAATTATTATGTTAATGATGACAGTTATTGTTTTAACGGTATTAAGGTTTAATTTATAATATATACTAATATTATCGTATTTTTACATTTTTAACTGAAGTACATAGTAAATATGCTTTAAAATGAATTAATTTCTAAAGCAAAATTTGAATTTGATTACAGTCTCTAGTTTTGAGTGTATTTAATCTGTTTTCTACTCAACGATCGAATTAATATTAACTCTAATTTAATTTTTTCATCGTAAATAAAATTTAAATTTCCCGAATTGTCAGATGTTCATACTTGGAGAGAATCAAATTTTTTGCATATTAATATAATTCATTTTTAAGCGACAGTTTATACTTTTATTAATAATTAAGCAATTTACATAAAAATGTCATTAGCAATATAGTTAGAATATTTTATTGAAAATTAAAATTCGTTAGTTTTCATTCCTAATTTTGGTTTTGAAAATGACGTCTATACGTTTGCATAACAATAATTATTTTTTATCACATTATAATAAATCTGAATAATTTAATGTTATTTACCTATTCGCTGTATATTAAGATTCCATACGAAAAGAAGATACACAGATTATTTAAATATTATTTCTGTATATTGTTATTTATATTATGGTTTTATGTTATATAATATGGTGTAGCTATTACATAGAAAATATTAAAAACCTTTCTTATCTATTCAGTATTCACTCTCAGCCAAAACCGATCGATTTGGTAGTATAGTACTAGTTATAGACATCGAACAACAAGCATTCGAGTCACTTTTGTCGAAATTACTATTTCGAATAATTCCCAATTCAAATATATTTTTAAAGGCCCGTGTTCTGCGAGGCGCATGACGCAAATAGAAGTGCCCCAAAATTGCAGGGAAATAGCTGCAGAAGAATGAACACTGAAATGCTTTCAGTGTTCTGTAACGTATTACGTATTTACGTAAGACGCAGCCATGTATTAAAATTGTAATTTGTATGAATAGGTGGCTGCAAAAGTCTGAAATGTTATATTATACCCACAGCATCAGCATTACAGAACTAATGAGGGTTTCTAGTTAAGCCTCCCCTATATTATAAATTATCAGCCTCCCCCAAAGCAAAATCCTGGATGCGCAACTGAGTTGACTGTTGAAAATGTGTATTTTATTTTTATCAGAGTTCTCTTACAATACGTATCATAGTGATTAGTGTTTAATAATAATGTTACACTGTAAATAGCCATAATGAAATATTATTATGTTTTGTGTCATTGAAATTAATTAGGTAGGTATTATAATATTATAAGATGTTTGTTAAAAATGAGTATGATACAAAAACCGAGGCCCTGTAGGTGTATAGATTTAAGGTCCACGTTGCAACACCTTCACCAAAGGTAGTTGAGAGACACTATTGAATGATTCTATAACTATGAGTAATATTATCGTATAAAAAATAAATGTATAAATAAATATTATTAAATGTTTTAATTTATTTTTAAATATGCCGAGGAAAATAATGTCTATTGCAATAACCAAAATAATTAAAACATCAAATTGTTATATATTAGATTTTATGAAATGATTATTCAAATGTTTGAGTTTTTTTAGTGCGAGTTAAAATTTGAAAGTATAAAAATAACAATTGAAAATGGTAGAATATTTGGTATATTAAATTACTTAATACTCATTCAGTAGGTAACTGTTTTAATGTTCTTAAATTTTTAGCATTATATATGCAGACATGTATTCAGTAGTCAGTAGTGTTAATATTGTTATCTAGCTATTGTTCATTTCCTTACATTATGGATTCACAATTTGTCTTGTGGATATTTTTTATGTTTAAAATAACAATAAAAATAATGTCTTTGTCTTATAAATATTTTACCGTTAAATTATGTGACTAGAATATTCAAAGGTTAATGAGCATGTATGTATAGATATAGTTTGGATTTGGTTTCTTGACTTAAGTTATTATAGCTATTATAGATTACTCAAAGTTCCCCATAAAATATATTATTAAATTAAATTGTTTGATTAAATCTCTGGAAATTATAAAATATTACCTGGTAATAATAAATACTTATTTTAATGTTCTGCTTTGCACTCATATGGCATCTGACAATTAGATTACATTTTAATATTAAATAATAAACATTTTATGTAATATGATTTAATTATAACGTAAAATGAACTACCTACCTACTCCTAAAAAATTTTAATTTAATATTATGCTTGCGATATGAACATTGTTAGATAGGTACGTTTTATTTAAACTAGAAAAAAACAACGATTTTTATGATAATTCATAAATCATTTTGATGGATTGTATGTCTGTATGATGTAAATAAGATGACGTAAAACTGTACTTTGTTATTTTATTTTGGCAATATTTGTTTCCATACTTTAGAAAAGTATAATATACGTATAGTATATTGGTGTACCTACACTTGTTTACTTGGCGTCCAACCTCACTCGAATAATATTCACGTGCCAAGTCTTTTACACGCGATTAGGTGCAAAAAAGTTTCGAGAGAAGTTTTTTTTCATCCACCGATATGTTTAAAAAAATATTACAATACAATACAATAGAAAAATGAACACATTTCCAATGATCTTGTGTGAATAGAAATAGTATACACTTTCTAGAATAATTGAAATATTCAAAGGTAAATATACAGCGTTATAATACTAGTTTTATACAAGACTTATGTAAAAAGATAATATACTATATTGTATAGGAGGTACCTACCTACGTGCATTACGTATAAAAAACACAAAAAGTTAATGCAATTTAATGTACGCAAAAAAGTTTATCAATGAAACGTTGATTAATATAAAAAGTTTCTATCCTTTGTAAAAAATTCAATTTGCCATTCATTGCTTTGCCAGTTGCAAGATTAAAAAAATGTTAACACAAGTCACATAAAATTAAACGAGTTTATTTTAATATAATATATTTTATACAATATGTATATTTACTGTGCTATAGAATATAATAATGATCTCCGGTAAAGTGTAAAAATACTATCTATTATCTCTTACATCAAATATACTGTGCCATACAGTCAGGATATTGTGAGATATTTTATACGATTTCTTTTTTGACCTAAATTAAAGTTGTTAACGAAGAACACCAAAATTAATGGAATCAAAATTAATTGCTAACATGTTTATTGTTAGACCAAACATTTTTGGGTGCGTGTGTTTTATGATTCGATTTTTGTCACGTCAAACTTTTACAAAATTAATAGTGTTTAAGGAACACTTATAATTATTCGATTTAATTAAGTTTTAAAACTTCCTTATCCCGTGCAAAACAAAGAACGGATAAACATTTAATCCCCACTTAACGAAACTTTCAAAATCAATTATACATTGTACAATATCTAAATCTTATTATGAGTTATTTCAAACATAAATGGATTCAAAGTACAAATAATGAGCTAGTTGATAAGTCAATGTAAAAATAATAATGTTGCCTATAGAAAAATGAAAGGCAAAGTTATTTCATAGAGAAAAGAGTTGTTATTTACTGTACTAGTTCAAAACTTTAATTCACTACAATAACTAACAAAAACAATTCTTCACTAACGGTTTGCGTTTAAACCATCTCCCGAGAGATTCTTTTACAAAACCGTCCAATTAATTAGTAATTACCGATGATCGAAAACACTATGCCAGTACAACCCGCACACTGTAAAAACTGGTTTACTTGACACAACATTCTTGACCAAATTTTTGATTTTTAGCATCTTATGGGCGTCGGAGCATGTGAGTTTCTTAGTACAATAACGTCTTACAGGAAAAACTCTCGCACTCTGTAGAATAGTCATATTTTGTTAATTTTTTTTTATTTAAAAGTAGAAAACATTTTGCAGAACGAATCGAAGCCCGATTTTCAAAATTATAATTATAGAAGTTAAAATTTGCATTTGAAATTTCAGCCTTTTATCCGACCCAAACAATTTTCAAATCCTTTAAATAAAAAAAAAAAAATAACGAAATCCGATTATTCTACAGATCGTGAAAGTTTTTCCTGTGAAGTCATTTTCGTTGATATAATACACCGCACAACCCCTTAATAGGTAACGATTATTGGAAAAGTATTATAATTAAAGTAGTAACTAAAATATAAATTATAATTTTAAAATTGTATACAATTCCGGAAAATTGGAAAAACCGTCACAGACACATTTAATCATCGTAGTGCGTAATATTTTATACGTTATCTTTACAATAGGTAACATAATATCGTTAAGTATGGTTTGTGGATTACTTTGCCACGCTCGTTTGTTTGGTATATGGTGAGCCGAGTGAGTGAAAGAGAACTACCATAATATCCAACATTTTATGTTTTCAAAAATGATATAATATAATATAGTATTATTGGTCGATCCGTTGGTGAGAATTTGAAGTGGTAAATACTGAACAAGACTCTAATAAAACGTAGAATTACAATGAAGTTCAATGGATATTATGGTTGGCTGGTAGAAAGAACTAAATTCATGACTTCATGAGTATAATATAATACTATCGGGAAAATGTAAATAAATAGTTTCAATGCTCACTTACTACCTAAGTACCAATTACTTATTATAATTATTTTTTCGAATATATAAAGTTTGTTTTTTATTGCAAAGTTTTCAATTCCATATTATATTTATATCTATAAGGAACGATTATGTTATACCAGACTCTGGATAAGTAATAAAATATTTAAAATATCAATTCAAAAATAAGCAATTTCAATATATTTTATAATAACACATTTTTTTAAAAAAATGTTAGTATTTAAATTTCTCTAGTACAAAAATGTTATTCTTAAATATTACTAAGTAATGATAAAACTGGATTAGTCAAACTAATGATTCTAATTTTAATATTTTATCATATAAAAGTAAATTACTGTTTACTGAGCTATTTTATAAAAACAAATGTAATACATTATGCACAAAGTACCTATTGCTTGTTATTAATGATTATATATATTTTAATATTTTATTTGGTTTGAAATGTATTACTTAGGAATCAATAGCATTCACCATTAGTATATTACAGAGGTTAAATTTTAACATTATACAATTATAAATAATACTGTTTGAATTATTATGAATATTAATCAGCTTTAGCAAGTACCTAAATAGTACTTTAATTTAATTTATTTGATTCATATTCCTTATGCATTTAAAATTGAACTTTTTTTAAAAATGTATTGATCAAATAAATTTACTTAAAATAGATAAAAAACAAATCCAATAATCATTTAATATTACATAATTCATAATAATATATGTGAACTGTAAATATAAAAGTTTTAAAAATGTATTAAAAAATTACTTTGTGAAAATGTACATGAAAATGTAAAATGTTTAATGAAATCATTGTTTTTTAAATATTATAGGGTAATAATTATTATAATTTTTAATTTAAAAATTTTAATGAAATATTACATATTATATATAATATACAAAAATGATTCATTCAAGTTTCTAAACTTATATTAAAAAAAATTAATATTATTAAAATTATTGTTTACATAGTTTAATTTTAGTTTCTAAAAAAATAAATTTTCGAGAAAAAATATTTTTATTTAATTAATTTTATTGTTTTAAGTATTTTGACTTTTTTGAATGAAAAATTGACCATATATTGTTTTTATATTTTGTAGCAAAATATTTTTAACAGTATTTAGATATAAGTATTATGAAAATTGAATTTTCAACGAGTTAGTAACTAATTAGTTATAATTATTTAAATTTTCGATGACCACTCCACAGTAGTTGACCAATAATTTGTGTGGCACCTCTGTAACATTGTTCTATAAAAAAATTCTTTAATAAACTAGATGCAAAATTTCGTTGTGTGGACCATTGGATTCATTTTCCAGGTGTTTCATCAAATATATGTTTGTCGATAACACTATTATTATAGGACGGCACTGTAGATAGGCAATTTAGGTACATAACGGCTGTGTGTTTGTTTTCAGCTATTTCATCAGACAAGACTCGAAGACTACTTAATAATATGTCGTGTTTAAAATATACATCAAAGTTTTCGATCGATGTCATGCTTGCACTGAATTAAAAACTTAGAAGATACCCTACAATTCTCTGTTGAACATCGCTCGTTAAATTAATGATAATCTATTATAATAGAAGGAGGATGCTAAGGCTATAACATATACAACTTGGTTACTCGGTTTCTCTAAATCTGTCATTTAATACGCCAACGGGAATGATGTATGGAATCTCCGAAAGTACAAATAAACATTTTTTTTTTCAAATTTATTGCAAACTTTGTCGACGATGTTTCGTAATAAAATATTACATCACAAACAAACAAGAGAAATTTAAACTTTTGGGTTAATTTATACAAGCTTGTCTAATGCTAATATATGATATGCTCCTGTATGCGATTACACGCCGAATTAGTTATCCGTTTTCAAAGCAAAAAGCTTTTAACACACACTCTCGACGCTAAGTTTCTTGCACGTGAAATTGACAGAGAAAAATGTTATGATTAAATACTGTGTAACATTATAATATTATTAATATTATTCGATGATATAGTATAATATGCAACTGCTGAACTGCATCATTTAAATATTTAACGTTTTGTCGTGATTTGAAAGTATAATTAACAACATTAATATTTGAAACCTAATAATATCATAATATGTATACTATATATTAGTGTTTCGGGAAATTATAGCTTGGAATACTATTTATCTAATCAAATGTTTTATTTTTGTACAAATAAATAATTTAATTTTAAGTAAATTGTATAACATTGTCATTTAAATATGTATGGAATCAGGAAAAAACCAAAGATAACAATCTTCAATAAAGTTTGTAATATTTTGAATTTTTTTTTAATATGATTAATAACTGAAATATTTTCTTTCACAATATTATACCTTCAAACGGAATACATAACACGAAAAAATTAACATATTATTATATTTAATCATAAACTGCAGTCTGCAATGTATATTTTTCGTAGATAAATACCATTTCATAAGATTTGTTCAAAAACACTCTCTTTGGAGTTTTAACCTAACCATATACTATAACTTTAGAAATGGGTAGTGGAATTTCCACAAATTTAACATCAAACATCAAACATACAATGATACTATGATTACTATGCAATCATTTTTGTTAAATATTGTGCATGTAAAATTACTTGAGTCCTGAACATTATAATTTGTTACAACAACAAAATTACATTTTGATAATGATAACGACGTTTTTCTTAAATAAAAAAAATAGAATAATGCCAACAGCTGTTAGAGGTTTAATAATATGTCAAAAAAGCATTACAATGTTATAGATAATAAATTGCTGCTTTTTTCGGTTATATGAAATTATAATAAATCATTGTACTCATTATTCGCACATAAATAAAAAGATATAATACATAATATTATTTATATCATATTTAATGGTAAATTACGATTTATGAACCTGCTATATGAATTTAATATACCTATATTACAATGTATATTAATTTATACCAATTTATAAATATGAAATAAAAAATTGTATAACAAAATCAGTAAGCTTCTTTCCGATTCTACTGGAGTCCTAAAATGGCCAACTGTATTTAAATTATCAACTTCCTAAATATGGAAAATATTCAAAAAAAATAACAATAATATTATTATTATTTAATTTTTTTTACCATCTACATAATATGACGTATATAATATATTATATTAGTTAAAATTTATTCAATCTATGTAAATTATATGAAATATTTATACAGTACCTATATTATATTGTATTTGAAACAATACCTTTTACCCAGTGATTCATCAAGCATGCACACCCCAGTTTACCTTTATTAATGAATAGATTCAAATATTATGTTTTGGAATTAATATGAAAAGGTTTAAAGCCCCGTTTACACGATCAAATAATTTGTCAAATATTTGACGTTCGTCAAACTCCAAATATTTTAGAACCATTTACTTATAATATTTGAAGTTTGACGTACATAAAATATTTGACAAATTATTTAATCGTGTGAAAGGGGCTTTCATTTTAAGACCATTTTTTCAAATTCTTGAGATTTTTTGTACTACTTAAGGAGTGTCCTGTGGAGATATACAAACTTCTGTTTTTCTTATGATAACACCGTACCACTATTCATTTATAAACTATAACTATACAGTATTAATCTTCTGAAATGTTTTATGTATCAAAATCAAAATTCGTACGAGTAGTTTTTAAGTTATTTAACTTTGTGTTCTTAGGATAACAGGTCCCCATGGTAATGGGTAATAAGATATGGAGTCGATGGTGATTTGAAGCTTTTAGACATTGAAATCAATCTATCAGTATTAATAGTTTGTAAAAATGGCCCAAGTATAATAAATACTAAATCCAATTTTAAGTCTAATTTATATTTATGTAAAACCATTCTCCTTATCCATTATCCTTAAGACAAATATTTTAATAACTAAGAAACTACTAATTCGAATTTTGAATTGGGTAGATCAATATTTTCAAAAAAATTATCCACTAAATAGTTTTCAGCAAAAAAGGGAGGTTTTTATTTGAAAAACTGAAGTTTGTATCGAAACAGGACACTCCTTAAGCAGTGCAAAAAAATTCAAGAATTTGAAAAAATGGTTTTTGAGTATATTTTAAAATTCAAAAAATGAGAATTTTAATAAATTCATTATTAAAGGAAACAATAGGGGTGAGAATGCGGTAAATCACACTGTATACATTTTAAAAATTTAGAAAATATTAATTTGAATTTTGATTTAGATGGATCAACGGTCAAAGAAAATAAAATCTCTTTGACAATTAGTTAATTTACAGTTGTAAACAATGTTGCTTCTTGATATAGACATTGAATATACGTATAATACTTATATAATAATTTCAAAAATTAAAATTTGAATTATCTAAAAATTCTGTATTAAAGGCGAATATGGAAATGATCATCTTAGGTGATTTCCTTCTGTATATTATATAAATTTAAAATAATATATCTATTTTATAGCAGAAAATATACTGTACATGATCTAGTAGTTGAAGAGCGTAAATTAAAAAAAAAAAATTTAATATGGTAATTTTTTGCATGTTAAGGGGTGATAATATTAAATACAATATTATTAATTTATTATTTCAGTTTCTTAAGGATTTCATTTGTACATTTGTTATTTAATATTTTGAATTTGAATTATAAGGTAGTGTGGAGGATTATATTAGTATTAAAGTGTGTCAAGTCTTAAAACCTCTGCAGGTACCCATATCTCACTCAGTGTTTTCATAGCAGTGGTTAGGTAATTCGTTTTAATTCGTAGTGAAAACTTAAACTAATTTTATTGAAACAAATGTGAATTTCACGACAAAACTCACCTCAAGTTTAATGTATATATAGTGTGTATAGTGTGTATAGTGTGTATATACTAGTGCATACTAGTGCATACTATATAGAAATCAACCTAAAATACCGTAAAAAAAAAATACAAATAACAAATTGCAGTCAATCTATGTTTGTGAATCAATTAATTTCATTGAAATACATCCTTGTTATCACAAATAAATAATGTATTACGGTACATTAGTAAGCATTAGTATCTGTCAATATTTTAATTAAGTTAATTGATACCGGTCATGTCCACAAACTGTGTTATTCTCCTATCACCAAATTAAATTAAATTTTAATCAATTTCTATTATTGTTTTTAAAACATTCATTGCCATTTGCTAGAAAATAACAATGCATTTGTTTTAATAAAACTGTCCGAATTGTATTATTATTTAAAATTCGTGTACACTGTACACCATAAATTACAAAATTTAAGTTGTGTTTTTACAATGTTGTAAATGTTATACAATTTATACCGTTTAACCGTTGGATCTTATTTTTTTTTCCTAGTTCTTAAATTCTTTTTGATATTAGTGATTGGATTTTACCATTAATTGTCCTATATTTGGGTTAGTAAATTTTTGGAAAGCGAATTCTGTCCAATAAAGCTTACAGCTACATACATATTATAAGTTATCCTATTTATGGGTCATAAACCTTTTTATACGCTGTGATATCAAAATGCGGCCGAGCTGTCATTTTGAGATTAGGTTTAGGTATAATCCGTGTCAAAATGGGTAATTTGAAATTCTCCTTACACGTGAACAAATTATTCATCTGTATCGCTTATATGATGTATCGGCTGTAATCCGTTTTTCCGACCATTGACAAGAGCCTTTTTATAGGTAATATAAGTTTGACATAATTTTAAAATTTTCATATTTACAAATACGTTTTCTAAAGTGTACCATAATATTCACCACCGAAGGTTATCTAAACTAATAATAGCTAGGTAGTTTATTTAATTTCATAATAATTTTATTATGGACATATTATATTTTAACAATAATATTACAATGTGTTATTATAGTAAGCTATGATATTATTTTATAAGTTATAATGAGTAAAAATAACTATATAAATAAAAAAAGTAAACCTGATATATACACCTCGAAAATAATAAACATTTCAAATTGGAATAAACAAAATGTCTGACTTCTCTTCTTTTTTTTAAATTTACAACTATTTTTTTAAATCACATAATTCTGATCAATCTGAAAATTTGAGAATTCAAATTCAATTTTCTCTAAACATTATACAATATTTTTATACCTCCATTCATCTTTGTTAAATCATGGAGTTGAATTTCAAATAAATAATACAAACCTACTGATAAATTTCACTTTAAAAAAAACTTTATCACTAATTTCATGGAGAACCATCTGTGTCAAATTTTGGATCAATAGACATGCTTTATAAAACTTTTGCGGCACTAAAAAATATTTACAAACAATAAAAAAAAAGCCGCATAGAAAAACCAATAGTGTTTTTAATACCGATCAGAATATAAGATTATGTAATATAAACAATAAAAATGAACTAAAATGCAGATATACAAATTTGATAATTCGTAAAATATGAATAAAATTAAACATAATATATTTAAGTTGAGTAATATGCTAATTGTAAATACAATTCCCTAAGGTTTGAATTAAAAGAAATAAAGGTAAAAATATTAAAAAATGATTATGTTAATGTTTATAATACTATCAAAAATACTAGGTGTACTTACACAATAGTAAGTATACAATCATATATTTGATTATATGCTTAACTACACCTAGACTGTATAATATTCATCTGTTATAACTTATAATAACGTTTTTTTTTTATTCAAAATATAACTATAAGAAAGTAATATTATACAATTACACCAAAATAATATGAATTTACTAATAATTGTACGTGCGTTCTACTCTAATGTTTGTATACTATAAATCGGTATATTAAAAAAATAAAAAAATAAAATCAATAATCATATACATTAACGTTACCTAACTATATAAAATTAAGATAAAACTAATGGGACCTTGTTAAGTTCAAGCTGTATTTGATCAATAAATAAAAAAAATATAGTTGCATTTAATATTTTTATTACAGTTAAACGATACTGGTGTATAAATATGATTTCTCAAAACAACTTCTGATAATTGTTAATGAAAAAATGAAGTATTGATAAAATGCAAAATCGATTTGGACATAATATTATTGCAGTAATAATATTATAATTTAAAAAACAATTTCATTTTAACAATAGATTATTAAACCCGATATTCATTTAATATCGGGTTAAATTTTAACCCATTGGGTTTGAAATTTGCTTTTCAATTGTTTTGTCTCACCCGACTAAAAATAACTGATTCATAAAGTGCGTAATGATATCTAAATATTTGATGAACGAATTATTTATTTAAAGGTTTAACCCGTAACTATATTGTTTTCTATTTAGTTATTAAACGAGTTTGGGTGTTTTAATAACAACATTTCACCAGCTGCAATATGCGCATTTATGCTGGATGAAAAACAAAATAATAAAGTCCGAACAATCCTATTTAACGGTTATCGTGTACTTTAATTATGTACGTTGTTATAACACGGATAAATTAACGTAAGCATTGAATACTATGTAGTAATTTAAAATGTTTGTATCATATCATGATTAATCGCATTAAATACTATATTATTATTTCAAAAACAAATTACAAGCATCAATAAATTGTTAATGTCAGAAATCCATTGTAAATTGTATTATTAATGTTGATAACTGTGCGGTGTAATAGTATTATATCAACCTGAACAATTTTGGGCGTTGGTCTTATTCATATAACATACCGTCATTGTCGCCAGATCTTATTGTGAAACTAATCAGATAACAAACAGTGAACTAACAATAGAGCAAAATATAATTCCGTTTTTCTCTTTCTACGTTTGGGGACTCCTCTTTTTCGAAATTAAATAACGACAATAAAACATTGTTTTATTGGTATTTTAATAAATGTATAACATTAAAGATGAATTTCATAATATATTTTTACTGACATTCGTTGCCGTTTAATAAACTCGACGGTTGTTACATTGTTTTTTAATCATAGAAAGTGTCCCTGGAGACGTATGAAATCAGTAATCAATTAGCTGTCATAAAGACTTTTTTTTTAGTATATTCGTATAATAAAAAGTAATATCCGCTGCACAGGTAGGAATTATTATTCCCTGGGTCCATAAAAGAGAGTTAACGTTAGTTCTTCATTGAAGTGCACTGGTGTAGTGTCTGAAAATGTATTTTCTCGAGTGTGTTTGCGGTCACACCATTGTGCAGGATTGTTATAGAACAACATAAAAATAAACTAATTTTAAAAATAAAGCAAGATAACGAACATAAAATCGAGAAATACAACAGGTACAAACAGTTTACTATACTACTGGTTAAACCTATTATGATAAAGTATTTTTCATTTTTCTTATCAAAAATTATAATACATTATAATAATTACAATAATATGTCTCCAAAGGCGTAGGAGCCGGTAAGTTTTTAGTACAAAAACATGTTTTACAAGAAAAACACTCACACCCTGTATAATAGTCATATTTCGTTAATTTTTTTTACATAAAAAATAGAACATTTCGTTGGTCAGATCAATGCTCAAAATTTCAAAATTATAATTATAAAATTTAAAATATACATTTTAATGATGCACAATATTTGTAAATTTTAAGCAAATTTTAAAATTTAATAATATTTTTCTACTACTATTTAAAGTAAAATGAAAATTCGGGATTTCAGTTGACCTGGAAAAAGTTCTTATCTTTCAAATATAAAAAATTTAAAAAATATCAAAATTTGACATATTAATGAGGCATGATAGTTTTTCCTGTGAAGTCATTATTGTTGATATAATACACAGCAGCCCACTCCCTCTCCCCTAAATAGGCGTCCGGCCGTAGATTTGTGAATAATTATTATTATTAAAGTAGTAACTAAAATATAAAATATAATTTTAAATATTTTTACGAAATTGTGGAAAAACAGTTAACGACTCCCTTAAGTATTTTCCATTTTCAACACTTAGTTTAAATTACATTATTCATTAATCATAATATATTTTATTTGCCATTAAACAGTCTATATTTTTATTACGTGAATGAAATAATAATTTTTGGTACCTATATACCTACTTACCGGCTAAACATTTGAAGCTGTATTACACATAATTGAGTATGTTACATTTTGTGATTATTATGTCATATTATTTTAGATACCTAATTAAAATAATAATTGGAAAAATATTATAATGGTGCCGTAATATTTATTTTTATCGATTATATATTATATGCGTTATGGCAGATTGGAAATAAGCGTCACATTATGAATATATGATTTACATTTATTCATATTATTATATGACTATAATAATATATTTCATACATGTTTATAATTATTTAAAGATTCATTATTGTATGTAAGATAATTTATAATTTAAAAACCTAACCTAACCTGTTTATTTTTAATCAAATCGACAAGTGTTGTATTATTTAAGTTCAACAATTTTACAACTGAAGTCTCTTTTATATTTTATTTGTGGGTAAATCTGATTACATGTATAATATAATATAGTACATAATTATATTAGGTATGTGTAATTATTTTATTACCAATTCCACTTCAATTAATTTTGATAAAGGATTTTTTGTCACAAAAGAGAAGAGCTATTGAAGTTTCAGTTGAAACTTGAAAACAAATTAAATTTACAGCATACTTGTACGCATCTAATTTAAATTTTTGCCATGCTAAGCATGTTTAAAGAAAACTGTATTCAAAAACAATATCGTTGAACATTTTAAACTATGCATATTGTTATAGTGTTTACAGATTTTTAAATTAATTTTGATAAAAATAACTAAAAATGTCGTAAAATGTAATTTCCCATATACGATTATCAATAACGAAATAACATTTTTTTTTTATGTTAAAAGTTTAATTTTACAGTAGGTAAAGTTTAAATTTATAGATTAAAATAATAATCTTCTTGAATAAACTTTGATCATCGTAATTTAACCACGATCAACCCCTATTAGATTATATTATATTTATTAGATCAGTTATTCAATAAATCCTTGTGGCTCATAATATGATGTAGGAGTTAATTCGTAAACACACTGAAGTAATTTTTTCAGCGCTAACCAATCGATAGGTAGAAAATATTTTTGTCATCTTTCCATTGTAACTCTTGAACTCTGATATGAGCTAAATAAATCGTCAACCATTCGTTAAAGGGATATTTATCGACGTGTTATTAGACAATTTTTCATTTTCTAGTTGTCGTTTAGGATGTGTAATACGGAACGCATAAAATGCATTTATTAGAGTGGAAACTCCGTATACAATATACATAAACACACACCCGACGCATATACATTGCACGATTCGCGCGTACAGTTGAAAACTCTATAGTTTTCTTTTTTTTTCGCTCTTGCAGAAAGTACATGTATATACACATATATAATAATATAAACGTGCGATGTAGCTCAACTGTGGCCGCGGCGAGAACGCCGTTTCGCCGGCGAAATCACTTCGCGAATGTGGGTCGACCCCGAAACACTGGGTCGTTATCAAAACGTTTATGGAACTATTTTATACCCCGCCTGCACCGACCCCGATGTCCCGTATTTTCGCATCTGTGTGGGTGCATTACTTATAATATACACTATATATTATACATATATAAGCATATTAATGACGGTGTAATCGTGTCGTGCATGTATTTATATCTATACGGATATAACACGACGTATATAATAGTCGCTATACAGTGTAGGTTTAGTGCAGTTAAAATGTTATTCGCGTGCAGTCGTCACACCGAGGCGGACGTATTATTAATATACCCATACATAGTATAGTACTATGATGTGTACATTATATCCACCCACGATACCGGCATATATAATACAATGATATTATTATGCTACACCTTTATTATACGGTACGCGCTCGTGTTGCAGTTGTCCCTCTCGGGATATGCAAGCGCGTCGCCTTCGTCGTCACTATAGTCGTCGCACTGAAAGTAAAAAGAAATATATTGATATAGATATATTATGTATAAATAAAATGCCGAAACGTAAAAAGAAATCCCATCCGCTCGTATACGTGCGTATATCATATACATAATATATCATATAATGCATGTATATATAGGGACCGGACCGGACGATATCGTTTCGGCGTGGCGTATAATATATAATAAACGCGCGCGTGAACTTTGAGAGTGAAAATCCAATTGTCCCCGCCACCGTACACCAGCTCACGGTATCATAGCGAGGGCCCCACCGTCGTCTGCACCACCGCGTCCAGCAGCAAAAGTATACCCGTCCCCCTGAACCCTACCCACCCCGTCCAACTCAACACACACGCTCACACCCACACACCCACACTCTCACACAATCCAACCGACTCTACGCCGTTGCCCCGAGGGGCCGCCCTTTCTCGCACACAACCGGCAGCCACCGCCCGCCTCGCCCGGTGCAGGAACGCGTCCAGCCTATTGAACCACGCGGAAAACCCAAATACGCGGCGGCGAGGGCGGAACTGGAACGCCGCCGCCGTCGCTGGAGCGCCTCTCCGTGACCCCGAAACGATTTGCCCGGGCATCGGCGGCGACGGTGACTATACTATAATACGACGTAGTATATACTGTAGTAGAACATCCACCACACACCTCCCCCTGGCCGACCCACTCCGACGACCTGGTAGCACTCACACACAGACACGACCGTTATCATCCCACTACCCTACATACGCACACGACCGCCCAACATGCTCTCCCCGCATTCGAAAACGACTCCCCTTAACGCGTACGACGGTGTACAGCACACCGCGATCAAGGCCGTCACCGTATAATTTGCAGGACGAGGGATTTATAGGAATTTTCGCCACGGGTCGTAAATTTCCTGTGCTTAAATGACGTCCGCGGCGATAATATCGTCGACCTACAAATGCGAATCTTCTAATGATTGTGTTGGGGGTGGGAGGTAGTCGCGATTGTACCGTTATTATAATATACCTATAATTATTGAATTCTCTGAGGGCGCTTAACATATCATAACCGTATATTACGTAGAACATACCCGCAGTCATCATTTCGTTCCCCTATTCAGAGGTGGCGTCTGTCAGGGGAGGTTTCGGGAGATTATCGGGTGCGGGAAAACAAAAAAAAACAAAAAAAAACGAGAAAGATATACGCGTACGCGGGCCAAACGTGTAGCGCAAACGCCGAGGCGGCCGTCGTCGCCCCGTCAAGGGGCCCGTATAGCCGACGCCACCGCTGGCGCACACAAGGGGCGGGCGAGACAGCGAGCAGCGAGCGAGCGTGCGCGCCGGTCCGGTATTAGAGGTCAGTATTGATCCCGGCGGCGCGCGGCCCGTGTGACTGCACACACAAAAGCGACCCGCGCGCGCGCCACCGCCGCGGCCGCCGCCGTCGTCGCACGGTTGTCGGTTTTCTTACGCGCGCGCGCGGCGGCGGGACGGCGCGCGATGGCTGGCGGTGGGCGGGCGGCCGGAGGCTTATATACATGCAAGTTCCGGGGACAAGCAGCCGATCCGCGGCAGTCGCTCGTTACCCATCGACGGTGTCGCGCGCAGAATACACCGTGTGTGCGTGCGTGTGTGTGTGCGTGTGTGTGTGCGTGTGTGTGTGGCGTGTGTGTGATGTGTGTGTGTGTGTGTGCGAGTGTGTGACCGTCCGCCCGCTCGACGCCGGACACTATTTATGATAATAATATCGTAACTACATCGGCACGATATCATATTTTGTATAGTACGGAAAAAAATTTTTTTTAAAAATTTTACACACACACAAAATAACTTTGAAACACGCGTTATACAATAATATAATATTTTAATATTGGCCGTTACGTACACAATGCCTGCATAGTATATATACATATATTCACGGACGTGCATGTGCACGCGCGAACTTAAGTAATTTACAAGTCCGTCGAGGTGCTTGCTACGTAAGAACATAACAAGATATTATACGACGACAACTGCAGCGGAAGTTTTTGTCCCGTCGCCAGTCACCGTCACCGGACCAGGCACGCACTGCAACAATCGGTCACTATACAGCGGCACAGGGCTCATTGGCACGCACGGCGCGTGTCAAGTCGCGCGGCCGGCCGCCGCCAGCGTCCCTTACCGTCTGCCTGCTGATCAAGTCGCTGCAGCGGCAACACCCGCATCACCGACAACACCGGGACCACCGACTGGCCATGGCTGCGAGGTAACAGCGCGCGCGCCGGCCGGATACCTCCCGTGTGGTACGCGGCGACGACGAGACGTTGGCCACACCGTGGTATTTGATGTTTCCGGATCGGACGGCCCCGGCGAGGTACAATGCTTCCGGAAAGGCAATGCTGTGCGCAGCTATGCCCGGTGCAGACGACGACGATGCCGCCGAAGACCGAGTGCCTGCAGGACCGCAAGTGGTGGTGCTTCCTGCTGTCCAGCGTGTTCACGTTTCTCGCCGGGCTGCTGATCGTGCTACTATGGCGGTTCTTCGCGTTCCTGTTCACGCGCAAGCAGCCCGCCGAGCTCGCGGCGCCCGGTTGCCCGAACAGCGAGCCCAAGAAGGAGCCGAAGCGGCAGGGCAAACAGGAGTTCGAGGGAACGTTCATGACAGAGGCCAAAGACTGGGCGGGCGAACTGATATCCGGACAGACCACTACCGGGCGGATATTGGTGAGCGTCGTTACATAATATTAACTCATTATCATTATATCATTATCATCGTCATCGTCATATAGTCATAGTTACAACGACGTTAATAATATATTATATTACGCTGTACATTGTATAGTTGAACACCTTCAACCTAATCCATAAATGATAGGTATATAGGTGTTCTATATACTTATATACCTATTATACCTATATAGTTTATAAGGTAACTTACTATAATATTAGTATATAGGTAGGTACTGATAAATAATATGATATCTGTATATGATTGTCACGATGATGTATATGGGAGATGTATATGACTTAGTATGACTTAGGTAGTAGTGTATAAGTACGATTGATTTGGTACTGTTTTTGAGTGGTTGTGCGAAGATGACGTTGACAGTGGTTATTGTAGTGAGAAGTTGACCGCGCAAATCGTGTTCTGGAGGGAAAACCACGTGTCGCGAATACCTCTAAACGACGATCGTTTAATGGGCTTGAGTATATTATCACAGAGACGTCATCGTTATCGTTGTGCTATTATTAATATTACCGAAGCAATAAATGCAATGCTCGTATATTTGAATAAGGTTAGCCGAATAACTCTGCCGTTCTCTCCTCAGCGCCGTTGCAATGAGCTTGAGGGAAAGATATCAGATGGATAAATCTCACAATATTAATTATTAATTTATCGACGAACATGCCAATGTGCCAATGTGCCAAAATATAATTTGTGTTGCCGAGTATGGTTTACATGTAAAACGTTCTATATAATATTAATATATTCTTGCCAGGTTATAAAAATCTCGAGGGATGCAATTACAGTTCGTTCTATGTTGACATATTGTAAATCGTAAGTCATTTAAGATGTTAGAATGAAAAAACTATAAAAGAGCGTATCCAAAATATTATAATATAATGCTTATCATCCTCGATTTCGCAGAGGTCATAATAGCACCCCTCCCCCACCCCAGACATTCTGCAGACAACTCTCGGTCGACAACGCTCATACAGATTATGGTCTGAACATATTTTGGTCTGCTACACTCGAGAAAACTGAATTTCCCATCGGCCCCTGAGCAGAGAACGAGGTGCGCCCAAGAAGGTTGCAACATGTCCATCAATACGTATATAATACACAATCGTTTACAACCCTTAACCCACCCCCGTGTCCACATACAATCCGTTTTTTAACGTCCGTGACCCGTAACACGGTCCCGTCAACCGACGGACACGTGTTTGGATACGAAAAAGGACTATTATCGCGATTCGGGAAAAATGGTGTACTACCACGGGACAAGGTTTTTTATTCGAATAAAACTTGCGGTGACGGTCTGTACCACGCGACGGTAATAATAATTATTGTGACAGAACGGTGTCTCGTACGTACCACGAACGCAATGCGTACAATAATTTATAATAAAACGCGATTAAACAATCGCAATATAATATTATTATAATACACCGTTTGTCAGGAGTACACAAAGTATTGTGTGTGTGTGTGTGTGTGTGTTATGATGAAATTATACAATGAGGTACAGTTATTATTATTATTTAGTGATGTATTATGACGTACGGTGCCGAAAAATTATTATTGCTATTATAATATTATTATATATTGCAATATTATACAATGATATGTATATATATTTTTTTTAAATTTTTTTGACGAGACAACCATAATAATATAACCCATTGCCGTATACGGTAAAATAAAACGTAGTACGTCGCGTGCAGATATCTCGGCTAACGTGTTTAAAGTAATTCCGAATCACTTTCCCGGGATTTTTTTTTTGCACTGCTTTGTTTTTTCGACGAAATTCGTGGCCGCTTATAAAAGTTTCGGTTCCGAGAATGAGCGCAAAAGTTGAGTTATGATTATAACTGCACAACGTAGTTACTCGAACAAACACACACACACGCACGCACACACACCCACATACACACAATATAATCACGGCCAAAGATTAAATGTATAGTGTTTGTGTTTTAGGACTGTCGAAACTTTTAATTGTATTTATCTTTATAAAGCATAATAATATTATAATACACAACACAACAGATAATAATATTATTATATTTTCAACTTTTCCAACTATTAAAAGTAGGTAGCCGGTTTTATATTATTATTATTATGTGTTTTGTTAATCAAAACGCTATTCGACTATGTATCATAATAATAATAAATAATAATATTCATATTCGTAGCTCGTACGAAAAAATATTATGAGCGTCCGATGATTTATGAACGAATAATCTATATCATATAATAATATAAATTAAAAACTTAAGTCATAAAACTTTTCCAAAACAATTTTAACAAACTCGTGATTTTCAATCGCTATGAAATGTATAAGAATAACAATCAGTAGGTAACTTATTCGATACATTATTTCGATACTACAAACTCGAATTATAATTTATAATATAATATGGGTTTGTTTAATCAGCATTGGCAAATGATAATTATAATTTATAACGTTTGTTTTTCGACTACAAAAGTTTACAGATAACGATGATTAAACTCAAAATTCTTAAAAGACCTAATTTACCGCTTATAAATAATCTATATATATATATATAAATATATATATATATAAAAATAAGTGTATATTTTGAATAAATTGTATAACTCAACTACTCAAGATCCACCAAACCGATTTCGATAAAATTTCAGGGCATATTAAGATTGATATGTAGATGGTTTTTGTGTAGTTTGTAAGCTGTGATATAAGTGGTTCCGGAGTTATGGCCTTTTAAGTGCACACCTGGCCGAAAAAAGAAAAATAATAATAGTGTTTTATATTTTGGTTGCTATAGGGCATGTTTGTTGATTTGTATTGTTATTTTTTGTCAATATATCCTATTAATATTATACGAGTAAACGCGAAAGTTTGTGACTTTGTTACTCTTTCACATAAAAACTACTGGACCGATCTTGATGAAATTTTTACACTGCGTGTATTTTGGTCCAAATTAATACATAGGCTAATTTAAAAAGGGAGAGGACCAACCCCGGGAGGTGCTCAAACGGGAATTTTGAGATTTCGGATGGAAATTTTTGCTTATAAATGGTTGCCATGGGTTTTTAAGCTATAATAATAATAATAATGATCAAAATAAATAAATAACATTTGCTTTACTTTTTAAATACAAATTATATTTAATGGGATTAAATAAATGGATTATTTTAATCAACCGTAGGTTTAATTAAGTAAAAACGACAAACTTGGTATACTTTAGGGTTAAATCATACGCTTACGTACAAACAGCACGAGGTCCGCGATCTACCGCAGGTAGATTGCCTACCTGATAAAGTACTGCTGCGATTCAGAATTTTTATTCCGGGCAACGGAAAAGATAAGATAAATTTTGAACACCGTACACCGAATATTAAATAACGAATTGAACAAAGTTTGAGTCATATAGAGTTGATACATATAACGGGCAACGAAGTGTACGGGATCAGTTAGTATTGTGATAATATTATAATGATTTTAAAATCAATACACAAGTCGAATATTATTATATTACATTATATTCCTATGGATTTTTAAATACTTTATTAAAGTCTTCTTAAATAGTGAATCTTTACCATGTTAATTATTCAATTCTAAAATATCTATTCGTTTGTCCTATAATATGAATAGTATACACAGTAAAATAATGTAATCAATTTTTGTAATACAATATTATAGTGTGTAAAAGTTACTTTTTCAAATAGAACTTTTCTAAACTTTTCCAAAAAAAAAAACTGTGGTTCCAAATAATCTAAGTATATTAAAAACAAAAAATAAGATATAATATAATATAAATTAAGATTTGCAGTGCGTTAGGTGTTGATAAATTAGTTCGATATGGATAATAAAATATGTTTTTTTTCGAAGATACGGGTTCCGTAGTTGATGATTTCGGTAAGGTGTTTTATATATTATATTTTTCACAGACGTCGGTTTGAATTTATGAGTTTTCTTTGTGCGCTTTCGATGAATGGAGAATCGTATTTTACGGCTCAATAAAAATAAAAGGTACGACGAAAAATAAAAGATTCTATTTGAATAATATTATATAATTTTCTGAATGGCGGACCTCCTATCGATTAACCTTTTTTTAAAAAAAATGTAATTCATTCAAAGCGAGCAATTTTTTTTTTTATCCTATATCGCGGCTGTTATTCGCACTATAGGTATATTATATAGAATATCGTTTAGCCATTCAGCGGAATGATAATGAACAGTTAAAAAAGCCATGCCGGTATTAATGTTTCATGAAAGGTTCGATTAATTAACCGTTCGCTACTATAATACAAGTTCTACACATTAATATTCATGTACCTACCTGTGCAGTGTACACATTTACCTAGGTACACGGTCGTTTAATTTCAAATTGTATCCGATACGTTTCAACGAGCAAAACGCGCGTAATTATTATGTTTGCGAAAATCGTGTACTGTGCGGGGATTATTCAAACTTCATTCTCGTTGAACTACCCACGTATTTTATGACTGGAAATAAATCAAGATCTATTATTATACGCGACTATTATCGCGTAATAACAGACACATTAACACAATACCTACCGACTCGGCAAGATACCATAAAACATGTCCGTAGACCGCAATTATTATTGTGGTTTATAATGCGCTAACACCATTACGCGTATAATATTATTATCATTTGCTCGTTATATTAGAATATCACCATCGTAATTATTATCCTATTGTATTTTTGCTCATAATTATAAATCTCAATAACTATAGAAGGTATAAGTCGGTATTCGACCAATACTTTATCAACAGAGCAAGTACCGTTTAATAACGTAGTGATAGTTATTGCAATATTTAACGTTGTGTTATAATATAGAGCATTGGAGAGGAATAATGTAATGACCGTTAGGTATAATATCGATATGAGTCGAAATGTTTACAATATTATAATGTACGAAGATGATTTTAAAAGTTTTCGATCGAAGAAAATTTATCTTATGGTTGATGCTGGATTAAAAACAATAATTATAAAGTTCTCGGCGCATATCCAAAATTCAAGGTGCTTAGACATTTTTCATGCTGTGATTTTATTTTTAGATTTGTCTCTTTTAATTTTAGCTATATACATTAGACATTAATATATATAATATATAATATATGTTACAAAATATTTTAAATGAACATTTTGCTTATTTTTAATGGTTTTTAAATTAGTTACAAGATATAATTTTTTAGTACGTCGTACAAATATCGAAACTTTTCTAAAATATTTCAATTTACTTTTTAAATGCTCGAACTTAATGAAGTTGAATTAGTATTTTATAGTTATAATACATAATATAAAAATTGGATTCAATGGATTTATACTACTGTAATGTATAAATTAAACATAAATAATGATTACAAATACTTCTTAGTTCAAACTAACAGAATGATGTTATAATGCAACAAAATATTAACAAAGTTTTTTTAAAATCGCGCACACTGACACGGGAGTTAATTCGTTTTTTTTCGTAAAACGTTTAAGTCATTCTAGCTAGGTATACTTGCCAGAAAATAAAATAGTTCAATTATAAATACAATACAATCAATCTTCATTATAAACAAATATAATTCAAGAATCCATATTAAAAATGTGCTTAAAAAAAAAAAAAACGACATACATCATATTACTATAGGTACCAACACATAAAATATATTAATCAAGTTATTGAAAATTAAAGAAAAATATTATAATTGTTTATCATAATATTCACGTTGTATATAATATTTATTATTTTATAAAGTATGTTACTAAAAACAAATTTTGTTTTTACTAACTTTTAATAATTAATTAGAATGATGAGTACTAAATAATTAATACATAATAACACAATAAATCGTGTTTTAAATATTTTACTAACATATTATTTTACAAACGTTATCAAGAACGTTTTGATTTAAAACAATTTCGTATTGTGTTGATGACTTGATGTACAATTAATAATTATTATGTGTAGAAATCTAATATTTCATGATCCCACGTCATACTATCTTGGGGGGGTACCTACATATCATTATATTAATGTTTTATTAGATTCAACCTCTTCTCGAAACAATACAATATTGAATAACCATTAGCAGATGATTAATTTACTTGGGGCGTATATATGAATAAAGTTGTCATGAACGGTCGATTGAATATTGAATATTTATTTTTGTTGTCTGTATACCAAAATAACAACCTACAATCGTAACTTGGCAACTGCTAAACATCTATCGTGCACAGAATGATAAAACTCTATTTGTAATTTTTTTTTTTGAGTACAGCCAAACTAATGGTTATAAATTTATAAATCATAATTGCAAACTGTATCGCAAACATGAACTTTTATTTAAATTACCTTTTTTATGCTACACAGTGAATGGTTCAAATAATGAATAATTAAATAACAGTTAATTATTGACCAAAAAATAGATATCTACATGTAAACTAGGCCAAATTACCGATGTAAAGATTTCGTTTTGTGAAAAATACTATCGCGTGATAGTGTAAAAAAAACAACTTACTATTAAATACTTAAAATAAATACATGTCTCTAATCAATTTCGAATACGGGGAAACACTATAATTTGAAAAATAATATTATAACAATGTACATAAATACGTAATACCTAAATTACATATTATTACCTATTTACTATTATAAAATAGTTGTTCATCATCAACATTTCATAGTGCCATTTTTTTTTTTTTTTTACTCAATAGTTAGTATGTAGAATTTTTACTGTGATTGGAACTAAATATTCCAGCCCAGGCATAAATAATAATAGTGCAGAGTTTCAAGGTTGAAATCACAGGTTGATCATGCTCGGAACAATGGGGTGTTTTGGCTTAACAATGTCATTATCTCGGAGAGAAATCCTAGTCGTTTTCTGTTATCTGGGAAACAAATGTGACAAAATATATTTTCCAGGTTAGGGACTACTAGAAGCGCGGCAGCGACATGGTTTAACTACTGCTGGTGCGCACTTAGGTATGTACGAGAGACAAAACGGACCACAACAGATGACCTCTTGAAAGAAAGAATAAAAAAACTCCAAACGGACTCCGACTACGCATTCGTCACAATCGTTTGTTTGGCAGCCGTTGTAGTGAAAATCCCCTCGTACATTTAAATGTAACTCGTACAGGTACCTATTGTTCGCGAACAAACGATTTGATGATTTCAAACCCCGGAGCGAAGTCATCATCTGGAGTATTTTTTAAAAGACACTTAAGTGGCGTATATAAGACCTCCGGTTCATTCTAGAGTATTTTATAATACGGTGCGATGAAGCGCGTTCAACTTTTACGCAATATTTATAACACGGTTTCGACTTCATCATCAAAATGTGGTTGTAGTTTGTGATTTTTTTTTTTACTAACGACCCACACACGTAACTCGAGACCAGACGTATGTCTGAATCGTTCGTAAGATCCCGTTGATTAATTGAAATGTAGGTTTTGTGAAGTCGGCGTTGAAATCGAGTTTCTATGTACTCTGAAAAGTTCAATTTATTACCCATCACTCGAAAGATATAAAGTTACAAAATCGAATATTATTGCAATGTATTATGTCATTATGGTTATTATTATTCTGTGGAATAGTGAACTAAAAAATCATTACTTTTTGCAGTAGGTATATTATTTATGTATATTTAAATATCAAAGCTATGTTCGTGTATATAATAATTAATTTCCTTTTCATTGTATAGTAGTGTATGTTATAAACGCTTGGTTATCAAATATATTTAATTATTCAATGTTATTGTCCACGTTTTGCTCAATATATATCGTACTGTTTATTATGCACTAAAATTAACGTTCGTTTTATTTCTCTCTTTTATTTAAAAAAAAAAAGGATTTTATCACCGTGGATAGAAAATTTAATTTCTCCACATTTTTACTATAGGTACTTGTACATTATGGTTTGTGTAAAGAATCTCGTACAAGGTATTATATTATAATATCAACTCAAAACGACGCTTGATTACATTTTAAATGCTTCATATTTACGTCACTGAAGGTCATCTATTTCTTTGCAATATCAGTGTTATAATTATAGGTATGTGTTACACGTTGATTCCAACTCGAGAACTGATACTTTACACCAAACGTTTGGGAATAAAATATGTAAATTCACTATTTAAATTCTTAATATCATTCAAGTCACCTTACATAATTTTTTGTATGCTTATTTAGGAATATAAAATTATTATTTAAATAATCTTATAAAATTAAACACGCATGGGAAAATCCTAGATATATATTTTAAAAAGTTGATTATGAATATAATTGTGGTTATAATTATCTTTAATTAGATGGTAATATTAATTAGATAACGAGTAGTTTGGACAATTATGAATACATTCAATATAATCATTTGTGACGAGTACCCAAGATGTGTTAAATTTAATTTAGGTATTACAAAAAAAGAAATGAATGGTTTGCCCTAGTCGTGCCAGAATTTGGGAAATTTTATTGTTTTAGAATTTTTTATTTCTATAATATATTAAAAAGTGAATATTGCAAATCCGCATTAGAGATCGCAAATGTTTTAAATTCAAATTTTGAATTTTCCATCGTGTTAATAATTTGTAGAACAAAAAACGCGTTGAAAGGTTTAAATTTAATAAAAACGGAGAACAATACAATAATTTATAATATAATACCATGGATGACGCGCAGTATATTATGTTTATATAAATGGAGTGAAATCGCTATTTCGAGGGGAGTGTCGGAAACAAATAATAATAATATGCGAGAGAGTAGAGGGAAAAATACACACACACGTATATATATATACATAAAATACACTGGAAAAAAAACATAATATATTATATATATATACGACAACGGGTGAGAGCGTCTTCTGTCTTTCCATAAAAATTCTAAATCGATGAAACACTCCGTTGTGAAGAAAAAATGCAACGTGTGTGTGATAGATCTGACGAAAACGTGTCTGTTATCATTTGACGACGACGGGTCTTTCCTACCAGCCGTCCGTCTTGTCGACAGGATTAGGAGTATAAAGGGGTGTGAGCGGCAAGGGGAAGAAATTAAAAATACAAATCGAACGACGTCGATTGGCCATGGATGAAAAGACTCGGGACAGGAGGAGAGGATTAAGAGAATGGTGGGGTTAGGTTTTGTGGGGGGGGGGGTAGTGGGAACACGTCTCAGGGAAGTTACACGCGCTCGAAGGCTGTCATATTGTTTAAGTACCGCATTTGGTTTTACATAATCCCCACACACTCGCCCACGCACACACACATGCCCACATGGGCATACATACACATATACACAGATGCGCGGGAGCGAGTGTGCGCACTCTGAATGTAGGTTACACTTGTCCCAGTTGCGAGGGGTAGTTTGGCTGGTGGGGCGGGGCACCACCCCCGCGCGCTCGAATCGATCGATCGGTTTTTTAGCGGCCTCTGCCGAGTCGTGAGCGCCCGTTGTACGTTTATTTTTATTCCCCCCCCCCTGGTTTGCAAATCGTCGCATACCAGTGTGCATTATACCGGCAGCTGTACAATATGTGTCCCCGGTCGTGTGTGTGTGTGTGTGTGTGTGTGTTTGTGTGTATGCGTTAAAGAACAAATTCCATGGGGTGCCCGTCGAATGAACGACGATGACACTGTGTATAATAGTATATGATATAATATGATAATAGAGATAGACGTACCGCCGTGGAACGTCGTCGTGACCCTTTTATGGTGTAAAATGCGTGTGTACCTACGTTGTGTTTTTTTGTGGCCCGCGAAGAAAACGACAATAAGGTCGTATCCGTTCGCCCCCTGCCCGTCGTATATAGGACTTATCGATTAAACGTCTTTTTGGGCGGTTTTTATTTTGCCTCAACCGAGAAACCCCTCTCCGCATTCAATCTAGGTCCTGGTTACTAGGATTTTAAAGGCCCCGGGCACAGGTAGACCGGAAATTCAAATTTGTTTCAGGTCCATAGTATAATGGCTGCACAGAATAACCACATTTTAATAAATCTTTTGCGATATTCTTTTCACTTCGACTATAAAATACTTTCTTAGCACAAGCATAATATTATCATGTTATGTAAATATTTTTTTATTAAATGATAATAATATCATCGTGGAGATATAAAAAATGAAACAGGTGCTCTATAATATGTGGATATGGTTTATAACCAAAAATGAATGAAATCATAATTTTACATCTTGAACCGACAACCACCGGACAAAATTCACTACACATCTTTAGGGCTTAGCTACAAAATGTAGTGGGCTCCGTATATAAATAATGCATGCAATAATCCACGTTTTCCAAATTTTTCTGGAGATCAAAAAGTAAATTTAACCGTACGTCCTCTCCTCTCTGAACGATTTCTGTTTGAGCTGGGTGGTACCCTTTTCGACCCCTAACAGCGTAATCGAGCAAACGCTGCTAAAGAGCGTTCGACCGGAAAACAAATAACCACCGGCGCCACCACACGCGCACCCCCGCCGACGACACGTAAATATAATGCGCAAAACAAAACAAAATCACCGGCTGACACGGAATGTCCATTATTATATTTTATAACACACAAAGACGGAAGCTTTAAAACTATAATACCCTTATACGCACACCGGGCGTTTGATTTTATGAAGTACGTTGTGGGGAAAGGACGGGTCGTGGAACCCCGAGGACGTTTCTATTTGAGCGGGGCGGCACCCATTCCGCCAGAAAATAACCTTTTCCCTTTTTTCGTTCACAAAACCTTTCCAAATGAAAATGAATAAGGAAATAAAGATGGTGTTGTTTCTAAAAGTTTTTGTCTATTCCATATTGATAAGAATTTAAGATGGCTATTGTTTTCTTTTTCTCTCTCTTTCTCTGACCCCTCGGCCTCATGTTATCGTAGCGAATTTGAGTTGATCAAAACCATTGCTTTATTAATGGTTTAATAAATATGAGCGAATTGATATATCTTCAAACTTAAATTCAAGAACATTATCTGTGTTGTTTGAACGGTGGTTATTTTTACGATATTTCAATTATTATGCAAGTTATGATTATTTTAAATAATAAAATTTAAAAATGTTTAATAATAATATACTACAAAACAATATCAAAATATAGTAAAAACATATAAACTTCAAACACAGTTAGTTTTCTCAACTTAAAGTTTGATAATAGGTCAATTTACTTATATAATATTAATGCTAAAAACCCAAGATTGGTTCATGCTGAATGTAAATTTGCTAGGTTTCATTTGGGTCAGAGAGAAAAGAAATAGGGCACAATTATTGAATTATAGTTCTCTATATTAATATAGATCGCATAGATATAACCATTTTTACATATTATTATTTATTTTGTTGATACTTTTAGTGTAATTCTTATGAATGTAGGTAAATGAGTACCTACCCAATATGTTACCTATGTACGTAAATATACAGATACAAAACTAAAGTTTGTATTTAATTTAAAATCTGAGTAAACGGACATACATAATTAATATTATGAAATATTGAATGCATTACAAATTGCAATATATAAGAACCATACCTAGTTTGTAATTTAAATCACGTACCAATTAATGTTTTGTAGTTTTAAGCTTAAAATTAATACTTATATTATATTTCATCTTGTATTTTTTTTCACATTGAAAATATAATATGTTGTGAAAGTTTAACAAAGTTATACGTACCTATCAAGAGGTTTATAATGTAAGCTCAATGAAAATTTTAGCAACAAATTGGACCATAATATCTATGTATCTTTTTGTGGCTGATGAATATTGAGGTTGATTTTAGTCGAAAATAAAACGGTGGCTCCCATTTCGAGCATTCAATCACTTCGAAGTTATATAACATTTTCTTCATTCCCCGCACGCAGTGTAATAATATTTTGCTATTGCATTACCGTTTCTTATGTCGTATATATAATAATATAATGTTAGGTATAATTTATAATAAACTAATTGAAAAAAAACATCCGACAGCGCTGTCGACGTTGATTATGACGAATTACCATAATTAATTTTCTTGTGGTTATTTGGGGGCTATTAATCAAACGTGGAAAATCGCTCGATCGGTCGGTTTCGCATTGGCAAACCACGACTGATGGTCGTGTGTATTATCTATTAGGACCAGGGTTAGGAGGTAGGTACCTTCCTGCTGCCACCGTATACCATACGTCCTAAACCCGTCCATCGCGTACGCCAACGATCGAGTACCAATTGATTGATATAATAAAATATTGTTGAAGCCTTGAAGGTACCTACGTGATTTTTTTTCATTCCAAGTCCTCCCCTACACCGAAACGCGCTCCGTATACCTATACCCTCGACGTCAAGATGATCGATGACGATGTCATATACCTACTGTGGTTGCAAACATTGAGAAAAATCGGACGGCCGGGAAACAGAAAAAAAATATTTTTTATTCGTATTATTCTTAATAAAATATTATATTGATGGTGCTTAAAGCGTGCAGCACTCGTCGTAACAATATTAAACTTTAAGTCACAAAATCCACCAAATCTATTCGAAATCCGAGAAAACTCCGTCCGCCAATGTGAATAGTACCTATATTTTTGTAGATGCGCATTATTTCGTAGGTACATTGTAATACATGTTGATACTTTGATACTTTCCAAGGATATCAACTTTTAGGATTTAACTTTTTATGAGTAACTTTTTGTGTCTTTCTTGGCTCCCGTGTTTATACGTATTATCATTTTGAGTCATCATTATCATCGTTTATGTTTTTTCTGTTATGTGCCGTATGGCCGTTCTATATTTAACTGACAATTATTACTGTTTTATAAGAATTTCAACAACCAAAATTTATTTCACTTTCAAGTTTGTATTTTATGAAAAATATTTTCTGTAACCTATTTTTTTTTATTCAAAATGTTACTCCCCAACCTTACTATTGTCTGTATTAAACTTGAACTGTATACGATTCATCATGACATAGTAAATAGTGTTGTCACTTGTCATTTACAAACATTAATCCCTCAAATCATATTTTATGTTCTAAATATTAATATTAGGATGGTACCTATTATATATTTTTGTTTCACGTTAAAAAATACTTTTTATTTACTCTACAACTCAGTTTTTTTATGAAAAACGTCGAAAACAAATGCGGCTCATCAGTCAAAAATTATCTGCTCAAAATCGTAAAACAATACTTTATCTCCTTTGAATAAACGGCAAAATATTAGGTAAAGTAATACCGTAAATGATTATTATAAGTAATTTATAGCTGCACAATGACATCTATAACGTATGAACTATGAAGTATAAATTATATTACGTTTATTTTTCGTGCGTGCATGTACCTGGGTATAAGAACTAGGGACGAAAGCACCGGGCCCGAGTGCAGCCGCTACCAAATCTGTCCTATCTGCACATTAACCGAAGTCGAAATATTATTATACAGTGAGTTCCACTCAGATCACTGGTTTGTAGAATCAACTGTTTATTGGAATCAAAAATGAAAATCCCAAACCACATATCATTATATTGAAAAAAATATACTTTATGGAATCATCTGGTTAATAGAATCCAAATTGACTGAACCAATGGGATCACATTAAGCGGTACTCACTACCGGTAGCTGTATTATTATACCTACCTACTATGGTTTTACGGAATTACGCGGAGAACGCGACATTGCCAAGTTTCGCAAAAATGACTTCGCTTCGTGCAGTCACGTTTTTTAATGAACTCGGAATAACCCCGTTGATAAATTAATATCGCAATAAACTACTGTTACGAATCGTTCGCATTCCGCGTGGGTGTGCGTTTCCAGGTAAACAAATCTAATAATAATATCGTGCGGTGGTTATTTATGCACGAACCACCGCCACGAGGTTTGAACCGAATTGACACTGTACCCGTACCGAACGATGTTCGGGTTTTATTTTATTTATTCCCCCCCCCCCCCCCGTAGTTTCGTGGAGGATAAGTATTTGCGAAAAAGGAAAAACCTCACTGAAAATTCAAATCAACCGCGCAGCTGCATCCCAAGACGTAAAACTACGTCTCGCTATTACACGCGACTCGCAATTTCGCGTTGTTAGAAACGACGATTCCGTGTCAATGACGGCCGCCCTCGAGTATAATATTATTGTCATCGTAGGTGAGCGTTTTATCGGGTCGTTACAGAGGTATTATAGGTACGCTCGTTTCGACACTCCGATTTATCTGTAGGTACACGATATTATTATTGCAGAAGTGTCTTGCCACGGGTTTTTAACATTTCGTTTTATCGTGGTCAAGCCACCGCTGGCATATATATAGGTACGCTTGGTGTATGATATAAAGGCGCATCACTTCTATTAGATTATCATTATCAACTATTATTATCGTATATGATATTATGATATTATTAGGTACACAGGCAGTGTACGACAAGCCGTGGCCTTTTTTCGCTAGAGATCAAATTTCTGATTTTATTTCGGCCAGAATCAATATACAATACATTTTAACATGATTCCCGAAACGTTTACGTAATAATTATTTTTCGTTTATAATTGTTACTTGTAAGACGGGTTCATCATAGAAGATTAGCGTATTAGCGTGTATAATAAATACATTTCAAGAGCGGTGTAACGAAATGTTCTAGGTACAGTATGTGTGTTATTGGTTTTTCGCAAAATAGAATATATTAACAAGTTAAATATTCGTCCAAAGTTTATCTTGGAAGAAAATAATCGATCCCGTATTAGGTATCCGCTGCAAGTTCGTTCGGAAAGTTTCACGTGCACTAATAATTTTAACATGTTCCAATCATTTCTGTTTCAGCTTTTGCCACTTTTATGTGGGTAGGTAGGTGTTTATAAACAAATTGATTATATAATGAATTCCATTTCGTAGTGTGTCAACAATTTCAAAACTTCGATTTGTTTCAAAATGTGTCTATATACTAAGAGAAATGTGTGCCAAGACTGTATTTTTTTTGGACAGCGTTTGTGTGTATAGTTACAGAAATATCTTATTTAAAATATTATCATAATTATTATTATTTAATACCTTATGGTATTCATTAAATTGTTTACATTTTTTCATGGTAAGGACGTAATTATCGTTTTTCTTATCTAAATATTAAGTATTTTAGATTCTGAGTGAAACGATGAATGTATTGATTTTACAATGATGTGTGTTTTTTTTTTTATTTTTTTTTTTATTTTTGTGTCTGTCATCACGTTTTAGGACAGTAAAAGTGCTTGGATTTTCTTCATCAGTAGCTTTTCTGATAGGAAAGTGAATCTAGTTGGTACTTTGGGGGGTCAAAAGTATAAATTTCCCAGTAGTTTTCACAAGCGCCGGGAAAAACAACATAAAAATTAAGGAAAAACGGGAATTTTTACGCAAAATTGGTTTTCCAAAAAATCGATTTTGGTTTTTGGTGTAACTCTAAAACAAATGAACGTATATACATGAAATTTTCACTGGTTGTTTATATTTGCATTTTCTATACACGATAACATTTTCAAAATATTTTGATTTATTTTGAACTGTTTAGGGACATTTTCATTTTTCATTTTTTTTTAGTTTTTTTTCTAGAAATATCAATAAAATTTTATTTGTTGGTTGCGAAAGCTTGAAAATTTAATAGAAGGCTCCTAATATGTTGTTTCAAAGGCAGATGAAAAATATTAAAAATCCTTAGTCACAATTTTTTTTTATAAGCACTTAAAGTTCAAAAATTGACAAAATATGGAAAAATCACGAAAATTAGCAAATTATTTTGAGTTAAGAATTCGTAAAAATTTTTCTTTTTAAATCTAAGATTTGAAAATTTAACACAAGATTCCTTATAAGATTATCTACCTTTATCAAAAAAAAAAATGTCTATAAGAAAGTCAAATTAAATTTTTATGAGCGTTTGAAATTCAAATTTTTACAACATTGAATATTCACTCGATTTCCCATGTAGCGATTTCCTTAGTTTGTTGTAATTCAAAAACAAATAACTGTAGATACATGAAAATTTCACTGAATGTTTAAATTAGCATTTTCTATACACCATACAATTTTGAAAATATTTTGACTCTTTTTGAGCTGTTTATGGACATTTACAGCTTTCAATTTTTTTTAGTTTTTTTTTCTATAAATATCAATAAAGTTTTATCTGTTGGGCCAAAAAGTGTAAAAATTTAATACAAGGCTCCTGATATACTGTTACAATAGCAGTTGAAAAATATTAAAAATACATAGGCACAGTTTTTTTATATAAGCATTTAAAGATCAAATTTTGACAAAATTTATCAAAATCTCGAAAATTATCAATCATTGAAATTAATAAATTATAAAATGTTCAGTTTTTATAGCTAAGGATTGCAAATTTAAAACAAAGGTTCTCATAAATAGTTCATACTGTAACCAAAAAATCTAAAAAATATATGAACACAGTTATTTTTTACAGACATTTTAAATTCAAATTTGGACGAAATTACATATTAAAAAACCTAGAATAACTATTTTAGTTATTTTGTTGTGATTAAATAATATTATTCGTGGGTACTTGAAACTTCTAAAGTGTACTATTATATATCTATGATAGTATCACGGTTTTGTTGATGTATAACGCGTTATAAGTACCTAATGGACATTGTGATATGATTAATTTGGAATTTATTATAGGTACCTATTATAGGTCAATTTTTTGTTTAATACCATAGATATGTATATAATATGTCTTAAACATAGACTGACATACCGTCTCCGCTCAGAATCGTTTTTCTTATACAATGATATTATATCGTTGAATTCAAATTTAATATCATCCATTATACAGTGACCCACTTGTAACCTACTGTACAGCAGAGCGACACCCACTTTCCCACCTTTTTATATCTGCGGCTGGTGATAACTATTGTGATTTTTAATTATCGCACTCGATTAGTCGATTAATAAATATTTAATAATACAATATTTTGTAGGTCTCCTAGACGACCACAATCGTACTTGGTCAAACAGTCCAGTATATCATTATGTGACATTTAGCCTAATGTAGGTTTGTTGTTGGTAAAGGCACCAGCACGTTCACCGTTCGGCAACGCCCTTTCCAATGTCTCCCTTGCAGGACGTCCGCCTAATGGGTAGGTATTTAGGAAACAATTTTTTTTTTCATTTCGTTAGTAAACGAAGGGGCAAAAACCTTGATAACGATCTAGCGTCATTTTGTAGGATAACCGGAGTCGATTTCACCGACACGTGCATTGATTTCACCACTCATTGCATATACTAGCGATTGACATTAGGCGATTCGATACGGAATAACCCAGTTATAATAGGAATGCCACTGCGGCTTATATTGTGCATCTTGAATTGCCACAAATTACTGTACAAAACAATAACGGCGTACCTATTAGAACACACACACGTGCAGTTGTTAAACATTGATCACGTCGTGTAAGTAATGGTTTCAAGCCTTAAATAATTGAGTTTGTTTTCCAAGGTTCTCTCTTCCATTTGAAATACTACCTATACACGCAACTACTGATTGTCGGCCACCCACGTGAACCGCGACGCGTTGTGTTGACTAATAACGATTTTGGGTAATATTATGTCTCTGTTTCTGACGGATACTGCAACTTCGGTGGGTGTGCGGGGGAAGTGAGCTTATGCCCTCGTCTTATTATTTTTAAAGGTCCACAATCGGATCGATCGTTGGTATTTTCAGATTTTCTTCTGGTTCGACAAGCTGAGGCTCCCCAAAATAAACTAAAAATAAGGTTTTGATAATAATATAATATAATGCTGATATCTCTAGGTAATTAAACATTACACTTACCAATATCAAAAAAATAAATATTGTGTTCTGAACACTTAAGTATTGTGATGGTCATGGCTGTATATAGTAGGTCAGGCATAGTATTTATTTTATATTTTGATCTTTGCAAACGGGGGGTGGTTGAAATGTTGCCCCTGCAGCATAGTCTAATAAACACGCGAAATGAGAATGCCTGCAACGCTTCGTCTGCGCCCGAGATGCATTTCCGGTGCTCGCTATATATTATACACTTCCTAGTAACAACTAACAATATATCGATGGTGACTCTACGTCTCTACACTGAATCCACAATAGTTCATAATATAGTACAGTTCGTAACACTCATCTTCGTTGGTTTTGTTCGCTCATGGGTATTTGCCAGCCAAACAATTGTTTTCGTCTACTAAAACTTGGTGTGACAAAAATATAATATAATAGTAGCTCTACCGCACAACCTGATCTATTGTGATAATACATTTTCTTCTCACCACTTCCGGACCCGGTTGAAAGTTTATACGTGTAATGCAGACCGACGTTTCCTATACGCATAATATAATAATGTATATGTACTTAGAACTACCTACACGACTATGTGGAGCCCCCAAGTGCTTTCATATTATCATACCCCAGAGTGACAATCTTTCGACGAAATACGCGATACAAATATTATAATAGTATAATAATACCTACCTAACTATGTAATGTTATTATTGTCGTGGGTACCATTTCCGGAAACTGTGTGTGCGAGTACGTTTGTTGTGGTTGTCCTTATTATTATTAGAAAGTTTCTGACACCTTATCGTTGAAAACTTTTAGCTACGCAAGTACATACAATAGGTAGGTACATAATATTAAAATAATATCGTGTATCATATTATTATAATAATCTCATCGGATGTGGTTGATAATATTGTACCGCCGTCGATGAGACCGAATTAACCTGCGAGTCGGGTAAACTGTTTTATTTTTGTTTCCGGCGAACACGCGATCAGCTATTGCACGCCAACCTTAATCCGTTATTTTTCTTATTTTTTTTTTTTTTTATCGCGATCCGTTACGGGGCTGATACCTCCTACTCGCGGGTTATTTATAATGCATTTATCGCGATGTGTTTTCATCTCGTTCGTGTTTTTTATTTTTTATGCTTAGAGGTAGGTACTTGCGGAGCTTATCATTAATATTATTAAAACCATTTTTTTTCGCGTACGCACTTACAGCTCGCCCAATAAATGCAGATGATTAAATTATTTATAATAAAAATAAAATAACAGTGTACGGTTTTAATTCCACAACAACCGCCGACGGGTCGCATCTGCGGCTGACAACGGACCGTGTACTGACGTTTTAGTGGCGGGCATGATGATGCACCGCTGGCAAAGTTGTGCCAAAGTTGCCGCGACAACGCTTTTCTGTTAACGATTACATCTCTTATTTTGTCCTTTATACGTTGTTCAGTGGTCGTGTTGGTTTTCGCTGTATTTTCCTCGCAATCGTAACTTTTTTATGAATAAAAAAATAAATATTCACGATACACACAGTTGTGTTTTATCATACGTGTTTGTGTGTGTCTGTGTGTAACGTGTATATAAAATATTATATGTGTCTATCGACGTGTATGGATGGTCTGAATGTACGCACATTGCACACTGTGTCATGCTATCACTTTTAGACCACAGCGACGCTCTACTTATCTGATAGAAATAGTTAACATTTTATATTACAATATATAATATACATTCACGTACCCATAACTCTGTTTTTTCTTGAGTAGTTTGTATAAAAAAAACTAACATACAGCACCTAATATCGTCGTAAGTGTTTGTTAGTCTTTTTTTTTGTCTTTTTTTTCCTTTTGACTCGACTTTAATATCACGTAATATTAATTTAAAAGGGAATATAGTTGTATTTTATGCTACTCACGAATTCGAATGGTCCGGTGCACAAGAACCGGGTATCTCCACTTTTTGAAATTGTTCAGTTCGACCATTTGAAAATTCATTATTCCATTAATTACCCCTGTAGAAAATAATTAACGATATTTATGAGAAAACAATAATCGGATTTATAATATTATGATTGTTGTACCTGGTATTGTAGCTATTTCCTCCATGAATACGATTTCATGGAAAAGTCACATTCGAAAACAAGTGCAGATACCTGGTTCTTGCACCGGACCCTTCCATTTCAAGGCGGGTTTCCACTATACACGTTTGCCGTTTACACGAAAAATGTTCAGCTATGTCCAACAACACGGTATCATGGTTAACCGTGTGGTAACTGATCGTAAACAACCAATCACAGCAAATGATTAGTATGCACGTACTCTCATCCGTGTATAGTAGAAACCCGACTTTATTATTATATTTTTCAAAGAAAATCATCTCATCTTTACAAAACTTGCATTAGACGTGAATTTGTGTATTTGCAAGGAATTTTCAGATTTGAGCTTTTTAATGTTTATATCGAATAGATTGAAATAAAACATGAAATAAACGTACGCACGTATTATGTCGGACGATATTCTTTTCGGATTGTTATTCTGCTATAAATGGCCTCGATTTTCCCATAACGAGGTAAATATTAAATCATATAATTTAGTTTCAGTAATAATATTATTACAGTTGTACATAGCAATTATTACACTATTTCAATTATCTATTATTTGAAGTCATAAGTAATTGGTCATATTATTATTTATATATAAACGCCAATCGGCAATTTTATGATTACATTTGAAATTTAATATATTAATTAATATAATATAATATATATTTTGAGACTAATCAGTTTCGATGCCTTAAAAATATTATCCAATAATAATATACTGAATGTAGGTATGTACATACCTATTCAAGCAATTATTTTTATAAATCTAACTATCAGTTTATTACTTATTAGCTTTTCGCATATATAACGTCGTAATGATGACGTCGTGTGTAAATAAATAATAATTGTCTGTATCTAATTAAGTCAATCTTCGTCACTATTGCGAGAGAGTTTTAATTAAAATCTCTTTATAACTGCAGTTCTCTACCTGATTTGATTGTTATTACTGTGTTATTAAACGTGAACAAAATCGTTTTGAATTCTGAGCCTTTTATATTCAACGATTTTCGTGTTAATTTTTCCATATAGTTAACAGTTTTTGGGATACCTAGATTATTGTAATTTATTCACAATAAAACTTCATTACATGTGTGTATCACCGCAGTAGTACAAAGTATGATAAAGTAGATGGGATAGACGATAAAACCGTACTTTTAGTATGCGAAAGTGTTATATAACTTTTTGAGAGATCGTAAAAAGCGCAAAATACGGTTAAATTTACGGTCCAACATATAATGAACGGAGGTCAGTTTGAAATCGTTTTTAGTGAGCTATGATTAATCACTTTTGGGCTTAAAAAGGCAACAACACATATCTCTAAAGCGCCATCCCCAGCGACTAAATGACTTACCCCGAAACGCGATTCCCGAGAGACTTTTATTGGCCGAGGCTAGTTAAAGCGTGACAAACGCTCAACCGTTTTATTATTTTGTTACAAACCTTTTCACAACGAATTGAAAAATCAATAATAAAACATGAAAAACAAATAACATGTGAAATTCGTTTCGTTATATTTGACTAACAACCCGTTGGCGGTAGGAATAATAATTAAAATAATGTCACACAGCTGTTCCCGCCCTTCTCCCTGTAATCACTGTTATCTTTAATTATTCAGTTATTTGACGCACCCGCGCATTAAAATTTATAATTATTATTTTAGTATTTCTCTTGATTTAGGTGTATTAGAACATTATTGATGATGAACGAGCGCATTGTCAAATAAATATACAAATTACAAGAATATTTGAATTATAATATTGCGGCTGCTGCAATGCTTCGTTTATGACCGTATTAATATATTATTTATATCGACACGTCACCATAGAAACAAGGAAACACTATTGCGTTAAAACTCTCACAGTTTGCATTGCACCGAATGCGTGTATAATAATACCTAATATACACAGGTCATATTATTCTATTATATTAAGTGTCTATAGTTTTCGATGTTTGCAAAAACATTACAATAATCGAAAGTGAAATAATAATGATCATGCATTTATTAATTAAAATAAAAACGCTTTTAAATTGTATTTACATTTAGGAATGTTTCAATGTAGTACATTAGATGAATAGATTATTATCTATGCTAGACTTATCTAATGCTAGCGATTTTTGTTCATCATTCTGTGCTAAATAAAAATGATTAGTTGATCTAAATTTATAGATATGCACCTGCACCTATTATAAAATATATGCCTGGTGTATATCCCATAATGTATTATAATATATAGTTAAGCTTTTTAATATTATAAAATAATATTTATGTATTTTTGTTTCTGCCCGAATACGTTAAATGAAGCATATTATGTTCTATTTTTAATTTTAATAATGTCTTCTTTTACATATTTCTAATTAGGCTTTTAACTATTAAAGTATTCTATGCTTTATTTTTATGCTTATAATATAATAATTAGTGACCTTTATAATAAAACATGTAATTAATAAACAACTTGGTTTCTCGTTTAGTCAATGGTGTGTAAATAATGATAGTGATTTTAATGTTATGAAATTAATAAAAAAAGAGACGTAGGTATATTATAGTACACCTACTATCTATGCGTATTTTATATTTTTATTATGTATACATATTATGAAATTATTACCCTAATCTATTTAAAATTACTTTCATAGTTTCATATAATATAATGCATGTGCCTATAATATTATGCTGGTGCTAAATTAACGTTAGTAATGAATACATTTTTATAACCTTAATTCTATTAAAAGAGTACACTGAAAACGTTTTCGATAGGGTTTTATTTAGAAAAATACTATTCGACCCAATTATTGTAGTAATAATAGTGTTCAGGTAACCCCTTTTTGTATTTTTAACTTTTGTGTTTAAAACTAATAATTAAAATTGATTCAGTTTTAATTAGGATCTAACTAACCTACCTGTCCATTTATGTAATTTATCGATATTTATAAAAAATAATAATAATTAATGTAGGTTGATTATCAGTTATACTACTATAAAATTGATTGTAAACTATAATTATTTCTAAAAAACTTTGTACGTTTAGGTATACTATATTACTATTATTATATCTTATGACTGTATGAGTTACCTATCCTTATAAGATTTACTGCATAATATTGAGATTACACTAATCGCATACTCACCAAAACGTAAGCGATATAGGTGCTAGGTGCAGTCTGGTTTGTTTATTCTGTTTAATCAGTCGCTTATATAAATATGAAAAAAATAATTGTTTTAAACTTACTGTAGCAATAATATAGGTTAGATTAGAAACGTTGGTTCATTCATCCTCGGAACAGACATTTGTGTGGGTATAATAATATAACAGTTAAAAAATGTTGAGTGTTTTTTTTTATTTTTATATATATAGGTATAACTACTTTTTTGTTCGTGGTTATCATTTCGATTTCGTAATGCTTGCAATTTGAGTAGTGAGCAAGGCTGACAAAAATAATAATAATAAAACAAAAATACAGAAATGGTCGGTGACGTCAATTACAATTGTATCAGACCATTGGGGGTCGAATGGTCGAATGGTATTTTATTTTTTTTTTTCAATCGTAATACAACAGTCCGTAAATAAATTAAGAGGCTAAAATATCGTCGTCACTGCGGTCGAGTGGTGTGGCGAGAGATGCTCGGGAGGGGGGCTGAAAATAATCAATTTCTATTAGGCCTTACGGGTTTGGCAGCGATACAATATCGACGCGTCTATTGGCCCTCTAGGACAGCTGTCGGTTGGTCCTAAAAAAAAATATCTAAATTAAATAAAACAAATAAACACACGAGCCGAATCATCAAAGAATATTTTTTTTTTATAATATACGTGTCATTATCAAAAAGAAGAAAAAAACGTGTATAAAAAAACGAATGTACAGTCATTAGGTTATTGCTGCAGTGTCGTGTCCCCCGGAAACTACTGCGTAGCGGGTAAAAGGGTAGAACGGGGGAGGGGGATGTGTTAGAAGACTCGGTCGTAGTTGTATAAATATAACTCGTACCCGAAAGGTTTTTTTTTTTGTTATCCGTTTAGTTTTTTCTTTCTGAACGAAATTACGGTCACCACGTGGTCACAAGGCAGCAGTTTCGTGTTGTAAATCAAAAAAATAAAAAAATAAAAATGCTCATGTAACTTTGTCGGCAGTCGGTATATGACATATACGATGGTGGGAGGGGGTGCATTTAAATCATCTTAAACCTACATATATAAGCTTACCTTGAACTTTGCAGTATATAGTATATTATTATATATTATGTGTATTATCGTCTATACAATAATATACCCATATTTAGGTACATATATAATACTACGCTTATTGTATTATATACATTTGAAGAGAAATCGTAAATTATGAGAAGAAAACAAATCGTCGTTTGAATTTAAACAGTATGGTTTTATGTACAATATATCTGTAACTGTGCACGATAAAATGAAAAATCTAGGTTCATAAATTCGTTTTTATGTTTCGATAATGAAATTGCAATTTTTCAATCATCGAAACTTTATGTATATTAGTATATAGGTTGTCACGTATATTCGTGAGTACACGTGGGTTTACCGCATGTTTAAATACATTTAGACTATTTATACCAATCTACTCATTCATAGTGCTGATATACTTTAACATCATGTTACACCTAAACAGGTAGTGAATTTCACGATTTCACTATTTTGCATTTAATTTATTCGTTGGTACCAATTAATTATTTTAGGTTTATAATATACCTGTTATATCGATAGACGATAATCATTATTCTGTTCGCACAATCTGTAAAAAAAAACAATTTTATTTCAGTAACAGACATATTGGATATTATTTGTATTTTTATAGGTGTTGTTGCATACATAATATTTTATACATTGTATCTAATATAAATTTGATTTTTTATGGACTTTTTTAAATTTATAAATAATTGTCTATTATTACCTATAGTAGGAATTAAATAAATATCGAGTAAGTATTTCTTTGTGTGCGTATTTCATGATTTTTAACTCACTTGTTCGCGATTGATATAATATTATGCAGGTTAATTGATGCGTATTTATATCTAGGTTCATATAATATATTATACAACGCAGCGTTCATTAGAGGGCAGTATTTATATAGGTACAGGGTTTATCGAAGGACTATAAACTATTTGATTTCTAGAAACGTTTGTGACCGTTTAACGTCGGTATACCTACCACCAAAAATACGAACTTGAGGTGGTCGGTGTATAAAAAATTCGGATTTCCGTCCAGTTCATATACTTTTTAGTTTTTACGGCCCGACGACGAGGCGTGTTTCGCAGCGACGATGCGTCATCCCCTGGAATTAGACTCATGTAGTCTTTAACCGGAAGAATGCGCATTTGTTGGTTTGTTTGTTTTTACGGCCAGATGTCTTTTGTCTATAACTAGTCCTTCGATGTTTTCTCGTCACAGAAAAAAATACGACGGCAAACAATATAAAACGACCGATACCGTGATGGACGGTGACGGTGACCATCATAATATATATTACAAAATTATAGCAATCACAGTTAAATTACAGCAATTAAGGGACAAAACGTTCTCGGATTACTCACCAAATTCGAAAACAAACTCACATACATTCAAAAATTCCTAATCGTCTGTCAGCGTATTTGTTTTTGGGAAAATCGGAAAATTTGAACGGCCCGTCGTGATCGCGTCGCCTGCGAACGTGATTCGTCTCGTTGCTACCTGTACTATTTACTGTATTATAATGTTAATTTTATGTTAGAATTTTTCACGATTAGTTAAACACACCGTCAGCCAACGAAATGTAATGTACTATTATATACCATTACCGTGGTACAATTTGACACGCCGGACGTGAACCTTGAACACGTCTTTTGAATCGGATTATACGAATATATAATATTAACTTCGAGCCCAAGCCAGGAGGAAATCGGGCGTTATCTCATCGGTATCATTATAATAATATAGGAAATTACAAGTCAAATCCAGTAATGAATTTTCATTAAATATACTGTTTCAATTTCTCATCCGATTTTATATCGGATCGCCGACCCGATGCCGGATATTGGATCCAACTAATTTACATATTATTATGTAACGGAGTTCCGTTCCACAAATTTAGTGTTCACTATGTATTCTAATTTTTATAATATTAAGTTTACTGATAAAATATCCGTTTGGATAATCCAATTAAAATAAAATGGGCTCGAGAATCGAGTGTCATACACAGGCCAGAAATAAGCAGTAAAAATGTATAATTATTACGTACAAATATACTTGTCATTAATGTATTGTATTTTTTCTTTTTTCAGGTGGTGCTTGTGTTCATTTTAAGTATAGCATCTCTAATTATATATTTTATCGACGCCTCCAAGTAAGTTGAACAACACAAGTTGTAATGCACTTATAGCTGTTTCCAAAGAACCATTCATTTAAATACCAGTTATTTTTTCCAGCGAGGAGGTTGAACGATGCCAAAAGTGGAGTCACAATGTTACTCAACAAGTAGATTTAGCTTTCAATATTTTTTTTATGGTTTACTATTTTATAAGAGTAAGTATTTTTTTTCTTAATTAATGTTCCATAATTGAATTTTTCTACTCATAGATACTCGTGACTATAGCATATTTTTTTTAGTGAAAATCATTTATTCTAATTTCCAATACCTGTACAAAACAACGACCATTCCTATTTTAATTCCCCAAAAAAATAAAATATTTCATTACATTTACATGATACTCACACATCACTTTTATTTTCTTCCTTCGAATATATTATAATGAATTTGGTTTAGAAAATGAAAAAACAAATTAAGATAAAATATTATGTAATTAGTTAAAAATAATTTTAAAAGTGTGCTTGAATCGTCCCTTACTCTCTATAGTAACTAGAATGAAAAATTCAAATATGTTTTTAAAACAGTCATAGAAGCTAAGCGTTGTCACGTACCATTGTAATTTATTAGTACCGTCCGTTAAAATGAAACTATTTTTTTTTTCATTTGTCACAGTATAGTAAGTTGACATATTATTATGCGTGCAAGTGCGTAAAATCGTACCCTTTACTTTTACTTTACTCGAATGCATATCCCACACGAATTATGATTTAAGACTAATACAATGACATGGTCAACGACTGAATGCATATTACGATGTTGTCTAGAAAAATGTTTCTTATAATCTAGTAGTCACAATGAGCCCCTTAATTGGTATTTTTTTTATTATGAGAAGATAACTTGTTGTCCACAGATATTTAAAAAAATATTAAATGTAGTCATCATATTGTATGATTACATAAAATATACAGTTAGATAACATTTACGAATAGGGGATGAATATTTTTTATACTCACATCAACGTTCTATAATAATTGAAAAATTTACATAAATAAATGCGAAAATGAGCAAACGAAAATTAAATTGATATTATCTTGAACGATAGTAAAAATTATTACAATGCAATTTCCTGTTTGCTTTTATGACTGTTATAAAATTTAAATAATTTGCATAATGTAATTCGTTATTTATGCATTGTATAATAGGAAATTCTTTAAATGAGTAAAAATTTAAATAACATGAAATGCTGATGAGAGTTTATAAGTTGTATGATAGTATTCCCGTGAAGGATATTTTCGTACTGGAGTAAAGTTATCGTCTTTTCTGGTTTATTATGAACTAACGAATAGCTTTAATAAAAGCAATTATATCAAGTTCACAGTAATTTACAACTTAATTACAGACTGAAAAAGTGCATTGCATCACAATCAGTGTTCGGATTAGACAAGTATTTTCTTATCAAGATAAAGATAAAGATAATGCAACTCAAAGGTATCTCGATAGACATAAAAAATAACCTAACTCATATTTATCTAGATAAAGATAAAGATAAATACTTTTTTATCTAGATAAAAAAAAGATACAATTATTTTTTAAATGGTTATAATTTATAAATGTAGGTACATTTTAGTTCGGCACTAGGAACATAATAATGATAATGATATAAATAATTATAAACCATACAATTTGTTTGAGAATCTTTATAAATATTTAAAAAAGCGTTTGTACAATTTCTCGATTTTTATCAATAAAAAATGTATCTAGATGAATTTATTTAGATTAGTAAAAATGTTATTTAAGATGAACGTTTAGATACCTTGTAACTATTTATCTAGATAAGATCAAAGATGAACAAATAATTATCAAGATAAGTCCGAACACTGATCACGATACACAGTATCCTAAAGTTATTAAATACTAAATAAATATTATGATATTGTATTATTGTACATTAGACAGCTTAACAGTAAACGTATTGAGAACAACAATATTATTAAGCTATATGCATTATAATCATAATATCGTCGTAATTAAATTTACACAATTTTAATAATATTTATCTTCAGATTTTAAAAAATAACGTTATCTATTTTGTTTATAGTTTATAGCCGCCAGTGATAAGTTATGGTTTATGTTAGAAATGTACTCGTTTGTAGACTACTTCACGATTCCACCGTCGTTTCTTTCGATATACTTGGGTCGAACTTGGATCGGTAAGTGCGATCATATGCGTTTAAGAAAAACGATAATAACAAAATATACCTACCGTTTTATTGTACCTTATTAGTTAGTACCCTATTAGATCAGGAATATGTATAATTTAATATTATCGTTCTGACCTTCGAAATAAACATAGATTTTCTCGTTTTTTTTTTCTAGGTCTAAGGTTCCTCCGAGCTCTGCGCCTAATGACAGTGCCTGATATTTTGCAATATTTAAACATTCTAAAAACGTCGAGTTCAATTCGACTTGCTCAACTCGTGTCTATTTTTATATCCGTGTGGTTGACCGCCGCCGGAATCATCCATCTCGTAAGTACTACCTACTCAAACAGCACTTAATTTAATTATGTTTTTTGTTTTATTTTTTCTGATTGTGAAAATAATTAATCGCCCCATAAAAGTCAACGAGAAAGCTACAATAAAATTGTCTATCTATTGTCCGACATTACAATTTCCTCTGAAATAAACGTCGAATAAAGGTCGTATCTTTGAAGAGTGTTGTGATGTTTAGACACTATATATATTATTATTATCTCATTGCCAATCTTTTTCATAGTATATTTATTACGCCCACACACAAAAAATAACGTTTCGAACGAAGTAAAATAATTAGAATAACACATATAATAATATATGGTGTGTGTATTAATTTATTTAACTTAAATTATATTCCAAATTTGAATCGCCTGTTTTATGTGAAATTTATCCACGATAATTGTGGATTTACCTACGAAACTATAGTTAGGTGCCTATATGCGACACTAAAAATTGTGTAAATACCTCGTACCTATATTAAACTCGTTCTTAGATACGGCCTTGGTCCTAAAATATGTTACTAAACCGACAATGGTGTTTGGAATATTTTAGCTGGAAAACTCGGGAGATCCATTTGAGTTCCAAAACCAGCAACGGTTATCATACTGGACTTGTGTGTACTTTTTGATTGTCACCATGTCCACGGTCGGATACGGAGATGTGTTTTGCCAGACTATTTTGGGCAGAACTTTTCTAGTATTTTTCCTACTCGTCGGCCTCGTAAGTGATATGTTTCTTTTTTATTTACATTATATTTTAATTTCTTATATTTTGCCTCTTGTTTAAATTAAGTGTTAAATAAATGTAATAGTAGAATCACGTAAAATATAATATCACGTGCCACGTGAATATAGGGACGTATAATATATATATATATGTATATATATACAATAAGTCATTATTCTTTGGTTAAATAATGACTTTATTACACAATCGGGACGATAATATCGTAATATTTGCCAAAAATAGTATAAAATACGATATAATTAAACAAAATGTACTAAAAAAATTAAACAACAAAAATTAAAAAAAAATAAAAGAATTATAATACTATCTACTGTCACTTATTATAATATGTTTTGGCGGTGCATGAGTGCTGTTCGTTTAAGTTCGCTTAAAGAATAATCGAATGTAGCATTGATAATAATAAAAAAAAAAAAAAAAAAAAAAATACAACAAACAAATGGATGCATTTTATTTTATAAAAATAACTAAACAGTATGTTATGGAATTTTTACGGACAATAAATAATATATTACAATCATAAGAAAAAAAATATGTGAACAATATATTTTATTTTTAATTTGCGCTAAATACAAAATTATATAATATTTATTTGTACTAAAAGATTTAACTATTACCTAAACTAAGAATAAACGAATAATCTTTGTGTGGCAGAAGCTTTCAGCAGGTAAAACGCTATAATACACGTATTTTTTAGTTAGATTTATTATTACTATTATTATTTTTTTTTTTGAAAGCTCTAAAAAAGCTGGCTGTTAATTTTTTTTTCACACACACATTAGCATTACAAAGTATGAGCATCAACAAAAGCTCCAGTTTAACCCTCCCCACCCGTACGGTATTTGCCTCTGATAGACAAATTGGAGTAAAAGGTCATACACAATTTTATTTTTTTATTATTATTATAAATTATTTCACTATACAAATATCCACTATAGTTATTATAGCTCATAATGCAGACCAATAGACTAATATTAAATCATAGTTTATAACCTATACATAATAATATGTATATGTATTTTTTTTTATTTATTGACATAGTTTTGCTTCGTTTACATGTACTTGAAACCTTTTCTTCTTTTGGGTGCTTTTTATTGTTATCATATAATATATATTGTAATATGTTATTATATATATATATAACATTGACCTGTCAAGGTAACCGCTAAAATGCTTGGCAGCTTATTGAACGTATACGAATCGTTAATCCATTATTTCGCTGTACAATAATATCGGTTTAAATTTGTATGTACGCGCTGTTTAGCTTTGGATTTGCATGGACTGCGGGGTCGTTTATAATGCCGAGGGCGGTTATGGCGCTCTGAATCAATTATTTTTGATGACATTTATCGCAGAACACGACTGCAGTTGCCGAAATAATATAACATTTCGAAGTTACATATTGTTATTATTATTACTGTGCATGGAATTCGTTCGATCATATTTTTATTGTTATTACATTATTACAGTAGAACGATATATTTAAGAGGGTTCAATGACGTCTGTTTGTATTCATCCACAAAAACTCTTAATACATAATAATATGTAATAAAATATATATAACACACACACACACACACGTGGGTGTTGCGTCGACGGCGTGCATACGTTATTTGTGTAGAATTTTCATACGTGTTCTGTACAATTATTATAATTAATCTAATTATATTCACTTACCTAAAATAAGTTATTATTTTTTATCATAATAATTAGTATAACTATACTATAATGACGTATATTATATCAATAACGTTGTTGTTATGCGATGACCGTTGAAAATATATTTTTATTATTGCATATTATTATGCTGGACGAGTTTGTACATTACATTGTCATTATTAATCATATTATAGATATTGTGTATTGTATATTATGTATACATATTTTAATATAATTTATTATTATTTTTTTTTATATCTATTTTGTTTTATTATCACTTAGGCAATATTTGCTAGTAGCATACCAGAAATTATAGAACTCGTAGGAACTAGATCAAAGTATGGTGGAGAGTTCAGACATGAACATGGAAAGAGGTATATACAATATAAACACGTAAAATGGAAACCAAAATAATTTTTTTTTAATTTTGTCTGCCACCTATTTAGATGATTTTTTTATATGATTTTTATTTTTAATTTCATCATGATGCGTTTGCTAATGACCTACATTTTTAACGAAGTCCCTTTTTTTTAAAGATTTTTTGTTTCTTTTTCTTTTCTTAACTAACTGACAATATTATAATTATTATTTGAACTATTCTTGGCGTTTTTATTATTTTCTGTTGACCGGCCTCATTTTCTGCATATACAATTAATATTATGAAAAAAACCTCTGTTTGCATGTAATTTATTTTATGTTATTTTTTTCCTTATATCTTGGTTATGCCCTATTTATTTTATTTTTCTATTTCGTAATATGATTTCTGTCTGCTGCATTAACCCTGTATTTGTACCATATATAGTTAAACATGACGGTCATAAAACATTGAGGTAATAACACAAAATGTGGACTAATATACAATAAAAGGTAACACATAATTGTAATGGGAATCTTAATTAAATTATTATCATTGGTGAGATTTTATTATAGAAATGTACAACTATAATGTAAATAGTTATGTATAGTTAGAAACAATTAAATTAAATTATTGATGCAATAACTATACAATAATATAATAGCCATCAATGACCTTTTACTCTGTGCAGGTATGTAGAATATCAGAATCACGTTTTCCAACGTGACTTTGATTATTGAACATAAACACAAAAACAAAATCGTATTACCTACAAATACCTAGTTATTATTGGTTTCAATGAGCAATGTTATATATTATTTGAAATCCTTAACGTTATTTTTTAAATTAAATTATTATTGCTATTATATAATAAATAATAATATTATAATTTTTTTTATACAAAAATAAGATTTTAACAGCACATAATATTAATTTGTGTGTAATACAAAATCTACAAAGTACCATCTATGAGTTTTCACGAAAAATAGGTTACTAAGTAAGATGCACTAATAGACAGCTAACTACGCTAATACTATTAAAACAATTGTTTTATGTACACCGAATATTATATAATATATTCTATACAACAATAACATCATAATTATTCATAACATTTATTAATTTTATGTCTGTATACTCAAAGAAAAAAGTTTAAATATATTATTGTATAACTCCACGTGCGATTAACCTTTTAAACTTTTATGCAAAAAAAAAAAAAGAAAAAAATGGGTCACCGGGTTTGCTGCGGTCGCCGTACCAGACGGGGCGACACCGACGACAAAACGTCTTCGGCGCGTCACTGATGAATGATTGCAATGTCGTTTTCATATTAAATGTTTTATGGTTATTTGGCTATATACTATACTATATTATACTAGTTGTAGACCTGACGTTTAGCCGATACGATATACTTACTATGTACACGCATAATAATAATTAATCGGGTCTTTCGGTTACGTCGAAAATAATCTTCTTTATTTCTTCGTCAATCCATTATTCTCTATCTTTATCCCTTCTCTCTCTCTCTCTCTCTCTCTCTGTATCTCGAAATTCTATATCATTTGATGATGTGAACGGGAAAAAGACTTAACACGACCGCGTTTAAATGATATTAATGTCTTTTTGAGCGGAGCGCAGGCGCCGCCATTCACCGGACAACTCCTTATTTCGTCGATCCCGTCGGCTGCACGACTGTTACAACAATAATATATCAATACATCGGTCACGTCGATAGATATGTTTCTTCGTTTTCGACGTAATCGGACGAACCAAGGGTGCAAAAAAAAAAAAAAAAATAATAAAATACACTCACACACACGATCTTAGAAAAATGTATACACGATTTGTTATATAGTGTTTTTAAAGAAAAAATTATTATTATTATTATTTTTTTTCTCTTTTTTTGTTGGTTTTTGTTTTGTTTTGTTTTTATTTTTGTTTGGGGTTTTTTTTAATATTATGTTAATATTGTATTGTTAACCGAACGGTGATAGGCTGTGATGGCAAGCTGGATACCCGAAATCACCGAGCTCGCTGGCAACAGGAAGCGATATGGTGGGGAGTACAAGCGAGAAAGGCGAAGGCAAGAATCGCCAATGAACTATTATTTTTTTTTTTCGTATTTCGTACATTACATATATTATATATAATATATAAATATATATTATATACTATAGTATATATTTATTATTTTATATTTTTATTTTTTTCATTTGTTAATTACAAAAAAAAGTAATCTTCTGAAATAACTCGGACCGCATTTGTTATACGCTTCGATGGGGTTAATAATATTTTCCTTTAGTCTTTCACGATCGATTAGATTGCATTTTGTTCGCTTAACGCTACATAATATATTATAATTTTATACATATATATATATATAATTTTTTTAAATTTGGAGTATAACGCAAAATGGAAACAATGTATTTTCACGGAGTATTTCTGCGATACGATTTTTATGGACAAGTATTTTTTTGTTTTATTTTATGTTTTTTTTTTTTAAAACTACAATCGTGCAAAAAACGTTGGGCTCGGTCGTCCCGAGGGTGTTTCCATTTACGATGCCAAAATTACGCCCTCTATCAGGTGTTACGGTTTGACAATAATATTATTATGGTGTGTATACCTTTGCTAAATATTTCGGAGCGTGCTTGCCTATTTTAAAATGATTACAACAATAATAATTGCTACGCCAATAAAACAATCGATACATACGAATTGTTATTATTTGATTTCTATTATTGTTGTTTTTATTACAATAAATAAAAAAAATATACGACCAATATTAGTAAAAACCTGTGGAAATTCGTTTATTATTTCCGTGGTCTGTGGATAATACAATAATGAGAATGTTATTATTACAATAACTATTTTTATTATTATTATTATTATTATTACTATTACTAAAATTATATACTTAGTATTATTATTATTATTATTATTATTATTATTATGATAATTGTTATTACTATTATTATAGTAAAATGCGCGGTACGGATTTTCCGAGACGGCTGCCGCTGCGCCGCTGTCGTAACGGTCGTTTCGGAATAAAATGTGATTTTCTGAGGGCCAAGCGTAAAAACAGATGTTGATCTGTGTTCTCGTAGGTGCAATCGTCACGTGTATATGAGATTCAATCTAAAAATATAATATTAGTTTGTTGTTCAGCCAGGCCGTGAAAATACATTGTCACATAAACATCACGCGACATCTACCATCGTAGCCAAATCAGTTATCTTGGTGGCATGAACAAAATATTCCCTAACATAGTCGAAAAAAAAATAGTTTAGAATATATATATAGTAAACAATATCTAAAATTTAGATGTTAGATTCGTTATTATATTATTATTATTATTATTATTATTATTTATTTATTTACTTTCTATTTTTTTGCAAACCCAATACATGTAGAATTCGCACTTAATAGCTTCATTAGTTTTGTCAGTAATAAAAACATAATATACATAATATCAATATATTATTGTCATAGGATATTACTTTTCCTCATGAATAACATTTTGGTTTTTTTAAGCATTATTATCTAATTTTTTTCGAATATTACGTGCCATGAAAAAATGTAGAAAATATCTAACCATATATATTTTATTTATCTAATTATTTATTTATTTATTTATTTATTTATTATTATTTTTGTAATATTTTTTTGGATACTTGAAAATTAAAATGACAGTTTATATTTTGTTTTTAAACAACTCGGCGCGGATATATATTTTTAAAATATTTTATTTTCGTCATGAAAAAAAAAATAGTAATCATTTTGATAACTAGATAGATTTTAAAAGAATAACAGGGACAAAGGTGCTTTACTAGTAACAATAAAGGTAGTTAAATTTTTTATATTTTATTTCGTATTTTTAAGACGCTGACAAAAGTAAGGTGCCTAAAATGAGATAACAGTTTTTTCCGCCACACAGTTTTATTTTTTTATTTTTTATTTTTATTTTTTATTATTATTATTATTATTATTATTATTATTTCAAACTCAAAATGTTAAAATAGCAGGTGCATTATTATGAGTTGTTGTGTGTTTCATATTTTGTTTTTTGCATTTTATTTTGTTTGTACACCAAGAAACATTGGCTCGTTGGTAGATTTCCGAATGAATCATAACAATAATAACTATACACTCACATGATCTAACCAAAAAACTAGGATAGTATAGCTATTACAAAAAATAAATAAAAAATAAAGCATGAATAATTTTTTTTGGAATGTAACCGTTTTTTTTAACAAGACTAAAATATTTCGTAAGGTTTTGTAAGCGTGAATTTATTGAAATTATATCAAAATGTATAGAAATAATTTCAAATTACGATGTATTATAGTTGTTTTTACGTAAATACCTAACAAAGTGTTACTGCTGATCGCTAACAAGCCACGTTTCTTTAGGTGTGCTCTCTTTAGGTGTTTTATTCCTTAAAAAAAAAAAAAAATTAATTAAAATTATTTTTTAAATGTACGTTTTTTTTATTATTTTTGTTTTTTAATTTCAAAAATACAATAATTTTAGGGTATTATTATTGGCGGTAAAAACTGACAATATGATCTCAAAAAAAAAAAAAAATACTCAATCGTAAAAAATTAAAAACAAATTAAAATATAATTATAATTATAAAATACGGGCTTTATTTTGGTACTAACAGATGCATACTGAACGGAACTTTAACGATCCTACCCGAATGCTTCCGACTTACTGTTCTCATTTCGTTCAGTGTGAGTCTGACTGTCATCGTGCACTCGTCTAATGCTGTCAAAAATCACACAAACACATACTACACACACACACAGACACATATTCTTATATATATACACATAAATACATAATAATATATACACTAGCACAGGCGAATGTAAACATTCACACAAACACCACATAAATAAAAATCGAATAGGTTCTTATGTGATAATAATATACGTTCTAATAATAATTATAACGTGGCGCAATTTTCTCATGTATGTTTCTTGAAATTTTGAACTATCCTTGAATGATTTGGGGTTCCTTAGGCGATTTTTGCGAGTTGTATACCCGAGATAATTGACCTGATCGGAACTAGACCAAAATACGGAGGAACCCTGAAGAATGAACGTGGAAGGAGGTAATATTTTACATACCATACATATATATATATATATTATTAGCATTTATACACCTTTATATAATAATATTAAGTACTTTATTTTTTTTTCATTTTTTTTTTTTTTTACTATAAGCTTCAAGCTTTGAACAATATTTTTCTACGGATTTATAGGCCTACGATATTCAGCGTCAATTAAACTAAAGCACGTTTTTCTATATTCTAAAATAATGTTCTTCTTTTTCATCACAACATGATATTAATAATATTTAATAATATGATACATGATCGATTTACATTATCCACGTATAAGGATAGTACCTGATAAGGATATTGTACGATGCAAGTACGATGCATACACTGTTTACGGATTACCATGCAACTTTAGCTACCGTGCCGAGTTGCTAAATTAAATGTAATTCAACTGTTGTGTGGCTGAAACGTCATAAATAACACAAATTCGCAAAGGAATAGGTTAAATTTGAAGAAAAAATAACGTATACATATAATAATATGTATATGTATATTAATTTTTGTTGTTGTTTATAAATAACTGCACGTAACAATATTAATTTTGCCTGAACCCTATTTTTAGACCAAAAATATTAATATTAATGTAAATATCACTGATTGTAATATACAAACTATTATATTATTATTATTATTATTATGTAGCTTGAACATATTCAGTAAACACGCTTAAATCCGTAGTGTCTATACCGATGGCAAAATAGTAAAAATTAATGTATCAATAACTTTATTGTTTATATGTTTATTTATATTTTTTAGGCAGAAATTACATAAACAAATGTAACCGTGTTAAAGCAGTTTGATATATTATTAATTACTATATTATTATTAATAAATTGTTTTCAAAAGCTGTGTGAACTCTATTTTCCGTAGAGTTCACACAACACATGATACATTTATATATACATTTAACAAACTCGTACTTTTTGATTTAGTTATTTCCTGTTATTTCCTGTTTTTAATTCATTATTTTTCAAAAATGCACTTCACCCGAGCAATCATCATGCTTACATACATAATATTATTACTTAGTCTCATCCTGACTGTTTTATTAGGATTTGACCGTAGTGCCCCTCGTCGGTGCATATACAATATTTTTAAATCTTATTTTTATTTTGATCAGTTTTTATTATAATTATTATAATTTCTCTTAGAATTATGTAAATATATACATTAATATGATTTTATTCCTATAAAAACAGGCACATCGTCGTTTGCGGACACATTACCTACGAGTCAGTGTCGCATTTTTTGAAAGATTTTTTACACGAAGACAGAGAGGACGTAGACGTGGAAGTGGTATTCTTACACAGGTATGATAAAACAGATCAATATAATATTGTATTTTTTTAAATAATTCTAATGAAAAAGTTATAAATAATCAATAATGAACGATGGTTAAAAAAAATACTAGACACAATTAATATACCTGTTGAAATCACGTTTTAGATCTTTACTGCCGAACTATATAATATGATCATGTACATGTATTTCATTATGATATATACCATTATACCTATATAAACGTTTTTAAGTCGAAAAATTAGGTACGACGTTGTGTGTAATTTGCAGAAAAGAGCCAGATTTAGAATTGGAAGGGCTGCTCAAACGTCACTACACCACTGTCGAGTTTTTTCAGGGTACAATGATGAACGCAGTAGATCTAGAGAGGGTGAAGGTAAATACCCACTCTCATCCTGATTCTTACTGTCGACGTTTTTTCTTATCGATTTGTGCTCAGTTTCCATACATAGATCAATATTATTATTATTATTATAACAGCTACATGTAGTCTGATACGAAATAGAAACAATTCTTATTAGTTCTAGAGATAGATTATAATATATTGTGTATTGGTATTATATTATATACGAACTGATTTTCTTAAATTTTAACACTATTTTTCTTGAAAAGTATAATTGAATTTGGAATTGGTTTTTTTTTACACAATTCAAAGTCAGTACAAAACAACATTTTTGATAAAAAATTACATTTTACATTTTTATAGTCGTCATATTTAAAGTATTTCAATACTTTGAATGACAGCATAATATATAACATCATATTCCGATTCAGAATATTTTTCTGAGAATTTTGATGGTTAAAAATTTAATTTCGAAATAGTTGTTGATTATTTATAAGTATTTAAAGTATAAACGAGCTGAGTGTTTCAGCTGTACCTCGTAACTGTTGGTTCACTTCTCCACTCAATGTAACTCGAAATACTTACAACTTATTAACTACTAGTTTGAATTTGAATTTTTATGTATTAAAATTTTCAGAAAATGGGAAAATTAAAATATGTGCAGTTGTTAAAAAAAGAAAGAAATTGAAAGATAATAATGGTGAAATATAGAGCAAAAAATATTGTTTTGCAGACTTAAAACTATTTAAATAAAAGTTGTTTCCAAAAACGTTAGGAATTCTCGAGAAAATTAGTGTTTAACTTTAAAAAAAATTACCTCGTATATTATTTATGTACACTATATAATAAATATATATATAATATGTATATGTATATATGTATATGTGTGTACAATATTTATATATGTAATATATATACATATATTATATAGATACGTATATTATATAATTATTCATAAATTTTGTTTTAAATAATAATCCTTTATTTATTTACACCGAACATTAACTATTATCGTCATTTAGATTTGTTAAGCCTCTTGATCAAACAGTATTTACATATTAGTATAGGCTATAACAAAGCCGTTGAAACTGTAAAGAGTTAATGTATTTTGCTTTGAACCATGTATTTAGCTGTCATTTATTATATATTTATATATATACACCCATATATATATATACTTATATATAAATACAAATACTAAACACTTAGGACGGGAACTTGAACAGACCTTGACGATGGTAATGTTTTTTTTTTTTATTATTATTATTATTATTATTTGAACCAGGTAGATGAAGTTTTTGTTTTACACCTATATATAATATTATATATAAAAGGAAAGTAGCTTAGTATTGGAGAAGTGATATTTCTGAAATCGATACACTGTCCCTATAATATATATATAGATGTATATTATATATGTGTGCAGGTTCAAACTGGCAGAAGCATAACAACTCGTTTGTGGCTGCTATTATAACATAACTAAAAAAAAAAGAAATAATAAGAATTATATTTTTACTTATATAGCGTTTATATAGCCGTTTATTGATTAAATTATTGTACCTATTTTTACCACCTAGTGACTAGTTAGATACTTTGAACGGATTTCTGAACCATAGATTTTATATTGTTGATACTTGATTTATATGATATTTTATATTATAAATAATTACGATACAGTGTGCAATATATAGAAGACATGTCAGTATTAGTTGTGCTTCAATTTAGTTATTTTTGGTATTTTCCAAACCGTAGGAAGCCACCTGACCTGGAACTGGAAGGACTTTTCAAGCGACATTTTACCACTGTCGAGTTCTTCCAAGGTTCTATAATGAACCCTATTGATTTGCAAAGGGTAAAGGTATGTCCAAACAAATGGCTTTAGCACAAATTGAATGACGGTTGCAATTTTTGGATTGGTATGACGCTGGTGATGGATTTTTGTGATTTAAACAAATATATACATAATATTAAATATGTATACATATATACTTATATTCGCATAATATTTATACATAATATATATAATAAGCGATGTATATAAGTGTATATGTATATATATATTATTAACTTACGAACATTTTACACGATGCTCACGTGGCTCAAAATAATCAACGAACCGAACTGTTTATATAATGTTTAACACTAAACGACAACTGTGTTTTTTATGATTTTTTGTTTTCGTTTTTGTTTTTGTTTATAAGTACGATGTTTTTCAAAAATTCGTTTTAACGGCGCATGCTTTTATATATTGTATTCTATTGAGAAGAAAAAAAACATAAACGACAACCGTCAACAGACCGGACCTTACTACCTTACCTACCGAACTCGACAAAATAAGACATTTTCACTGCCCAAATATAAAACGCATCATTTCATTTCATCAACATTGAATTTTAATATTATATATTAATACATTATTATATTATTGTACTATATACATAATATTATAATATAATCATACAATCATCGCATAGTTAGCTGCATTATTAATTGTACACATATGATAATATATTATTATAATAATGCATTCGTTACACAGTAGTGTAAAATATTGTCTCTCACACGCGGTATATTATGATATTATTATACTCTTTACTCATACACGTTTTAGCAAAATTACGTTCTACTAACGCATCTTGTTCACAAATCAAAAATTTGATAATATTTATAGTTATAAACTATATTATGATAATAATAATAATAATAATAATAATAATAATAATAATAATAATAATAATAATGATAATAATAATAATAATGTTAATAATACGCGTTGTGTAGTGCTGTAGACATATTATTATTTTACCGTAATCGTGGTCGTCCATTGTCGTCAGCATGGCATAATTCATGTGTTTTGAATTTTGTGTATATGTGTGCGTATATAATAATATTAATAACTTAGTGCATGCGTGTGTGATATTTGTAGCTGAACTCATCATAATATTAAATAATATTATTATACTATTTTTTGGAAAATGAGCTTTAGTGTTTAACGTACACAAGTTAAACGAAAAGTAATTTCTATATTCGATATAAGCGAACAATGTTGTTGCTGTTAATTTAATCTGTATACTATTATATACAATATAATTTATGTACATGGAACCAGACAATTAGTGTAAAACGCCGGTAATGACGTTTCAGGTCCACGAGGCTGATGCCTGTCTGGTGTTGGCGAACAAGTACTGCCAAGACCCGGACGCCGAAGACGCTGCGAACATAATGAGGGTCATTTCTATCAAAAATTACTCGGACGACATAAGGGTCATTATACAACTCATGCAGTATCATAACAAAGTGCGTATACTATTTTGAATCAAAATACATTATGATACTGCGGTCGCTTAAAATATAAGCGGCATTGAGATCCGACGGGTTCGCGAAATGTCTTTAATTATTTTTTGTTTAAAATCAAAACATTGGGAAAATAAAACTTATTTTATTCAATCGTTATAATATTATGAACTAACAAAGTCTTAGTAAACTTTTGATAAATATTTTCATGTTACATAAAATATATAAATATATTACATATTATATCTACATAATATTCCAACAATAATATACTATATGGATCTAAAAATCAAAACGGAACCTATTCGGCTCAAGGGCGAATGAAACCAGATTATTACAGTTATTTTTTGAACTCTATATTTTCTTCATGGTCCTATTAAAGTTAGGTAGTTTTTTGATATTTATGATTTACCCAATATTCAACTATCATCGGGTTTTGTCGACGAGTGCCATTTTGACAATCGTGTTTTTAATTTGACTTACAGGCGTATTTACTGAACATTCCGTCGTGGGACTGGAAACAAGGAGACGACGTGATCTGCTTAGCGGAGTTGAAACTTGGTTTCATTGCGCAGAGTTGTCTAGCACCAGGCTTTTCCACAATGATGGCGAATCTGTTCGCCATGAGGTCGTTCAAAACGGTGAGTCATTCTAAACCAGTACGCTTGAGCTTATTAGAAAACACTTCTCTAACTCTTGTCGCGCTCACGCGCTCACATCCATCCAGAGAGGCAAAACCAAATGTAAAAAAAAAAAAATTCTTTTAAAAAATGCCAAACGGGAAATAAAACGTCGTAATTATGATTATAGTGCATCGTTTACCATTCACGTTATCGATTCATGTGCATCATATTATGTAACCACAATAATATGTTTTCGATCCGTTAAATTCTGACTTCTGAGGACTCAAACCATGCGATTGTCGTCCCGACCTGCATTATACGTACCTATCATCATTATTATTGTTAAAATAATAAAAATTATGTATTAGTTGTAATAACATAATAATAATATATTATATACCTGCACTGACACTATTAAGTATTTTTAGTGTTTTTCTCCTGTGTGTTTGTACGTTTCTGTGCGTGTGTGATCAACCATTTTAAAAACGAACCTATATATTTTAATCATATTAAAACCAAAAAAAAAAAAACTGAACCCAATTTTTCGGTTGTGGTGAATAAGCGTGTTAGACGATGTCTGTTAGCAGAACACGAGGTGCGTCGTGGCACCGGATGCTATACAAACGTGGCAGAACGACTATCTGCGCGGTACCGGCATGGAGATGTATACCGAAACGCTGAGCCCGACATTCATTGGCATGCCGTTTGCGCATGCCACTGAGTAAGTGGACTTAAATAACGTGTCCAAAATGTTGTACCGGCGGCCGATACTGTTGTTGTTGTTTTTGTTGTTTTATTTTTATTTTTTTTTTAAATTTATTTTTTCAAATTTTTATCCTTCGGAAATTGTACATGATTTTGTGCATCTCAAGTCTGTTGTTATGCCCACGTGTTTTTTTATTTTTTCATTTTTATTTTTTCGTGCGCCTCTAATATTAGACGTATCTACGATCTGCAGCATATTATGACATTTTATGAAACACTACTGTTCGTTCAACATCGCTATATATTTCAATAATATTTTATATTGTATTGCCGTTCAAAGGGGCTCGACTTGAACCACGGAATACTGTAATAATATTGCACAAGCAGTGTTGGGTAACGAAATTTAAAAATATTATAATTACTGAAAATAAATTACTTTTTTAGTAGGTGACGCAGTAATAATTGCATTCCAATGACCGCAATTGCTGAAGGAAGCAAAATTAATTTTAAAATAGAATTTCGATGAATTACAACGAGATAATATAATGATTATTTTCCACGTTATTTAATAATATTAGGTATGGCCAAAACCCAGGAAAGTTGGGTGAGAAGGAGGTGTTAATTTTATATTTCCATTTTTATTTTATTAATTTAAAAAATAATAATTTCTCAGTTTTTATATTGTTCAAAATGTTAAGTGCTACATTGTAAAAAAAATAGGTAGGTAAAACACCAAGGTGACGCCCTACATTTAAATGATAAAATAATGAGAGCTGATAAAAACTTTATGTGACGTAAAAGTACTTGAAATAAAATATATATTTAATGAAACATGTAACGGATAATGTAATTGTATGACTTTTTAAAAGTAATTTACCCAACACTGTGTACAAGTGCATAACATATACATATTGTATTATAAATTATTATAATATATTATGTTAACATTACTACTACAACAACAATATTCCTCTATAAGTACTACATAATATATTAAACAAGCTACTACTAAACACTAATAATGCATCCGAAAACTTCATCAACTCGAAATTGTTAGTTGTTATATTATAATACTCTTCATTAACTACAGAAGAGGAATCTGATTACTTTGTACTATTCGGATTTATATAAAAAAATCAGCATCCCTTGAGTGTGCCCGACTACGTTGCAGCGGTATCCAGTCAAAAGAGTTAGGGGAAATATATCTGAGAGATAAAAAAAAGTATAAGGAAAATATAATTGAGGAAAAAAACTTCCAGGGAAAATATAACTGTAGAAAAAAACTTTCCCAAATGATGTATAACGTTTTAACGACAAGTATCAAGTAAGGTTTATTGGCGATTGAGGAGTATAAATAATATATTATGTTATTAAGGAATTTTCAAAAACCATTCATTACATGTCAGATTAATTGTTTATTTTACTTTTTTTACAATCAACAGCATGACTAATATAGATTGTTATTTTTAAAATAAGTGGTACTTCTCCCATCCCAGGCATATTTTTCGCATACTTTTTTACCTTGGATTTATTTTCCCCAGATATTATATTTACCCGAGTATTATTTGATTGGATATTCTTACACCTAGATTCGTTGCAGCACTTAGCGGCCATCGTGTATAGTCCATATTGTGGTTGTCGCCCATTATAATATATTATGATGGTGGTTGGCTCTGTGTTTGAGTAGAGACCCTTTGAATGTTGTTTTCGTTTTTTGTTTTGTTTTTTAAATTTATAAGACGATGTCTTTGATGTTGAGTACGCGATACGAACGAGAGCAAAAAATATATAATAACTAAAAACGACCTAAGGTTAGATCCGCTTTTGGCTCTTTTTTTCGTCTTGACACGCAGCTGAAAAAACAGGGTAAACGGACCCGTTCTGCAAAAAAAAAGCAACGCGCAAAAAAACACTGCTGTTTTGCGAGTCGTTCAAAAAAAAATACAGCTTGCAAATTTATGATAAATTATTATTATTATTATTATTATTGTTGTTGTTGTTGTTGTCTTATAATATTTATTATTATTATTATTATTATTATTATTATTATTATTGCACGTACGTACGCGCGTCGTAAACGGCACACGTATGCGCGTACGTTGGCTTGTCATTTTTTACGTCTGATATAGTGGACGGTTTCACGTCCAAATTATTTATTTTTTATCATGGTGGATTTTCGTGATCACTTGAAAAATGTGTGGGTTCGACAAGATCAAAATGAAAGGGAAACAATATAATATAATAGGTACTCAAAACAGTCTATGTAACGCGTGCGCGCGTGTATACAATATAATATGTTGTATATAGGTACCTACGATTGAATGTTAATAGTTTTTTACGAATCGAACGGCATAACGCAAAACATATATTAATATATTATATATAAATATATCATTATAGATTGTACTCAGTAGAGTGTAGATAATATAATATGTGTATCTATAGATTTTAGTATATATTATTATAATATTATAGTAGTCAAAACTCGAAGCACATCGTATACATGACAGTTCCTCTCGGTTTTGTTTGTTAAGTTTATTTCAATTTTTTTATATTATTTATTTTATTCGTTCATATTTGTTTGTTTGTTTTTTTTTTTTTTTGTTATAATAATTATTTCACTTTTGTTTCACGTCCAAAACCTCGACAACCGTACCCATCGCACCGTCGGCCGATATTCTTATGACACGTATAAAATGATATCATACCTACCCCCCTCATATGATTATATTATTATAGGTAATATATTCGTACTGTTTTCAATACGGCCACAAACAGAAGAACCGTTCAATTTTCCACGGAACCGTGAATTCCGTACGAACGATAGGTTTACTGGACCAGAAACACACTATCGTTTTACGTTCGGCCGAATAAATAATATTAATTCAACATCGGCATTGCGTTCGGTGATATTATATTTATAAGGACACGCCGACGTAACGGTGGAAAATTCCGAATCCGCTCGTGGGTGTTTTATATGTTTTATATTGATACCGAGTTTCCAAGCAGGAAAACATTATTTTTCAACTTTTATTACAAGTGTATTCCATGAAATTCATGATAGTAATAATATTATGGAGACGTGACTCGAACGTGTTCGTTATATTATTACAATATACGATTGTGCAGGGATATTTTGATGCATCAGCCTTATGATCATTAATATATTATTGTCTAATACTGTTATGAACTTTTATTTTAGACGGAACTAAAGTTATTATTTACCTACGTTAGAAAACCCACGAGTTCATAATAATTATATTATTTTAATGGCCTATGACAAACCGCTATAATGACGTCGAAAACGAGTATAAATATTCGACTTATGAGATTAAAATATGTATAAATCAATCGGTCGACTCAATTTTACCATTTTGAATATATTTCTGATTATTGAATTTACGTATGTTATTTAAATTTTACGTACCGTCAAAAAATTAAAAAAAAAATATCTTATGTTATTCGGATCAAGTCATCGGTCATAAAATAATAATATATTATAATAGGTATATATTAACACACCCAACTCCGGAAAATGTTTTTATCCCACACCTTTTGTTTACATTATTATTGTTATGATATGATTTACCTATATAATTTGTTTTATTTCCACCTTTTTTTTTTATTTTTTGTTATACCTACGATTTTTTGATTTTGATTTTGTTTGTTTGTTTTTTTTCTATCATTTTTTTTTATTTTCGGTCTGCGACCCGATGAATGTGATGTAGAGTAGAGATGTGATAGAGCGTTTGATACCGTGTATAGTTCCTGTGAAGAGTGTGGAGTTTGGTGTATTTCAGTCTCCGGATACGCAAGCGTGGCAGAACGACTATCTGCAGGGCACCGGCTGCGAGATGTATACGGAGACCCTGTCCCCGTCATTCACCGGCATGACGTTTCCGCAGGCCAGCGAGTAAGTCCCTCCTAGTGCCACACATACACCCACACATGTCACACACACACTAGATCATACACTTACAACAAACACACATACACACACATCACCAAAGATCTCACAACATATTCTCCGTTATCAAATCGTATATAATATGATAGGACGGGCTGATCCATTTAACTGGCCGCAATTGTTTTCGAAGACAATTTTTTTTGAATATGAAAAAAAACATTTTCTTAACATACTAAAGTATTGTTGTAGTGATTTAAAAATTTTAACGACAACTCACTGATATTTTTAATTTTATATCATGCAGTAATCATAAAACTTTTTTTTACATTCTAAAATGTCTTGATGTTCAACTATATTGAACAAAAGTTCTTTTCGTTATTCGGTCCATTACTCTCCTCGTTTAAAATAAACGGTTACTAACATGACTCACCTAAATATACTTGTCATTATTTGAACTTTAAAATATATATATTATTCTGCTGATTAATATGATAATCCTGAAAAATCATTATTTCTAAAATATATACTATAGTACCTACTAAAATTATTTTATTTTTTATTTTTCAAAATAACAATAATTTACTTGGAGAACGAATGTAGTTAGTAATTAATTGGATCACCACATGTGTATATAGTATATATATTTATATATATATATATATATATATATACAATATACATTGTACATTACACATATTACATAACACATATACTTTACTCTATACAATATATGCTCTTACATCCCCCCAGAGCTGTTTTTTTATTTTGTCTGAACATAATAACAATACATAATAATATATTAACATTTATTAAAAAGAATATTTTATAAATATATATATATATTTTGTTGTATAGTATTTTCTATTATTATTTCAGTAGGTTAGACCAGTGTTTCCCAATCGTTTGGTTTAAGGCAACCCGCTGTTAGACTCTTCTTTTGCCAGGTGACACGTTAAAGAAAAAAAATCGAGTTGCATCGTTACACTGTAATAGGTACTATACTATATTATATAGTATAATAATATATTTTTATATTTCAATACCTCTAAGACCCGTCAGATGAATATATTGCGACCCATAGGTTGGGAAACACTGGATTAGATATTAGCTATATATTAAACTATATAATACATTACATATAGTTTAAATATTATTTATTATATTGGACGTGGTATCGGTTGAACGCGGTTCCGAACCAAACTTTTTTCGCATTATATTTTGGTACCCAAGTGCGGTACACTGTAAACGTATACGCGGATGCGGGTTGTAAGGTTGTAAGATAACAGGGAAATGGGTTACAAGCACGTGCACTGGGGTCGCGTTCATACTGCAAAGCACCTACATTTGAAAAGATCGGACGAGTGGTTTTTTATTTTTTCGTTTAAATTTTCAAGACGCGCGAAAATCCCATTGGTCGGCATTTTTTTTTTTTACAGCTTCCACTCGAAACGCCACCGTTCGTGAAAATACAACTATATGATCCGCTCCGTCCCGGAGGACGTGATTGGGGTTTAACGGGTTATCGTTAGCGTTAATATTTAAAATGGTAATTTCAAGTTCGTCTCGCGACCGGAATTCATATTTTTTTACCGTTTCCCAGACCGACGCTTTTTGTGCGCAGGCACGACAATAGACGAGTGGCAATTAAAAGTACGTGTGGGTAGGTATTGTAGGTACACGATAATAATAATATGTGTAATATACGATTTGTGGAAATAAAATTTCACCACCGACCCGTAGGTGGATACCATATTCTTTTGTTCCGAATTCCGTTGGGTTGTAGGTAAACAATTCACCGGAAAAAATAACTCGCCATCACCCCCCCCCCCCCCCCCCCGGGCACACACCCTTATCAAACATTTTACTACCTGCCTTCAAAATGTCGGGTGTATCTTCATTGCTGCAACCATACATAATAATATTATTACGCTGTTTCCGTACCCACCACTCACGACTATCGGATAATAATACATTTAATGAGATAATTTTAATAATACATTATTATACCCATTTTAATACTTACCGATACTTCCACGGTATGTTAATTTTACCCTAACAAAACCAAAAAATTTATCTGTTTATATTCACGTCAAATTATTCCGTAGTTATAATATTTTATCACAATATTATACTACGTTACATACCTATCTAATTTTTTTTAAGCTTGTCCAAACAGAAATAAACGAGTCTCGAAAACGAGCATACTGAGTCTAAGCAAAACTTTTACATTGTAATATAATGTTATAGGTAGTTTAGTAGTGAATTTTTGGCCCCACAGCATAAACCTAAACTTTTCCACTTTTCCACTTTTTATCTGTAGTAAAAATATCTAAACTTAAAAATTAATTTTGTTTTCTATTTTTTTTTTTTCGAAAACCGAGTAGCTTTCGGGTACCATCATAGCCGGTTGTTGTTTTATTTGTTCGCAAATAAACAAGTGGTAAAAGTCATCGTCTATATGATAGGAAACTATCCTTTTAAAATTCGATTATTATATACGTAATTGTTTCGTGAACCGTGTATCCAACCTCTAATACCGCGTCCGGTGTGTCAGTAGCGTGTGGTGAAAATTGTTATTTAAAATAATATGTGATATATAATATTATTATATATTATAACGTAAAATATCCAGGTTATGAAAAGTCTAAAATATTTTTAAATTTTTTTATTCTTTACTTCTCGATGTTACGACGCATGATGTTGGTAGTTCTGCTGCCAGTAGCCTTGTTAGATTTTTATTCTATATAGGCTGTATTATGTACATGGTAATTCATCAAGCATGCTCACCCAAATTTGGTTCTTTAATAATAAATTGGTTAAATTACAGAGATTTTCTATTTTTAGTATGTAAAATTAACAAAGACCATCATTTCAAACACTTGATAATTAGTAGTGCATTTGATGAGTATAATGTAGTGACCCGTGTCCATATAAACTTTTTCGTTTAAATGAGAACCATATTTTTTTATTGCGATTTGCTATGGAGATTATTTTTGTATTTTTATTTTAATGGACCTACTTATATGAATCGAAATTTGTACAATTTGTATTTTCTCAATTATTTAACTCTGTGTACCTACTAAGGATAATTATAGTCCACTTTAATAGGTTTTGAGATATGAGTGTTATGAATATTTATGATGAATTTAAAACAATGGTACTTAATATTAATATATTGTTAATACGATATTAATAATTTATGACGAATTGTAATGTATTAGAATTTTATAATTATAATAATTGGCCGAGTATAATAAGTACTAGACTAAATATTAATTATTAGGTATATTTTATATTTGATGTAAAACCATTTTATCACAGTGATTATTATACTGAGTATAAAAAGTGTAACAAGTAACAACTCAAAACCTACTCATTAGAATATCGAATGAAATGTACCAACATTTTCAATGAAATAATCCACCTAAAGATTCACAGTAAATACCTAATGGTGGATGTAATTTGATTAGACTAAGCGCCGCTACAGGCCGCTCATTAAATAGTATACAAATATAAGTATCTAGGAAATATTTTTTTTAAGTAGGTATATTTAAAAATTTCAAAAATCAGAATTAATTGTATATATGTGCTGTTAAAGGATAAAATAAGGAGGTGAGCATTATTGGTGAATTACCCTGTATGTTTAATGTTTATATTTTATATATATATACATATACGTGTCAATGAAATTCAATACCATAATATAAATATTAAATACTACATGTTACGTATATCGTGTACGTGTATTTTGAGCACGGTATTTGCATGTGAAAAAAAATAGTTGATATTAATAACAAGATACATTAGAATATTTAGCCAAAACAATATTATTGTTCCAGCCGTTCACATGATATCTTATAAACCAATATTTATATTATTAAAAACTTGTGGTAAATATAGGAAATAATAACTATACAATATTATAGTTACCTAAAATTATTTTATTTTACTTATTTAAGTACACACTTTCTATACTTTCTATTGAAATAATTTACTACATTCACATCAAATAATTAATATTTTTGATATTCATCGAGAGAAAAAAAAAATGTCGGAGATTTATCGATACAAACTTAGACAAAAAAACTTATACAAACTACTGAATTTATTATGATTTCTATATATTGATAAAGTCTCGTTAAACATTGATCCACACGCTACTTAAATTACTCGTATACTTATATCTAATTACTAATACGATTCATTTAGTTATTTGATGTACTTAATATAAATATATTATTATATTATAATAAAATTCGTTCGTCGTTAGTTTTTTAAAATTTTTTTTTTTTTAATATTTTTAACACTGATATAGTTTATACGGGTTAGCTGATTACCTCCGAAATTTTTTTTTATTATAATATTTCTATTATATATTATAATATATTTATGTATTTATCAAGTGATGAAAAAAACTTTCTACCCTAATGAAGGGTATCTCCATATATGTGAGGTCAACAGCTATAGACAACCCAGCATGATAGATAAATTAATATTTCGATGGATATAATATAATATTAATGTCATAAACGTTTTAGTTATCATTATAATTATAACTATATAGAAATCGGTCAAGAACCCCATGATGAAAACATTAATCGGCATGTATAAAAATGGCTTATTCTTTTTTTTTTTTTATTTAACGCTTATTATAAATATGGCATGGATGCATGGTGCATAATATTTTGTATCGTCGTCGTACTATGTGCTTGTTATTCGTGTGGTTTGCGCATGTTAAGTTTTCATTTTTATTTTTCAACAGCCGACACATATTCTGACAAAAAAAAAAATAAAAAATATATACTTAATAATCACATAGAATTCTTTGCGATTCCAAAAAAAACCCGTCTAATGCTCGTCCGTGTTTTTAACGTGCAGGTTGTGCTTCACTAAGCTGAAACTTCTGCTGTTGGCCATAGAAATAAAAGGCGAGGACGGACGGGACAGCAAGATATCAATAAACCCCAGAGGTTCCAAGATACAGGCGAGCACCCAGGGGTTCTTCATCGCTCAGTCAGCCGACGAAGTCAAAAGGTTTGTACGGTTTATTGTTGGGCGTGCCGAAGTGCGCTGTGCATCGATTTTACACAATTTTAATTAAGTAATTAATTTTTTTTTGTCCACTAACTGGGCATTGTTCGTTTTTAAAATCACGTAAACGTGGTCAGAACACTTAGGTACTCGTCATCAGTCCCTCTAGAGAACATAATATTTTTTAAAATTATATATTTCAAGAATAAATACCGATGTCAACATTTCGTTGAAGCGTCGCGTCTTCAGTTTCGGTGTTTTTATATTTATTATGATTACTAACAAATAGTTAGAAAGCAATAAAGAGTTTTAATAAACGTCCACTATTAAGGCGGAAATTAAAAAGAATTTTTCTACTTATAATTTTCTATTCCATAGTAATTAACGACAATAAAAACTTGCGTTCGTGTTGCAAGTTGATTAAAATATTGAAAAATAAAATTAGGTACTCAAAGTCCGGTCTCAGATTTCAAGGGTCGACTGCATTAATATTATACATTATCGTAATACACAGAAGTCCTTCAAAATTACATATAAAATACACTTTGTTCTGTAGTATTAAATCTTCAAAGGAAATTTTTAATTTCATATTATTAAAAAGTATAGTCTTGTCAATGCATGCGGTAATTGTATTACTCGTTAATAAAATGGCGGCATATCTACCTAGTACCTACTACGCCCAAAGCGTATTATAATATTAAACCGTGGTAGAACATAATTTGAAAAAAAAATTATATGAGTAGTTAACAATAATTATTTAAAATACTGCGTGTTTGTAAATAGTATAATTTTGTCATTATTTTATTATTTATGTGCGTTTAGGGCTTGGTATTACTGTAAGGCATGTCACGAAGAAATTAGAGACGAAACGCTGATCAAGAAGTGCAAGTGCAAAAACTGTGAGTATCATTCGCGATAGTTTTTTTTTACAGCCCTATTGTGTATGTGAATCTTCAAATGCACTGGTCGACAAATCTATATATTATGTATACCTAAGTATAAAGTGTCTGTACTATTTCTTTTATTTTCCTGCGACATAAATGATTGTTATTGTCATACCTATATACTCGCATACCTACCATATTATTATTATGTATATATATATTTGTATATATATATATATATATTTATATTTTTTAATGCAACCTTGCGAATAAACAAAAAACCACATCTTTTTTCATTCTTTCATATTTTTATTTTTTTGTTTTTTGACTAGCCCACCCATCCCCCGCCGCTGTAGACCGATTTACTGTGCGCCGGAACAATGCAACCTATTATTATAAACTTATTTAATTCATAAATTCGAACCACGTTCCTATACAATTACGACCAGTATTGTTGTGTGTATTAAGACTTTAAGTTCGGGCGCATATTAAATTGACTTGTTTTTCAATACGAAACAAAAACACTTTTGCCCATTTGCACTCCAAAGTAGAACGAAATGTATACACACATTATTATATTTTGTTTAACGATATATGTGTATAATATATATATTTTATATTATATATATAATATTTATAATACATCTACATTCTACATACATATGCAATATAAATGTATATAATATTGTATACATGTATATTGTACGTTGTGTATATAATATATTAAATATAAGCCATATACATACATATTATTTTTATTTTTTGTCCACCACCTGAATACCGCTCACGACGATCACACGTTTTACGAGCTTAAGCAGCTTTATATTTTATTTATTTTTATACATATCGTAGAATTTTTTTTTCTTCCATTACACAGCTATGTAATAATATATGCTGCATGTAATGTAACAACAGGACTACTACACTACCTGTAATAGTTTTTTGTTTACATTTTTAACACATGTTATTATTATCATCAAATAAAAATACGATAATATCCGAAATATTCTGAACGGAAATTAAAAAAAAAAAAAAAAAAAAAAAAAAACATAATAATATTATACTGCAGTTGTAAAAATATATTATGCGATTTGTACGCATACAAAATCCCCCGAAAAAATGTTAAAGTTAACAATATTATGTTGGTTATGTTTTTTTCACATAAACTGTTATTACTATTACGTTCGAGTATTATAGAGACAGACACCATGTTACAGATGTCGGTATGATTATGATGGAGACTGGAATGTTGGCACATAATTATAATTTCGAGGGTACTTATAAAAGTTTCAAAAAAATATAAAAAGTTACATGTGTTTGTGTTTTGAAGTCCGCTTGCCTGAATACGTCCATACATACCTGGTCAATAACAATTTAATATAATGTTTTAACCAAATATTATAACGTCTCGTCCGTATATATTATAATATAATTGTTTTTTTTTATCTTCGTAACCGTACAAATACTGTTGGGTTCCGAATTAATATTGTGCAATTTTGGTTAGCCGTAATAACAATCGTTAAGATGAGGTCCGGAAGTCGATACCGTTGAAACAAGTGGCTATTATTTGATTACCAAAAATATATCGTGTGCGTTACACATACGTTATACCTAAATAGTTAATTTTAATATTTTACAATACATTTTTATTTAACGTATTTACCACCACTCCAAATGTAAGTTCCCTTACCTAACGTTGAATTTTATTGAGACTTTTGTAAATAGGAAATTATTTAGGGCGTCTATATTTTCAATACGCATAATTTATTATCATGTCTGTATACAAGTGAAACTACACTTTATTATGACTATTGTTCGGAATGTAAATATCAATAAATATTGCTTTTATAACACGTTTTTATTATTTGATTTATCCAAGATTATTTTTATTTCTAAATGTAATATATATTTTGATTTTAAATATTTAACGAAACTATATAAATGTAAACCATATTAGGTACAAATTTACTGTACATAACTATAACTATTGAGAGAAATTAACAAGTACGTCCATTTTATAATTATTTGTATTTCAATTAAGATTTCTATTAAAAAGTAGTACTTACCTAACTATTGTAATTCACGTATTTAAATTATATTTATTCAAACGTAAATTAATTGTATAAATCGTAATAATGCTACTTGAATCACTAATTATATTCTGTTAAAGTGAATAGTACAAGTAAAATCGTATTTGTATTGTTTATACAAACCGGTAATTATTAATAAAATAGTAAGATTAATCTGATTTGAAGTTGAAAACTTTTCCTAAATAATAGATTTAATTTTTTTATAAATACTAATAAATTTGAGTGTTTAAAATAAATGTTTTGAAATTTTAAGACGTATCGATTAAGTCAAAATTGTGATCAACCTCCGGTCCTTGTTCGTGAGTATGAGTGTGTACTTTGTATGAATGTCTATTGCAATTAATTCTAATATTGGAATATTAATTCCTTTTTTTGTTTTTTAAATATTAGCGATTTAATTAAAATTATAGAAATTAATTACTCATTTACTAAATTAAGTTTTCCGGTTTTATATAAACATGACTAAAAATGTGAGATTGTTTTGTGTGTATTTGGACTGAAACTAATAAAACGTTTTTCAGTAGCGTATAAATGACAATAAAACACAATAATTTTCACGTTTTCAATTTTTGTTTGTTTTTTTTTCTAATTTTAACACAGTGGCGACATTCCGGAAAGGCGTTCGCGCTATACAAATGGTCGGACGGGCAAGTACGTTCAAATTCTCCTTAAATCAAATTTCTTGTTTGTCTACGAATTGATGCCTTTTTGATTAATTTTTTAGCTGGTTTTCTATAGTTAACAAATATTGTTTATTTATATAATATATATATATTTATTTATGTGTGTATCTGATGTATACAATATATGGATATATGTATTATATATCTATCTATAATATCTATTTTATAAAAATGTATTTTCCTCTTGATTTTTAATCGGCAGTGGGTTTATTTTTCTTTCGTATTTTCTGTGCTGTTGAACGTTTTACTTTTGTGTGGTTTTTGTTTTTTCCCTTTTTACGCTTTCTACCTGAAATAACCAATAATACCAAGTTAACCTTCATACAACACAACCTATCGTAGGTATTATTTGTATTAACAAAAAAAAAAAATAATAATAATAACATAACGATCACAATATATTGTTTAATACATTGTAATGAGCAATTTTTTTTTTTTTTTGTTGTACTTATGATGTCTGTTCAATAAAAAAAAAACATTACATAACGCTTAGGACATATATAGTTGGTATTACAAGCAATCAGGCTGACTTATTTTATACTCACACGAGTAGTTAAGTATCATTTACGAAAATGATAAATTATTCATCATTTTTCTTTTATTTTTATTTTTAGACTTAACTATCGTAGTTAGTTTTGGGATGGCTGTTGCATGTTTTCATATTGGGCTCATTGTTTATTACTATTATTCCGTAGGTATATTAGTTAGGTCGATTAGGTTAGCATGCTTTGTAATATTTGGGTACCTACGTAATGAAAACCATTTTCAAAGTTATAATAAAATATGATTAATATTGGTTTTTCTATTATATTATTGGTCGACCGGTATAGATAATTCGTATCTGTTAGTTTTATATTTATTTTTTATTTTTATTTTTATTTTTTCAAACACAACTTTTTCGCTAATATTGATTGTATTATATTATGTGTTTTTCGGACAATTTGTTCTCAGAAAATTGTATCAAATTCAACGTGTCTTATAAAAGTACGCAATGACGTGTGAAAGCACGACGTTGTCTTCTTTGACTTTGTTTTCATCCTTGTATTCCTGCTATAAGATACCAACGGATACTCTTGACTGGGAAAATAACCGATGGCGTAGATCATATTAATAATATTATCTTGGCCGGTTATCACATCCACGTTCGTAGTATATTATTATACTATATTATAACAACACTGCCGCAGGTCAGCCGTCGCCGAGAAATACAATCGATCGACGCTCGAATAAGGAACGATGAAACTATAGTCGGGTCTCGGATGTCTGAAATCTCGGGGGGGGGGGATACAAATTACAAATACATTCGACTTGTGCATTCTTCGAATTGCTGTAGATAGCTCAAATACTTCTCAAGGGGCGAAAAAACAGTTTCGACTAATCGATGTTTTCGAGTTATCGAGACTAGGTCGGGTTTTTTCCCATCGCTATAGCGGTACCTACCTATTATAGGTATCGCCATAGTAATTTAGAGCACCTGTATATTGTTGTTTGCCCGATAAAACAATATATTAATAATATGTATACGTAAATACGTAATATACGTGTTTTACATATACGTTATACGGGTGCACCATAATAATATTATTATAGTGGGCGAACCGCTCATCCAATGTCACATTAAACGCCTATATTTAGTTGGCCGACCCGCGAGTGAAACGCGAGAGGAGCCGATCCGCGCACGTTTTGGTTTCCTCCGAACAACACCGTTTCTGAAGCAGAGGAGGTGCTCACACACACACACGACGACGACGTTTATTGGCACTTTCGCATGCCGTCGAAACATCATCGAAATCGCGCTGCGGCTAAAATACACCGTATAAAATACCGAGTCGTCGAGGCCGTTTCTTGTGTGTGTGTGTGTCAGACAATGCGGACTCAGACCCCGGCGGCGGCGGCAAAGTTTTTGGCCCTCGTCCATATTATTGTGTTGTGTGCAGTTGTTGTAGTACATAATATAGGTACCTATTATAATAGTATACGAATGCGCGATTGCTGCAGGTGAACTTTTACATCCGGAGATTGATTATTATCACAAGCGTTTTTTTTTTTTTTTTTTACTACAAATTACCATATAATATTATCATAAATATTAATGTTATTATTATTGTGTTATTTTTCGACGACGATAAAAATATAATATAAAATTATGGCGACCGTTTCGTGGGTTTTGCGTGTTTGCTGCTGAAGATGCACGCATAATATCATTGTGATATTAACCTCGCATTATAGAGTTGCATGGTCTTTTTCGAGTACTGTTTATTTTTCCGTTTTGTTATTACTAGGTATTGGTTTATTATTATTATTTGTTTGAACATATTTGGATGGTTTGAAGTAAGTTAGTAATAATATATTGAAAACCGAAGAAAAATCACCGTAGATTAGGTGTGGGTAGAACTGAACGCGCGTTGGCTTGACCTCGATATGACAACGCGCCGGCAAACAGATATTAATAATAATTATATTAATATAATTCATTATTGAAGGTGTTTTCTCAAAACTATAGGTACGCTTTCGTATTATGATTGTATTTGCAGAATTTTATTTTTGAGTCTATCCACCGATAATCGTAATTTGTTGGTGAACTACCATATTGTCATATATTTGTGTTGTGGTGCGTCGTCGTTACTATTCCGTATAGCTTGTTTTGAAAATGTTGGGTTCATTAATTGCTTATTGATTAATAGCAAAATAACAAATCGCGATTAAATGATTTCATTATATTATTATCTTCTGTGTCAAAAAAATACGCAAATAAGATGTACAGTATACAACTGTATAAATCGATGAATATAACGAGTTCATCGTATTATAAACTTAACTCAATATTGTTCTCGTTGCACGGTAATACAAATTAAATGTATTCAAGTTGGGTTCAATCTTCAAACAAATATATTGACAACTTTATATTTAAAATCGATAAAAGTGAATTAAGTACCAATAATGATAAGGTACAACCATAATAATATGATCACAAAACTTTGAATATTTTCCTCGTTGATATTTTCATTCACTATATTAATATAAACTTCGTTATACATTTCAACTAGATTAATTTAATTAAGTACATTAAACAAATAATATCATTTTACTACATCATAGTTAAGAGTATTCGTTGATATAATTAAATATTTTATTTTTCACTCCTTTGAAAATATACGTCACGTTAGGTATTTAAGCAAGATAAATGCATATAACCTACAACAGATATAAAAAAGAAATAAAATGTTCGATAATGAATCCAAAATCAGTTCGTAATTTAATTATCATCGATCAAATTACGTGGTTTTTGTGTAAATTGCGTATGGAAATTTACTACGATTAATAATTTGTCCGCGTGTGTTTGTTGGGAATAAATGATGCAGCTATATAATACTTGAATATAATATCCATACATTTTATTTATTTTTTTTTTAAATAAAAACAATTATGTCGGTTAGTGAATTTTGGAATGTATGTTCTTTCAGACGATCATCCTCCCCCCACGGAAACTCCACCAACTCTTCCAAAGAGAGTACATAATATCAGAGGTACAATAATAAAAACAAAACAAACTGCTGTTGCTTTTGCCTTTATATTGTCTTAAGTGCATTGTGTCTTCGACGTGGCACTCTTGATGGTTCCTTCATCCCTCCATCTTTGTTTCATTTTACAATATCTATACAATTTATACATCCTTACACGTGTTTTTGTTCACAAGAAAAAAAAAACATTAAATAAATAAGCACATGTTATATATTATACAAACTCTCATTATGCGACACAACAATACGATTTTCTGCCAATTTTCACGATTAAAACTTAAATCTATTCGATTCCATAAACATATATATTTACATCTCAATCTATCCGTGTGAAATGTAAGATATATACATTCCCGTTTGTTTAAACATTGTTTTTAATTTATTTTCTTTTGTATATTTTATTTCTTTTATTTGTAGATTATACTATATTGATTTATACGTTTATTATGCTGTGTGCAATGTTATGCATCATAATAATGTATGGCGAATTATTATACACTCGCTATTTTATACTTATTATTTACAATTTTAATTGCTCTTGAGAACGTTGTTTTTCGAAGCCATAATATTTACGATTGCTTGATGTGCGCTGGCCTTAATTAAATTATATTATAATTATATTATTATTATTGTTATTATTATTATTGTTATTATTATTATTATCATTACTATTGGGTTTTGTAATATCGCTTTCGTGAAAATTGTTTGTATTTTTGGTTTTGGTTTTTTGAAGTGTTTTTATTTTGTGTATTTGACGTCTACTTAAAACTCTTACTCCCTATACTAACGCTTTTTAATAGTATTTTTATTTTTTTTTTGTTCAACCTTTTCTCAGGTGACGTCGGGAAGGAAAAGGAAATAACACGTAAGTCACCATAGAACACTGTAAATTACAATAATATAATCTAACCAAAAGCTTTTGCACAATGCACTTTGCCGCGCGTTTAAAAGTAAAAGCCCGCCTTCGCAAAGTTTATGGACCATTATATAACACTAATGCGAACCGAAGATCACCCGCAGCGCATGGTAGGGCCGATGCACACGGCATTTTGAGATCGGATTAAATTATCGTTGAAATGAAACTCACGAGAAAATACACGACGGACGTTATACCCAAATACATGATATAATAAAAATCATCTGAGCGGGTCATTGCCGGCGCGCGTTTAATAGAATATTATGTTCGTTTGCAGTTGTGCATCATGATACCTATGATTATATTATTATGAATGTAGTCTTATTACAATAATACGAGGCGTCCAGTGGTCGAAGTTGATCAGAATTATAACTAGAGATGATGTCGAGGAGAGGAGGGGGGTTATTAATCCAGTTTATTTGCGAATTCGTATATTAAGCCCCAGTAAAAACGTTATCGGTGATTAGTGATCACCTTTTATTATATTGGAGTACATCATATCATTATTCTGAGTCTATAGCATTAGCGACATTTCGGATATTTCGGTCTACTGAATTTCGGTGTCAAGTCTTATTATTAATTAATAAAACAAAAATTAGGCAACATTGTTTAGTGTAGTCCCGTCTATTATGTAAACGACTGGATTTTCAAAACCTAAGATGGATGCATAATTCAAATTAAATCAATAGAAATGTGGAAAACGACTCTAAAATAAGTGGATGGATGGCAACCCTCTTATGCCTACTCTACTGTCTTTACCCCACTTCGACCACTGGAAATGACGTCATGTAAAATTACAAGAGGATCGAAATGCGATAATGTGATCATCGACACCGTTTCGTTTAAAATAATCCGATGTCGAGCTGATCTGGCCCGGGGAGGTTTTTAAACTGCAGGACGACGATATCGTTTGCAAACATTTCTGCGTTTGATATCTACTCCTTCACTTTCACTCTCTTACGCTGGTGTTCTATCCTACCTTCTCATTATTTTGACTCATAACCTATGTAATGTAAAGTTATCGTTGTAAAACTTCTACGAGAAAAATGTCTACTCAGAAATTCAAGCGGGACGTTAGTTTTGATACCACTTAGACGCCACTAGTTTTTCGTATACGTTAGGTGCGATAATATATTTGCCTACCTCATTTAATCTAGACGACAGCTGCAGACCGACGTGGTTAAAACGTAATAATTATTGTTATACTTTTGTTACTTACACATACTTTATGAAACATTTCGTGTCCGTCATAAGCCATCGTCGAGTATACAAACGACGTTGAGAAAAGCTGTACAAGTAGGTATTTGATTTTTTACTCACGTGTTACCACACGAACTGTTTTCAACGCTATCACTGTTTAATCGCTGTTTTGTTATTTTAAACTACATTGTTTCTAAAACAGCTACCTGCGCCATTCGATTCGTACCGTAATATAAGTCGTCTAACATTGTTTCATATCTACTGTATAGGATATTAAAATGTAATTATAACAACATACGCTGTACCGGCTGTATAACTCATTAATAACAATAATACCGTCGTCGTCCTAGCATTTTATATCCTCGGTAGATTTCCCGGATGGGAGCCAACAATTTGTTATGTTCTCGATATGTGCTATCGATTACTTATACGGCCCCTCTCCTCTGTCCACGATTATTTGCTACATTAAGCGGAAGAGTTTACTGACTGTTACTAATATGGTAGATGTTCGTAGTTTAGCGTACCTACTTTTAAAGGACCCGGCAAAGCGTATTACACAGTTTGCTCGGCTGAAAACAGCACTATACTAATACAGCAAACACCCGTGGTGTACGGTGCATAATATATAGTATTCAAATATTAAGGCGTGGTTCGAAAAATGTGCTGGCGTCAGAGGTGGCGTGAAATTGTGAAAAAGAATCGAAATTCGAACTTCGTAATGAGATACTGTATCGTGGGGATAGGGTGACGGTATTTTGAGATGAACCGTTGGCGAGTAAGACCGTATGCTGTGGTTAGTGGAGGTGGTGGTGTGGTAGGAATACGAGGGATGGGATAAACCAGCGGAGAAGATTAAGGGTAGAGATAAATTACCGGCTCTAGTTCGGACAGTTTTAGCCGGGGAACGGTGCACAATGGCAGAGAGAGAGAATTGTTTCGACGTTTGCCAACGGTCTTTGTTTGGTACATCGTTAATACAAATTCGGTGGAGAGAGAAAATCGAGCTAAGGACGTGGGTAAAAGTTTTAAGGGGGATTTAGGACGGCTTGGTGTAGGTGGTAAGACGGGGATGTTTCGAAAGAGAAGCGAGAACCACCAAAAATAGAGAGAATAAAATATAAAACCGTTCACGAGTTCCACGACGTTATGTTCACTTTATATTTACAGTGTTGGGCAACAAAAATACGCCAACGGCAATGCCTAATTCGATAATGTCGGCGGCGAAACAGGTGAACAAAGTGAAGCCAATCAACCGTCCGACGGACAAAGGGTCGCCCAACCAAAACTACAACCGGTGAGATACATGGCCTTTTAAAAAAAAAAAAAACCAATACGACGTGAATTAATATTACAATAATGTACGAACGATGTATTCGGCCTTTTTTTTTTGTTTTTGTTTATTTGTTTTTTATTATTTTTAATTTTCGTTTTCACACTAACGAATTCTTAACAAATTCTATTGCATTAATTCCTCACACGATTCCGAGCTCTAACACATACTTTATCATACACATATAATATAACCACGTCATGTGGTTCGTTATTATTATTATTTTTTATTTATTGATTGTTTTCCATATTTCTCTCCTTTTTTTGTTCGGTGTAAATTAAATGTTTGATCGTGGTCGTCTTGAATATATTGCAGAGCTCAACAAGAAGAAGGAAGCTACGCCGGATATCAACTCGCATACGAAGTTAAAAAATTATTGTACGCTTTCTACTTAATATATTATACTATTCCACCACTCTTGTCCTGCTTGTTTCTATAATATGTTTTTATTTTTTCAATCCTTTGTTGTTTGCTTTATACTATTAATTTGCTTGACTTATAGATATATTTTACGTTTGTAGCTCGATCAGTTTTTTTTCAATTATTTTTTTATTTGATTTATTGTCTTCTTTATGGCAAACGGGTCTTAAGTATTTGAATATTTGACACTTGGCTTATTTGAATTATTTTTCAAAAATTAAACTTAATTTCGCCTTTTTAAGACTGTCAATTGATTTTTATACGATTAAACTTCATAGGATTTTTTTTTTAATTGATGCAAAAGAATTATTTTGATAATATTATTGACGTGAGTTTGATTTTGATATAATTTTAAAAAAATGTTTCATAATTTTGAAAAATTAAAAACATAGTTACAATCATACTTTATAAATTAGTTATATCAATTATATTTTTTCAACACAATGTGTATGTTTCGTCGTTTGTAATTTATTTTATTAAAAATTAAATATATAATATAAATTATATATTATTTTATTAATTTCATTATTATTTTAATTATTATTATTTTTTTTTTTGTAGCGGCAATATTATCTTATCGATTAAAATATTATGTTGACATTATTACTTTTGAACTTGCTCATTGTGACTTGTGCTTAAGGCTAAATTAATCGAAAAATCTTTCATTATTTCCATGTGTGATTGAAGACCGACGACTAGAGGAGGATCGGCCGGCACAAACATAAACAGCAACGGTATTCAAATCGGTATCGCCGACGACCAGGCGAAAGACTTTGATTTCGAAAAGACTGAAATGAAGTACGACTCCACCGGCATGTTCCATTGGAGTTCGGCAAAAAGCCTCGAAGAATGCATCCTGGTAAGTTATGTTGTAAAAACGTACGCCGTTTGACAATGCGGTGTCGTAGTCACAGCTATCCCGCATACGAATGTGTGCGTTTTAATGTCGACAATTTAAATTATTTTCCAGGACAGGAACCAAGCCGCAATGACCGTATTGAACGGCCACGTCGTGGTGTGCCTGTTCGCCGATCCGGACTCGCCGTTGATCGGTTTAAGGAATTTAGTTATGCCTCTGCGGGCGTCAAATTTCCATTATCACGAGCTCAAGCACGTGGTGATCGTCGGCGCCGTGGACTATATCCGCCGAGAGTGGAAGATGTTACAGAATTTACCGAAGATTTCGGTGCTCAACGTACGTTTCTCGTCCCGTAGATTATTATTTTTTTTCTTCATATAAATTCAATCTCATATATCAACCATATCGCCCTCAAAAAGTGTGTAACTCGCAAATCAGTTTTTATTTATTGTTTTTAAATTTTCAGGGATCGCCACTGAGTCGAGCCGATTTGCGAGCGGTCAATGTAAATCTGTGCGATATGTGTGTGATATTGTCGGCAAAGTTCCTAGCAATGACGACCCCACGTTGGCCGACAAGAGGCCAATTTTAGCGCGCTGAACATCAAAGCGATGACTTTCGACGACACCATTGGAGTGCTCACGCAAGGTAAAAAAAAAATAATAAAATAAAAGCGTTCATTAAATATTCGTTTAAAAGTGAATACAGCTGACACTGTATTTTTTTCACATAAAAAAACCTCATTTATTATTTTATGCTATCGTTCCGTCTTTATAGTGTCTATTGTATACTATTACTATAAAATCCATTCGAACAAATGCAAACATTTTTAAAATGTAAATCTCATCGGTTGTTCACATACAATTCTAACCTTTTCGAAGAGCTTAAAAAAGGTGAAATAATAAAATTATTGTCATTTTTAATTTTCATTGGATCTTCCATTTTATAATTTTAGATTTAAATTCACAAAGTTTTAATCACTAAAAGTTGTGTTCATTTGGATTCGTTTTAAGTGATTTCCAATTAAATGTTCGAATATCCACTCCTAATTTGTTTTAGAGACCGGTACGCATTCTCTAACAAATTAGTTCAGTGACTGTGTCTACATCACTTTATCTCGTCCACATAAAATACGATTTTATAAAAGTTAGAGAGCCCAGCCGAACGAGTTTAATTGAAAATGTATGTAAAATCGCTTTAAGTTTTCTACCGTACGAACAAAATTAATTGGAAAATGTATGGGATGTCGATTGGATCGAATAACAATTGAACCGACGCGATTCTACATAATGCTCGTGTAGTTAACTATTCTTAACTTTCATCACTTACGAATTCTTCATCCCGATTGACTATGTATACTTTTCTCTTGTGCATCGTATATAGCTACGGTCATTCTACGCCACACAAATACAAATTAAGCACTCGTTTTTACTTACTTTTTAAGATAAAAAAAAAAAATCAAAATTGATAGATTGCATTAGAGTTGGTTTATGGATATTTTGAAGTAGAACATCGGCTAAGTTTGTGATGACAACGAATATATCACGAAGTCACCACTAGTAATAGCATGTCATAAATTTTGTTCGATTATAAGGAGTCTTAAAGCTCACTGAATTTAAAAATGATATAGCATTAATTATAAAAACGATAAACCTTTAAATTTTTTATGTAGAACTTCTAGTAAAGCTTTGCGATGGAATTTCACCTACCTATATCCAATAAAAAGTACTTAATTATGAAATATAGGTATGCAATATTATGTATGTGAAGCCTAGTATAGGTGTAGTATATTAAATATTGTAAGGTACCTATTTAAATATTTTTGAACAATTTATCATTTTTGTTTTATCTGAACTATATTTTGGAAATATCACCCGAACACATAAATAATGAAATGTATAATAATATTATACTATACAAGTGTTATCAAAAACTACACATTCACATTTGATTTGGTTTTGGAACTTTGTGCAGACGAGACAGCGGTGACCAAACAGTTCGATCCGGACGGTCTGAACTGCGCCGGCGGGCCAATAGTGTTGCAGAGACGAGGGTCGGTGTACGGCGCCAACGTTCCCATGATTACCGAACTGGTCAACGATAGCAACGTGCAGTTTCTTGACCAAGACGATGACGATGACCCCGACACCGAGCTGTACCTCACCCAGCCGTTTGCGTGTGGTACAGCCTTCGCCGTCAGCGTCTTGGACTCGCTCATGTCAACGGTAAGTGACATAGTATAATAATAGTGACATAATAATTAATAATTAATAAATTATTATTAACATTATAAAATAACTTCATCGAACGTAGAAAATATATATTAGAAAATAAATATTCGCCTTCGCGGTCCAAATGAAATAATATATTATGACTCCGAATGAGGGACCTGTCACTCACAATGCCCTGCTCACCCCAAACATTATATAGATATAAATTAGGGGAAAAAAATACTTAAACGTATCTTTTTAACGACGGGCACATGGGTTAAAGCGGGGGTGGAGAGCAACTTAGCCCTTAAAGTCGAATTTTCCGTACCATGTCTGATTTTGCAGCAACGAGTGTTATATGAGCAATGAGCATGTGACATTAAAATAATTCGACAATGGCAAATATAATATTATAATATTGAATGAAGTACTAATTTGTTTTTGTTTTTAGACGTATTTCAATCAAAACGCGTTGACGCTAATCCGATCGCTGATCACCGGTGGTGCGACGCCCGAACTCGAACTCATTTTGGCCGAAGGAGCGGGTCTCCGCGGTGGTTACAGGTTAGTTCAAGTATTTGTAAACGTAGTAGGTATATTTAATTGTAGAAACTCACTACACGAATCAAAGACCAGACGGTTAACCCGGGCGATGAGCCATCGATTACGTATCGTGAGCGTTTCGATTTATTCTGCGCCTGGCCATTCGCTATAGTGTAATAAATAATAACAGCGCGCTCGGTAAAGTTTTTGAGTTAAAATGTACTCCGGGGACGGTTCATGGGTATCGCAGTTGAAACACGCAAACGACCTATTATAATATGACAGAGGTTATTATTATACGTACTGCACAGCCAGTAAAATAACGCATGTCGGCAGGCAGTTATCGTGTTTTTTGGTTTTTGGAGAACACACATGGAATGCCTGAAGTATATGTATAATAGTGTCGTTATTATTTAATTACAAATAATAATGACATGGAGGTACCGAAATCGAGTGTCGGTGAAAAGCGTTTGTGAGAATACGATATTATTATTAGTGTATCAAGTACATTGTAGCTCTATAAAATATTAAAAAGCACATCAAATAAACCAAAAAATTAATGAAAAACCGTAAAAAAAAACATAGAAAATCTTAAATAAAGCAATACTAATTATATACGCAATTATATTTTTATGAATAATAATATAGGTACTCCAAACTATGGCAAGTACAAATATATCATTAAAATTCTTAAATTAGATCACGTAGCTGTGCGGAACGAGAAATCTTAATTTTTCGATTTTCTATCAGATAATAATATAACAACATCAAATTATACTGAAATAAAAAATTCACTCGTGACACGACTGAACGGTTGACGTAAAACAACTGATTACTTTTAAAACGAGTACCTATACTGTTACAAGTATTCCGTGTCATATTCATAGATTAAACATTCCAAGATAAATTCAATTCGAACCGTTCCGCAGACATTATAATAGAATATGAAATTAAATATTAACCATTCAAATATTCCAAATACGTTGTGGACATTTTACAAATTACATTTTATAAAACGAAATATTCGAAAAAAACTCCATTTTAGCAATGGAAAAGTGGAAAGGCGTGTTGCTTTTATACGCATAAAATATTATAATAACAGTGGCGTGAAAGAAAATATCACATAGGTATGTAAGTGGCCGATCCAGGTCCGTCGATAGGACACACGCACCTACTACCTAATGGAGCGAGTTCCCATGAAATCCAAACTCCTGCAAACCGTTATAAGTATGGAATATTCCATAAGTCGATTTAGACTTCGCGATCTCTATGCTCTGGGATAAAATGCATTTATCGTCTTTCTAATGACGCCCGTTGTTTTTTCAGCACCGACGAGAGCTTGGCAAACCGCGATCGGTGCCGGGTCGGGCAGATATCCCTGTACGACGGGCCACTGGCGCAGTTCGGTGAGGCCGGCAAGTACGGCGACCTGTTCGTGTCCGCCCTCAAGTCGTACGGGATGCTGTGCATTGGTCTATACAGGTACCGGTATGAACAACTAACTATACATGTTTTGTAGTTTGCTATTAACTTTAAGTGCCACATCCGCAAAACGGATTAACAGGGGTCCCGGATCCGTCCCCGACACACACGATCGTGATATCATAATTATTATAATATATTATTATTATCTCGTACGTCGTGCGAATTTAATTTTCCACAGCATCGCCGCGAGGTGGAGTGTGGGACACTTAGTGTTCGGATTCCATCGAAAGTTGTTATCGTTGTTTGTGCTAGAAAAACGTTTCAGAAACGTTCAGTAACTGCAGGTATACAAAATAATAAAAAAAATATATTTTGAAACCCACAAATTAGTTTGAAATTTAGTAATTAATTTATAGTAATTTTAGTAAGTAATTTGATCCTATCAGCATTTTCGGTTTAAAATTATTATATAAAGATTCAAAGATTCGCATTGAAGAAAAGTATTGGATATAAATATTTTTTTAATTATTTAAATTTTCCAGTTTTAGCGTATAATGTATTTCACAGGTATGGTATTTTATAATATAACGTTCACATTCCATATTATTTATTTGATCGCATTTTTCATTACAATTGATTTTTTCCGAAAAGTATGTACCTATATATTTTTTCGACAAACAACGAAGTAAAGATATAATCTTCACCAATTTTGCACTTAAGACGGTTTTCTAGCACAACAATGACAAACACTGTGTACTATGATTTATTTTATTTCATTAAGACTGATGACAAATATAATAAATGTATACCTCAATGTTACGAACAATAATAAAAATAATTTGAAAAACTTTTGTTTTAAATTTGAAATGAATTTGGTGACTTAACATGGTCGCCACTTTTAGTATGATATCACGACGGTTATTTGGTTTCCTCGAATAGAAGACGAATCGTATTACATACATCTTATTATAACATGCACACGAACACGTGACATGGCGACTGACAAACATGAATGCCATAACGCTACTACATCGTCTTATAACGAAATCGCGACCGCATCTGCAGTAATTTGTAACTACGAGATTGTAGATTGTTCGGGAGAGATCTAATTTGATTCTGAGAAATGATAAACCTGATAAAAAAATAAATAAAAAGATTGACTCAATGTTGTTTTAAAATTATATTTATTGTAAAATAATGAAGTTATGATTTATTGTAAGACTGGGATATGTGTTGTTCGAATAAAAAATAATGCTGAAGACACATGTAGGTCTTATTCAAAGAATTACATTGCACCGTGTTATAGTTTATAATTAACTACGTTGACACAGAATTAAGACTAAACAAAAATATTATGGCCATAAAATAAATAAAATATTTGTAATTCAACTATCATTATACTAGTACTATCAAACCAATAGACCAAGAATAAGTGCAGAAGACTATAAACTTCTTTCTAGGAAGGTACCGAAATATTATATCGAACAATATTAGTTCATTGCAATCTAATGACCAAGCTAAATTATATCGATAATAATAATTTATTCAACACAACACTAACGCCGAGTTCACTGACTAAAGGTTGTTTTTTTTTATTAATTAAATATAGTTAAAGTATTACAATTTTTTTTAAAAAAAGACAATTTTTCGTTTCATATTTTGTACTATAATAATAATATTATGTTGATACGGATTTATGGGACTTAATAAAGGTCGCCTACTTCAACATTGACTTGATATTAACAGGTCATGAATTTCCACTACCTAATACGATTTAAGGTCATAATATTGTCTATAGTTTATAAATTACTGAGTCACTTGAATTGAAATATAATAGTACAATAATATATTTGAATATAAATACTAAGTGCACAATATTCGAAACATATTTTGTAATTTAACAACACAGTTATTTTTCAGTAATAAGTCATAAGACGTGCAAAAAATAATCCTAATTATCACACCTATAAATGACAAAGTTTTAAAATCATTTGTTTTATTTATCTGAGAAATAAAATTGGATATTGGTTTCTCGGGATCATATTAAATAGTACTTCAGCTTTCCCGGACAAGCTGTCATTATGTAGTTATGGATACGGACCGTGGTTGCGATGACAATTTATTGAATGGACTTATGATTTTAGATTTTTAAATTACGATTGAAATCATTACGATCGATTTTCGATCAATTGTCGACTTGTCCATATTCGTCAGCGTATAGACGCAATTTCAGCCGTGGAAATGGTGGGCGTGTGCATGTGGACAAAAAGTCTACTATAATTTTTGCTTTAATATTGTCGTTTTGATGATATCATAATTGCACGATACACCTATGCTGTCGAGGAGACGAAACATATTATCTGTTCGTCGGGGCCGAATCGACAATGGTCTGAAATTATTCGAAGACGCACAATTTTTTTTTACAAACAACCAGCTTTTTTAAATAGGTGTTGGTGCCTAATAAATACATGTATGTTTAATGCTTTTTCACTTTGTGTGTAACAACAAATTTAAGAGAAAAATATTGTTCTCTACAGAGTGGTTATTTTATCGAAGAACAATACATTATTAGTTCAAAAAATTTAACTTTAAATTTAACGTTTTTGAAAATAATATCTTACATATTATTTTAGAGTCGTTACAAAATAACAAATTTGAAGTTATTTAAAGAATTGTTGTCATTTTAAAATCAAATTTTGGCTAGTATTTTATGAGTCTTTAAAACTTTGATGAACAACATTTTACGTGGCACCCCTTTTACCACTCGACTCCACTGATCAACATTGAAAATAACTTCTTAGAAAATCAAAAGAATCGTAATAGTATAGGTACTAGTCCAAAATTTTATTTTTATAAAATATAAATCAAAGTTCTCCAACAATTATTTTATTTTAGAATAAAAAATGAATACTGAATGTTTTCGTTTAAAAAAGTAAACAATGATAACGATAAAAAATATAATTTTTTTTTAATAATGTTTAAAAACTTAACATTTTGTAATAAAAATATTTCCGTCAACACTAACTGTTTTCGGAACAGTGATTGTTCTTCGATAAAATAATCACTATCATATTACAAAAATATCATACAAAACTGTCCTCTTGTCGTCTTTCGGTTCAGACCGGACCCCTCTTAATTCACCCCTCCTCCTTCACCCCGTTTGCATTACTGCGTGTCTGTGTGTATGTCTGTGGTGTCGGTGTACTCTTAAGTTATACTGTTTGTGATTGTCATCCCTTTTTTGGGTGTTGTAACGTCGGCGACCGGACGTCGCTATTCTCATCCGATCTCTTCGGTGTTCTTACAGATTCAGAGACAGAAGCTCGTCTTGCGACGCGTCGTCGAAACGATACGTCATCACGAACCCACCGGACGATTTCTCGCTGATGCCCACGGACCAGGTAACATATCTTATGTTAATGTAACCGTCATTGTCGATTTATTATTTTATTTCTAGTGTGTGTAATCACGAAGATTCCAATAATTACACTACATAGGTGCGACTTATCAGTCGGCGCGCAATCTTTATAACAAACCAATGGGACGTTCTATTTTTACTTATATCGTACATTATTTAGTAACTGTAAAAATATATCATAATTTCATGTGAGAAATTGTTTTCGAGAAAAAAAAATGTTCCTGGTAAACAATATTAATTTCTCGATCACTCGAGTCTATGTTATTGACGAAACTCGCTTCGTAAAATATATAAGTTTTGTCGGCATGAATTTCGTATTATAGAGCGTCGTTCCAAAATAAAATCGTAGGTAGGTAGTCAAAAACAAATTTAAAAAAAAAATACGTTTTATCATTGCGGCGCTCGTCTTGAACACGTTATCCGCTTCGAATCGAAACCCCGCCGTGAACCGACGCATTTGTTTCATATTATATTTTCAAACCTCTCCACGACGGACAGACGGACTGCGTCAGACAGGTCCGCTCTGTGGCTGCAATCGCTGACGGTCGATTAAGATTCACACAATTTAATAGTTGCGGGCGGGCGCGTGTAAATTTATATCCCTCCTGCTGCGGCGGCGTTCGTAGGCAATATGATTCGAAAACTCGTTCTATTCTGGTACGTACCGGGTCACAGCTTCCAACGATGCGCAGCGTACTCTTTTACCCGAAAATTGGCGCCGGGCCAAGACGACATCGCATCCGCGTGCGCAAGTGCAGCGTGGCAAGTTCGGCGATTATTCGTTTTGAACGACGAGGGTAGCTGTTATATTACGTCACGAATAAGGAGCGGTGGTGCTCTCAGACGCATTCGGATATACTATTGTTATCAGTGGCAGATCCAGGGGGGGAATTCCCCTCCCAATCACCGTAGTTTTTCTTTGTTTTACACTGTGTTAAGCATATTTTGTAGCCAATTTTGGAACTTTTTGCACTTTAGCCCCCCCCCCATGTTCCTCCAAAATTGAGCCCAGGATCCGCCACTGATATAATCATTATCATCAAATCGTACCACCTTATATAATTAATCATTCATAATGAGATATATTGTAATATTGTGCACGGCAGTCGGCGGTTAACTGCAGGTGGAATCGAAAAAAATAAATATCAAAATCCATACCTACGTGACGAAAATTATTATTTTTTTCATTGGCGTTTGATGCTTTCGGGATTCGATTTTTAGCGACGGCAATGACGTCGTCATACATTTTTTTTTTATATTTTTCATCATTTATTAATAATAATTATTGTTTATGCGTCTCAGGTATTCGTGCTGATGCAGTTCGATCCCGGGCTCGAGTACAAACCCACCAGCCGGAACGGAGGACGTGCCAAAGACGACAACTCCTGACTATTGCTTTGTAGCGCTCTCACAGACGGTCCGTATTCGTACATCTAAATCGCATGGGGCCGGGCTCGATTGCGCGGCAATCGCACACGACAAACACGATCACTACAAACACGATCACCACAACCACCTCCACAAACACCTCCACAACCACGACCGCAACCACCACAACCTCCTCAACCACAACCTCCACGACCTCGGGCACCTCTGCCTCCGCCGAACGTGGCTACACTACGACGATTTTCTTCGTGTCGTCTCTTGTGTTCGTTTTCTGTAGCAAACGCTGATGTTTGTTCCGATGTCGATAAGCTCCCGTTTATCGACAACGCGAACGACAACACGCCGACAACCACAGCCTTTTCGACTCATCGACATCGGAACATGTTTGATCATCTGACCCCTACGCCAGACGTCGGTTAGGTACGCACGTGATCGTCGATCCAAACCACATCCTATAACACATATCCACCCAATCGCCGTGTTAAGATTTCACGTACACGTCTTTTGCGCATTCGAATACCTATGCCCACTCTCACACACACACACATAAATACACATACAAGCACATACACATACTCACATACACACACACACCAAATAATAATATGTACTTGCATGTACAGGATAGTTGAAATTTTATAACTTAGGGTCAAACCTACGATGTAAAATTTCTACGATCTGGTACAAGTACGTACCTACTCTTATGGGTGCGTGGCTGTGTGTATTTGTACGTGTCTGTAGGTGTCTGTGCGTGTTTCGGAGTGGGTTTGGAGTGTTTCGAAATACTATACCTGCGCGTATTGCTGGAATGGTCAGTTGTTCAGAGATCGCTCTGCGCGTTTTCGAAAATTTTTTTTCTCCTAGAGAGAGGACACAATATATGGAGAAGATACAAACGTCGCGGTCGTCATCATTTTCGTTACCCTGGTCAGGTTAACGGTCTGGTCCGGTTACACATTCGTTTCGATTCGCGGGTTCGATGAATTCGCGTGTCTTGATGACCGTCGTCGCCAGGAGTAACAATTTTACGTCCACTTTTTAAGTACCTCATGTCCCGATATGTATACAATTTATTCCCACCAATTTTTTTTTTCCGTTTTATTCGATCGTGTTGCCCACAACGTGTGCGCTGTCCCACTTTTCGAGCCTCGTCGCAGCGATTTAGACCGTAAACGGACCACGTGTTAGCGTTACACCCGTCGGTAACTTTTTCTGTACAGCATAAAATCTCGTTGTTTAATAGTTTACTTAAATAACTACCTACTTTATCGTTTATATAATTGTCTCGTAATCGTAAAATGTTATTATAATAATAATGTGTATTATGTAGAACACCAAAAGTAAAAGAAATATGTATAACGCTCGTTGTACGCTATAATGTTTTAGTATTATCAAGAGTGTAGTTTAAAATTATAATCGCCTATGTATATTATACAAAAAATATTATGAGAAAAAAAACCTTAGGAGAGCCAATTAAAAAAAAAAAATATTTAAGAAAAAAAAGAAAAACTAAAAAAAAAATTATGTTGGAATATGCTGTACCCTAATATACAGTATTATTCTTTAGAAAATTCTTTATATTTATAAAAAACAAAATTGTCATTTGTTTTTTTTTTATAATTGTAAATATCAAATGTAAAGTGGTTAAAAAAAAATTTTAGCGTGTAAGTTGAATAACTGTACATTATTGATTTCAAACATTATTTTATACACTGCGTTACCGAATTTATAATTGTATTTCAATAGTCTGAAAGTTATCATTTTTGAGAAAAAAAATATTTCGTTCATGAGCAGCTATATCTTAATTTTAATTATTTTTTTTATCATCTACTAAATTAGTACGATTTTTTATCATTATTATTATTATTATAATTATAATTATAACCATCATAAATCGCGGCTGTTTATGAATTCTTGTTAAAAATCATAATAATATTTTCAAAAATCACTACAACGGCACTAAAAGTTTTTTTACACGCAATTTTTGTATGAACTTAAAATTAAGTTCATTAAAAAAAAAAGTATATATAGGTATATATAAATTAAAGTGTTATAGTTGAAATTACAAAATCACTGTTCTATTTATTCAAAATTGGGGGAATTGGGGGGGCTTGTGGGGAGCTTGTTATTATAAAATATATTTTTTTTTATTGTTATGACGCGTTTTACATATTGCAATTTCGTGTAAACAATAGCAATACAAAATGAACAAATAACTATTACGAAAAAAAAAAAAAATTTATATCTATAAAAATACGAACAAAATATAATATTGGCTTTCTGAGACAATCAATATTTCTAAGGATAAACATGTTAAAATCTTATAAACCTTATCGCGCAATAGACAAAAAACCAAAAAAAATTTAACAAAATTAATAATAATTGGACGTTTTATTTCTTGAAATAATTATTATAAAAAAATTGCATACTTGAATCATAATGACGAGCTTTTTGTTAAAAAAATATCCCCTTACAATATAATATTTATGTACATTTTTTTTTTTTAAAAGACAAGTTTTGAATTTTAGTAATTTAAAATATCGCTTGAAAAAATTGACATCGTTTTTTTTTTTTTTTTTTTGTAATCAGTTATGTTTGAAATTATTGTTGTTATATTATTGTTGTTTATTGCTATTGAAATAAAATTATATAATAATAAAAAATACTTAAAAACTATGCATAGTATTGTTTTGTTGATTTTTGTATATGCAAAAAAAAATGACTGCTGAAAAAAAATAAAAATATATTATGCTTTTTCAATTCCGTGAGTAAATTTTTGAAAATATATAGGCCATCGTCATAGTTTTTAAATAGTTTATTTTCTATTAATGTGTTCATGGTGAATACAACGTTGTAGACAAATATATTATGAAAAATAGAAACGTTTTACTAAAAAACCAACTTAGGTAAAATATTGTTTGTGCGTAGATGACTTATTCTCATTGTAAATCGTAATTGTTGAGCAGCCAACTTTTCATTTACAGACAGTGAAGATTAACGTATGTGAGTATTAAAGTAGAAGAATATAATACAATACGTATTGTATGGTTAATAGTTGCAAAATATAAAAGTACTTTCATATTCAATTTTTCATTATTTTACCAAAAGAAATAATATGATGTTGTTAAATGTAATAAACGTCTTAAAAATATAATTCAATAAACGTTGACACCTTATTCTTGTAGTTTTAATATTGATAACAACAACCATACCGATAAATTAAATTTTTTCTGTCGGAATAAAGTTACGTCATGTCTTTCAAACTATTTTTTCTTTTTATTCCATTTGACCAATATGGAGTAGATGTACAGTTGTGTCTGAAGAGTATTATTACGAATCATTTTTATTGAAAATATTTGAAATTAAAAAAACAGACACCAAATCATACATTTATAAATTGTGTTTACTATTATTAGAATACCTATAAAATAATATCATATTGATTGTGTTTGGTTTTTCAACTTGAAAGCAATGTTTACTTTTCATCCATGTGGTACTACGACGACGAAAATGATAATACCATATTACAAGATATTTGCATTATTTAATTTTATATTTCGTACAAATATAAATGTGCCAAATGTACATACATTTTTGATTTTAGGTATATTATAATAACTACCTATGATTGTTATTTATTTATATTTTATTTGAAATTTTAATACACTAAAATATAAGATAAAAATATGACATGATAATGGTATTAAAACACCCAGTTTTATATTTTAAAGTTATACATTATAAATACTGTTCATTATTATTATTTTATAATTAGGGATAGTTATAAATACTTTTAAATTTATAATTTATGCTATTTTTAAAATAAAATAATGACAGTAATGAAAATGGTTTTTAAAAGTTAAATACATTTTTCTTTGAATAGATATAAATTATAATATATAAATAAAATTAAATGAAATTTTTGATAAAATTAAAATGTAATTAAAATAACTCATCAATCATTATCATGTATGCAAATCTATTTATTTATCTTTTTTTACGGTTTCAATTAAATGTTGCTAAAATAAAATGATTTTCAACAAAACTGCCAATCTTCCATACAAACATTAAAATTTCGAAGAATGGTAAGAATAAATTAGATAATAATTATTATTGTTGTACCGTTGATATTGAGTTCAACATTGGATAATATGCAATCGCATTAAAATAAATATAAATTGAAGCTTACTGATTTTACATTTTTGTTTTGGTGGGGTATGGGGTTATCCAGTCACTAGGACCATCCTATCTCACAATCAATTCCATAGCCATCTTTATCCATTGTCAAATCTTTCCAGTTTGACCATCCTACTAATTCTTCGACATCCCGCTTGACTGTATCTTCCCATCTCAGTTTCTGTCTTCCCGAGGGTCTTTTGCCTACAGAATTTGGTTTAGTACCGTTTTTAGTAGATAGTTTTGGCTCCTCATAACTTGGCCTGTCCATTCTTTCTTGCCTCAGTCTTCCTTTCTCGATAGTCTCTACGACCTCCTTTTCGTTATATACCTAATATATAAAATTCTCGTGTCATAGTTTTCGTTGTCATACTCCTCCGAAATGGCTTGACAGATTTTGATGAAATTTTTTGTGCATATTCAGTAGGTATGAGAATCGGCTAACATCTATTTTTCATACCCCTAAGTGATAAGGGTTGTCCAGAAAAAAATAAAAGAAGTGCTCAAACAGGGATTTTGATAATTTACGGTAGAAATAATTGTTTATAAATGGTTGCTAAGGTATTGGTTATATATATAAAAAAAAAAAAATAATAGATACAACATACAAAAATCTACGATCAACCCTTATTATAGGATTATTATATATCTGTGCAGAAGATATGTTAATTTAAAAAGGGAGAGGACCAACCCCGTGATCAGGTGCTCAAACAAAGATTTTGAGATTTCCGATGGAAATTTTTGTTTATAAATGGTTGCCGTTGGTTTCAAAGCTATAATAATAATAATTATTGGTTACCATTGGTTTAAAATTTTTGTTATGGTAACAGTTATATTATAAAAAAAAACGTATATTATTCATATAGAGTTGGCATTTTTAATGGGCAACGAAGAGCACGGGATCAGCTAGTTTATTATAATTCTCTGTTTTTTCTCTTTTTCCACTCTCATATGATAATATCATCTTTTATCGAACCGAAAATCTTTCATAGTATTTTCTTTTCTAGTATCAAGAATTTATTTTCATTTGATTTCTTTAGTGTCCAGGTTTTCGATCCGTTTAATATGACTGAGTGTATTAGGGAGTATGTAATCGTTTCTTTATCTCTCTTGATAGTGACCTGGTACTTAGTATATTTGCCAGTCCTTAATAATTTGACGTGATAAGCAGTAGTATAACGATTTTTTACTGAAAATTTAATCAATATAATACTTATATAATATTATGATTAATCCAGTGATAAGTGTTTTCTATAGAATAATTGGATGATACCTTTAGAATAATGTTAGTAAAGTTGTTCAATATAGTATAACAATATGTAGTCTTTGGTTTTTTGATTATTGTGATAATTTGTTTATTTAGCACGGCGCCTTGTATAGGCAATTTAGCATCAGCTATAAATTAATATAATATAATATTATTTTGTTGTTGTTTATTTATTGTACTCTTTCTTGTAACTAGGATTTAATTTTACTATAGGAAATAGAGTTGAATACAAATAAATGAAGAATATTATATACAAATAAATTTAAAGTACGATCAATTATAATATTGTGTCATCTTAATGCCATAATTATTGTTTGTTGTATAACTGCTGTAAGCAAGTTTGGTTTGTGTATTTGATTTTCAAGTAAGTATTCAACATTTAAAACAGATAAATATAACTATAGCTAAACAATTTTTCAGGTAATTTTATTGTATACAAAATATTGTAATCCATTCCTGTACCTCATAAAAGGTATACAAAAGGAAGTGATGATTTAAAATTCATCAATTTGATTAAAATATAACTATTATATTTAACATTTTCATAAAACTACTTTTAAGCTACATTTAAAACTACATTTTGGTCAAATTCACATTAATAAATGTGTTACTTCCTATATTTTGTGAATAAATATTTATTATTACTTCTGATACTATTCAAATAATTTTGTCGTAATTATTCTGAACGTTAGTTCCGTATTTTGTGTTTTTTATTTTTCGTTCCGTTGTTGGAGGTAATGTTTTTTTTTTTTAATTATTAAATTGTTTTAATGTTTTTTTATATTACCAGTTAAAAAATAGCTACTAAATGTGAACACCGAATTTATATTTTAATGCGGAAACACAAAATAATATGATGCAGGACAATATTTTTAATAATTGCATATTATAATATTATAACGGAGGAATATTATATTAAAATTATTATTGTTTTACGGTACAATTTGAATGCATCACCAAGGAAATCAAAGGTGTTGATAACCTCCTCAGCCAAAATATTACGTAATGCTGTCACGAAAATAATATTTTATAAAATTCTATGAAAAACCAATTTTATTAGTTTGGTTTTTAATGATTCCTAACGAGAGAAACACTTTTTTTCTATTAAATGGATGAATTTCGTTTTATCGTGTAATATTTTACTTTGTGATGTTTTCGTGTGGTATAAAATCTCATCGTTTATTTGTTCTGGAACTAACTATATCATATTTTTTTTAGATTCGAGATAATGAACGAGGTCATTCACATTGCATTGCAAAGCAGTTAGTTCGAACTCAATAATCATCACTCATCGAAAGCTTATAGCTATGAGGGTTTAATATATGGATACCGAAAAAATTTGATACGTGAACTCGATAGGTCAAAATTTGTCGTAATGTCCAATTTAATATGCAACGAAGTATATCATTAACAAACATTTCGAAAATATAAAAATACTATTGATTACCCCTAGAAACGTTCCGACGGTGATGTTGTAGATAATTTGACTGTCATTTTATTATATCCGACATTCACATTTATTACTCCGTTTTTAACGTACACCCCATACAATTTCGTCAGACGTGAAATCGATGTCTTTTTTTCTTTTCTTTTCTTTTTTTCTTTTTTTTTTTTTTGTCAAATTGACACGTTTTATGTGCCGTGTTTGTTCGCGTGTCACACAGGAAATCGATCAAGCTTTTGGTAATTCGCATTGAACGAATTTCACAATCGAGTGCTGTGTGCAAATACCTTCGGGAGTACGACATTATTGTTATACGTATTTACAAAACCGCTTGGATGCCAAATAAAACGGTAGTTATATGAAGTCGACGTCGGGAAAATCGAAATCAAACGTCACTTTTATGAAACGAATTTTTATTCAAACGTGCAATTTAGTAAGCCGATTAAAAGACCGTCGGAAATAATTATTTACTTGGCTTGTAAATATTAAAATATTGCAGTCCGTATTATTATCGACGAGTGATTAAAAAAAAAAGAACCGAACCGAACCGAATAAAACCAACGACTGTTTAAATATTTGTATACAACGAAAAACCCAACGTAGGGGGGGGGGTTGCTAGTACCCCATGCCCAATTTTTTGTTCGTGGTACAAAGACTAAAAGCTTATACATTTGGACACTTATCAGTTATCAATGATCGTACGAACGCCTCTACGAATTGACTAACCTAATAGATAAAATGCATAATACGTGGTCGTGTTTGGGTAATGCACTAGGAAAACTGGCACCGTTTCGATGCAATAGTAATAAAATTACTGTCGTTATATCGTCCGATCGTGTGGGAAAACGTACCGGTATTATATTATTCTACTGAAAATATATATATATATTTACGCGTATCGAATACGAGACAAAGCTAAGAGTTGGATGTATTATTTCGTTGTAAAGTCGTCACCGGCCGCGGGCTCGCTGACAATGGATCGCGGAGCCGAGTCTAAGACTTTCAAAGGAGCATTATATTACAATACCCTCTAGTATTATTATTATCATTATTATTATTATTATTATTATTACTATTTATTACTATTACTATTATTATTATACTGCCGCTTCCTCCGCCGCAACGGACCGATTGTGTGCGCGTACCGGGCGACCAGATTAGATTTACGGCGGTCGTCGCCGCCCCCTTTTTCGAGTCTCCGTCGTACGCACCCGACTGCTGGCAGTATACTGCACCCGACCGGAACCACACTACACCGGGGTCGCACAGTCGCCCCCTATATCCGGTCCAGACGGATCGCCCGGCGAGGAGCTCTCGGGGATGCTGACGGCGCCGTCGGTTAAAAACACCGAGTAAACACCTCTCATCCGCCAGCGTTCCGGTATGAGGCTCGAGTCCTCATCAGGGTGGGCCGCAGTGACTTCCGGTACCATGGTCGACTACTCACGATGCCATGAATTGTTCACGGCCGCCGTCCCGTCGCGACAGCAGACGTGGCCGTCATTGTCCCCGTGACCTTTGTACTTACCTACCCTACGGCGGCGGTGTACGCATTACGGAGTAGCAAGTTTCCGAAATTTCACGAGGGATTCGCGTTCATATCCAAATTCAGAGGAGTGCGTGAACCTCTGGATGTTTTAAGGATATTATCTACAGTGATCACCGAAACGGCATGCACAAAAACTTCGTTTAGAGAACTCGTGTGGGGGCCCAGGAGTTTTAAAGATATAAGTCTTCTATCGTTCAAACCAATTCAGGAGAGGGGGAGGGGGGGATGGACCGAAACCACCATTCTCGTCTGGACTATAATACCATTCAACATTCCGGATTCCCCACAAAGTTCACCTAAATGTACGAATTCTATTATTATATACTGCCGTCGAGTTACCCGTCGCCGTCGAAACGCACGATACAAATCACATTTATTGTTAATCAAATGTGCATGGGTGGAAAATGTATTAGGTTGGACGGAATTTGGGAGCGTTGAATTGGTGAACAATTGAGTATATGGTTAGTATAAAAATATGACAATTTCAAAACGTTAGTGCCAAACAATCAGAAAACAACAATCAACTAAAGACCAATTTGAAAAAAAAATCAACTAAGACTCTACTCTGCCGAAGGAGTTCTCCACAATACAATAAATCGAGGAAATAAACGATAGATAGCCGATTGAAACCCCCACTTCCTCAAGATGTCCTACTGTCACCTGTATTATCGGCACCATCAACTTAACTTTGAATAGTTTTGTACATTTACATTCAAAATGTTATCATTTTTTAAAATATTATTTATCTTTTATTAAAATAGATAATTCATTAAAAATACACTGTAAATAATTAAGCATGCGTTGAAATAATCAAATAAATAAATAATTCAAACAAAAAACTAAGGTAAAATATTTAGTTTACTTAAATAGGATATTATTTAGATCTTATTACTTATGCATATATGGATAGATATAATTATACTGAAACATCTATAGTGGTTGTTACTGAATAACAATTAAACAAAAAAATATAAAATATTATATTGGTAGGTAGCCAGACAGGTACACAGAAAGAAATATATTATAATTTTTTTTCCTTAGAATTTTTATCATTTCAGATTTCAATACGAATGAAAAACGTGTACGGTTTACCTACCTAGATATTTGAGTAAAAGTTGTTTACATATTTTAACGTTCAGCGTTTCAAATAAAAGCTCCTATTACAATGGACACACACACACACAATATATTATAGCTGAAATGTACGTACGATATTCATCCCGTGCATTGAAAAGTCGCCGGTACAGCGGACGATCGTAAAAAAAAATTCGATTCGTAGGTGGAGAAATGCGTCTATTATTATCTATATACAATGATTTCTAAGACCTATAAGAAATGAGACGAAAAAAAGACGAACGCCACGCAACAGGCTTTTCAAAAGTGAGAAACAAAACAATCGAGGCCTACTCGTAAAAAATACCTCTGCTGCATATTATGCACTATATACATAGTATACACTATATTATATATATTAAATAATATATATGCCTTATGATGGATAATATAATTTTATTATTATTTACAGTGTAATACACATATCTAAAGTAAATAGTTTCATTTTGTTGGTATTTAAGGTACGGATATTTACTGATAATTAATACTATGTGGTAATAAATAGAAATAATTCTATGTTATATTTTAAATCAATTAAAAAAAAAAAAACAAATGCCTGTAAGTATAAATAGCTTACAATTTGTCTGAATATTTTGAAATTTTCACCGAGTAAAGAAAATTATGATATGAGTTATGTTAAAATATTTCAAGTATCTACGGTCACTGTTTTTGAATAATTACTAAATAACAATTAATATTGGTAGAGGCTATCGTTATTATACGTTGAAATATTTACTGTCGTCAAAATACGTACTTCGATCGTTTATATAACATTTTAGTTAACTACAATGTTCTCTTAAATTTCTATTAAAAAAACTAATTGACAAATCTTGTATCATAGCCATAGGTGTTTTATAACTACAACATTATTTGAAAATTGTCATGAATCCTATGAATTACCTTAAAATTTGTAACTTTAAACGCTATACAAATGTGCATGTCGAATGTTGTATATGCGGTGAGATCACCTTATGAGGAATTTCGTATTCAATTTTTGAGTTGGTATGCAAAAACAAAAATTTTATCATAATTAAAACAAATAACAACTAATAATTTTAAAATATCTATAAATGGCATAAAACGTATTGAAGCCTTTTGAAATTGATATCATGTCAAGAAAATTCTAGTATAAATATTCGATAAAAAGTCAAATTTTTTGACTCTATAATGGGTCATCTATATTTGAGGTGCAGCAAAAAAAAAAAAACTGGTTTTGCAGCTTTTCACCATTTTTGTTTTGTTGGTTTTTCCTGATTATTTTGAAAAAAACTAGGAATTTTTGTTTTTACTTACCAACTAGTTACATTTTCCTACCAGAATCCACCCAGAAAGTTAACGATTTTATACTTAAATGATTAATTATTTGTGTACACAGGTCACAGACACAAAAATAAAAAAATCACATAATCACTGTAGGTACATGAAATACATTTATTGCATCTCTGAGAAACTAAAAATGTATCTTTATACTTGTTTTACTGTTCTACAAAATATTTTTTAATTATGGAATATTCAAATTAAATAATTATCCGATAAAATGTATTTTTATTTTTATACACCTTGATTATAATTTACACTTAATATTTCTTCCTCGGACACAATTTTATATAATTTCGAAAACATAAATTAATTTGTTTCAACTTCATTTGAAAAACATTTTTAAAGAAAAACGAGTTGTATTTCTATGGGACTTCAAAAATTAAATATTTAAGGTGCCTTTTTTAATTATTGAAATGAAACAAAACTCATTTCCTTAGTTGAAAATTCACTACTTATAATTAAAAACGTGATATAATTTTTTTATTTCCCATATTTTTCTGTATTAATATTATATATTTTTTTCGTTAAAAATCCTTTCCACAGTTTATTGCCTTAATAAAGAAAGAGCACTTTCAGTTGATTAACATTAATATTTCGAATGATAGGTCATGGAAAATGTAATAATTAAAAGTTCAAAAAATACGTTTTAAATGGTCGTGGTAAGTACATTTCTGTTACCTAACGTGAGAATCCTTTTATAGTTTTATCGCAATACCGAGTCAGTATGATCTATTTTCAGTGTTTTGAATCATCTTTTATTATATGTTGTGATTTTTCTTTTTTTATAATTAAAGGAGAAGAGATATTCTATTAATATTTCGGTGGAGAATATTAATTATTCAAGTTTCCTGTTTCCGTCGTTTATGACGAAAACTCTTTTGTGCCGATAAGAAGGCTTGGAAATCCAGTACAAAGTCATTTACTGCCTCGAGAGGAAAATCAAGATTGTTAGGATCTTTTGTTCGAATACCCTTGTTCAAGAACCGAAGCGAATTATTTAAAACAAGAGTATTTTGCAATTCGGGTTTTCATTCTCTTATGAAATTTGCATTTAAAACTCTAGCCATTTATTTTTGCAAACAGAAAAAAGAAAATTCTTGACTACCTACTTATTGTTTACACAACCTGTGTACTCGTAACACCCATTCAACAACACTTGTTTATATCATTTAAATACTACCCTCACGAGGTTTGATTAAAATCTGAAATGATGAGAATACAGGAAACGATTACTGAAGAAAAAATAATCGGAACATACAGTTGCTGATATTGAAAATAAAAGAAACAACGGACGTACATTAAATTGACCTACTTAATATTACTTTTTTTTCCTTTTAGATGTACACATAATGTTTACGAAGAACCATTTTAATTTCACTTATAGGTTGAAAAAAAAGTAAAGATTATAACAGTATACATAGGCTCAGACGAAATAACATTTCAGTGCTTCGTTTATTCAACGCTCAAAAATATTTTAAGAATATAATATAGGACAATGCTTTTAGATAATCATTTTTAATTACGGTTGATTAAAATAATAACTTTTATTAAAACTTGAACTTTTTTTTCGGTCATAGCTCGTGTTTCTGGGGTTATTAATACTGACCGAAATTATTTAATGTTGTTTACTTAATTTATTACTTCTGATATTAAATAACCCAACGCATTTTTCATAATTTTAGGTTGAAAACCAAACATCGGTGGAATTGTTGATACTTACGATTATTGTTCAAGTAATTAAAAAATATAAGTTTGTTCGGAACCTTATCAAAGATAATATATACAATTAAATAATTAAAAATAGATATAATTTATTGACATTGTTATATTACGTATATTATACAGCCATACAAATCTTTCTATTAATTAATAATATGATATACAATGTTTTTAAAATATAATTTCATAATAATACGAATAAAATATAACACAATATTAATTGAACACATATTATATTGAATTTACGTAATAATTACTATTGGAAATTTCTAAGTAAGTATAAGTAGTAAGTTACAAATAATAATTAACATATAGAACGAATAATGAAATGAAATTATGCTTAGGTTTATACTTTATAATTTCTTTTTAAAACAAAAGAAAAACATATTTATTCAAGTTCTACATAATATAATAGTATAATAACACTGTTGTTACTTCATTATTAAAAATGTTTTGATATAAAAGTTTTAATGTTTTTTATATTTTTAATTATTAGAACTAACCAAACTAGTTGTTTGAAATAAAATATTTTTGTTTAAACTATTATAATTAATGGAATTAAAAAATAACCAAAAAATAACTGCAGTATATTTTTCGTGTGCATTAGAAGTAATGAATAATATTCACCTCACGTGATTGGAATAGAACATTTCAATCAGAGGTTTGACCTTGAGGTGTGCCAATGCTTCGTGACTATGTACTCGAGTTTCCACAGACCCGCATTCGCCACGTCACCGTCAAGTCCGAACTTTAACTCGAGATACTTTGCAGCTCAACTTTGGGATTCGTGGCTCAATTGGAACTTTTGACTCAACCAGGGCAAATGGCTCAACTGCAAGCCCAGTCCTTCAGTGGTACACTCAGTGCTGTAGTCCTATAAAAGGCAGAGGGTATACTATGAGTTGTAATGTCAAACATTTTCATTTTCCATCTGCACCAACAATCCACGGATATTTTTCTTTAAATTCGATCCATTGAGACTCATTCCATACCACTGGCCACTTTTTGCTTTCGATATTACTGTTGCTACTACTAGGACTCACTAACGTTACATTATCGGCGGTTTTAGATATTTCTGGTATAATATTAATTTTTTTCATTTTATTCGGAGGGTTTTTATTATTTTCCGATTTCCTTTTTCTTTCTAACAAACTTCCCGTTTTTAACCAACTATCCATATTATAATTGCTTATGAAAATAGATTTGCAAATAAAATAAACATATACCTTTTTATTGATCGACTGGACATAACTTATACACAGATATGATATATGAATCACTTTCAACGGCAAAATGAAAAATGAACGAATGCATACACTACACAGTATTGAGTATACAGTACACACAACATACGGTAATGTGAGACGGCTGGACATTTTATTTTTATCTTAAATACAGAAATTACAGCACTAATGTTATTTGATTGTTATATTATCTAATCAACAGTAAATTTCCATCAATCGCCCAACATAACTATTTAATTATATATATATATATAAATTATTTTTTATACAAATTGTCTATCTTAACATTCTTAGTTTTTCTATCAAAAATATTAATAATAATCTAATGTTTTTTATCTTTATATTATTTGGTTATTTCACTACAACAGAGAGTATACGACCTCAATCAGAAGGTATACGGAGTTTATTAGAAAATAAATAACCAGAAAGTATACCGCCGTATACTCTCCACTACAGCACTGGGTATGCTCTACTATCCCGGTAGGTTTGGTTCCAGTGGTACTGCTCGTGACCATCCCTCACCTTGCACCCCCAACGCCTCCAGAACCCTATGTGGCTCTATGGGAAGATCGTCGTATTCATTGGCCACCTCCGAAATTTCGGTAAGATTTGGAGGCAGTCACTGACATTTTCAGTTTATACTTTCAGCACCTCACCTGTCCGCAATGATTCAAACGTACACAAAATATACACTTAATATACTATTGTACCTATGATATAATAATGTTCACAGTCTTAAATATAAATTTACGATCGTTAATGTTGAATTAACCGAATCAATATTAATTTAAAATATCGTTCTAAGCATTACTATCTTATCATACAGGCTTACGCAGGGGGGATGCCGGGTATGACATGGCTTCCCCTGCAGAGTTATCATAACCATAAAGTTTTTAGTTGTAAATGATTTGATTATACATTAGAATCATGAACTAAGATAGTTCATAGTATCGTAGTTCATGCATTTAAATGTTTTGATTATTTATTTATTTTATTGTCTTATTTTTAAAATATTGGGAGTTGAGACGAAATCAAATACTAATTAGATTTCACAATCACCACAGGTATATATATAAATAATAAAATAGATTGCCAACTCATATTAATATAGTTGAAATGAAAATATACCATTTTCGTGAGAATTGCGTGTTTTATCACCAGAACATTCAGGCCAATGCGGTATTGCTTATTTTTATACTACCTACAACTATCAAAAATAAAAGAATTTCGATTAATTAGATTATAATTTTTTTTCATTATTACCTATATTATTATAATATGATCAAATGTCTGGATTTTTTTATACTGTTACCTAATTTATTGGAATGAAATCACAGTACAAGCTTTTCAAATTAAAATATCTAAACCAATAAATAAGCTAAATAAAATGCATGCCAATTTCTTTTCGCATTATATCGCAAATTATTTGTACCTATTAAGAGTTTTTGGGGAGTTATTTTTTATATTGAGCTAGGTATGTTTAAAAATACCGTCAAACCCTGCGAAAAAAGTCTGCGCACGCCTATGATAATATGATATAATATCAGTACAAAAGGATTATAGATTTTTATTTTATAAATTCATAAAATTTAACAGATAAAAGATTGCAAGACGTTTAACATGGGATGTTTTTAAGTAAAAAAAATATACAAATGGTTATATTTGGTACCTACTACCTACAATAATGATTATTATGCTAATATTTGATTTACCTTTTAAAACATTTTTTGGCGTAGTTCAAATTACCACAAATCATACATTGCCAGCAACTATAAAGGTACTTATTATTACAAATAAACGATACACGATTTAATACTGTTTTTTAATAGAAAATTCCCTTCTTTGTGTTTATAAGACACAAGTAAGAAATATTTTAATTTTGCAACCGTAATTTAATTCGATAAATTAATAAATTAGATAAATGTGATGCTCTCAGTAAAAAAATATTTGAAATCACTCAAAAACAATTGTTATTCATATTTAAACTGTTTTCTTAGTTATACTGATACTGTGGGTATCTGAAAGTTTGCACTAAATGGTTTTTTAATGAATTATAATAATATGTAGGAAACTAAAGGTTTAACAGAAAATTAACAATCATAATGACAAAGGTTCGCATATGTTCTACAATAAATAAAGTTATTGGTTCGATGTTGGTGATAATAATAATTTCAACAAATAACAAAATTATCATCAATTTATCTTGAACGTCTTACTTGACGACGATAAAAAAAAAAACAAAAATAATAATAAAAATAATATTCATGGAGCTATTATTTGCGAGAATGACGTTTAATTTACAGAATATGACAAGAGTTAAGAGCGAGGATAGTGGATGAAAATACTGTCGGATTATTATAATTACTAACGGAACACAATCGGTTAATTAAAAATTTACAATGGACTCTCCATAGGTATATTATACTCTCAAGTATTAAAAAAAAACCGAACCTTAATTCCGACGCGGAACGAAAAACAAGAGTCTTTATGCAGAAAAACGCTTTTCTACCCTTCTTTAATGACCTTTTCTGAGTTCTTCGTCTTGTTTAAATTTTTTTTTTCATTTTCGCCAAGTGAAAGTCGTGTAAACAGTAAGATATATAAATATATACATATTAAAAAGCATAGCGCATAGCCACCAGAGAGCTATGTACAGTAAGTTAACTGCTTGTCTCGCGTTGATGGTACGGTACAAAGTTCGGGTACGAAATGAGAACAAAAAATAAAAATGTGTTTAATTGTATGAATAATAAAAAAATATGTGCTTACAAATTTTCATGGGGTAAAAAACACGAACTGAAAGTCTGCACGTATCCGCCTGTGTACAAAAAACTACTTGTTCATTCATAAAAATATACGTACCTACTCATTACATTATCAAATCATTACTATAATAGCTGTATTACATATTTCATAGCTTTTAGGAACACTCCTGTGTTCTGTGGAGATACAAACATTTGTTTTTCAAATGAGAACTTCCCTTTTCAACTTACTGTAAATTAACAGTGGATCATTTTTCTGAAATTGTTGACCTATCATAATCAAAATTCATATTGATAATTTTGAGTTATTTAATGATTTTATATACTCATTTATATAACAGAAGTTTGTATCGCCACAGGACATTCAATAGTTGATATTATGATCTATGAGTATATATTTAAAAAAATTTAAAAATCAGAATTTGAATAAATTCATTATTAAAGGAAAACACTGGGGGATCATGCTTGATGAATCACCCTGTATGTAGGTATATGTTACTATCAAGACTTAAGTTTATCAAGGAATAATTAACATGAATAAAGTTCCGATGAAATTAGACTGTATTATAATTCAAAATAACAATTAATCCCGAAGATTTTAGAAGGAAGTTAATGATAGTAAATAAATAAATTAAGAGAATATAATGCTTACATAATATATAGTGCCGTGATAGGAACAACACTTTACACAAGACGGCTTTCTCCTGGAATTCGTTTACATTCGCCACTCAGATCCAAGAGATAGGTTTCTTGTGTGTTACTCGCATGTCTATAATAAGTATGAAACGGTACTTACTATGAAGTAGAATAGCCGTTTACCAAGAATATAAATACATCTGTTTTATATATATATAATTAGTGCTTTATTTCTATTCAAACTTTTATGTTTACAATATTCGGGGATGGAAAATGTTGTTTTCCCGTTAATCTCTTATATAATATGAAAGGAGTTTTTTCTATTATACAATATTAGGGACGGAACAGATAATTGTATTAGGCCCGCTCAATTAAGTGGCGTCTAATCACAATCTCTGTTCGGGTCGAGCGAGGCCTAGGCAGGCGCGCTTGGGGGGACTTTCTTTTAATCAGTGTTGTCCTGAAAAGGACAATTTATTACCCAATGTCTTCCAGTTGGTTATCCAATTGGTAAGTTCTTGCCTCTGGTTGATTACTCTTCTCTGCGTCCTGTAAGGTCCCTGTTGCTAGTCGATCCGCCTGACCAAAATATCTATGTCACACGAAGCTATTAATGGCGCATCGAGTATCCGCATCGGAGTTCCGGTCTAAGCCTTTCTCCGATGTCGGATATAACGAGAGGTTACCATTTAGTTAGTCCCGTGGACAAAGATATATATAGGCCGATGTGTTGGAATGCCGCTGACCGTACGATCGATTTTGTGGCGATGCTCCAAGAGAGTTGCACACGGGATCGTACCGGTCGTCGTTCGTCGGTCGGGGCACTTGAACGCCGTGGACCGGAGTCGGTGTCGTCGTCGGACCGTGCGATCAATTTGTGGCGATGCTCTATGAGAGTTGCACACGGGATCGTACCGGTCGTTCGCTGGTTGAATATTCTTGAGGTTTCTTCGGGTCTTCAGTCTTCGTTGTAGTTTGGTTGAAGTGTGAAGAAGGAGTGAGAGTATATTTATGTTCTGTTACAAGTAGTGCGTCGGTTTGACAATATTATTCTAATTATGTTTTCTAGATATTGTCGATTAATTCCTATGGACGATGTCTTCTACTAATGTTAGTAATTAATGATATTGGCTAGACATATACGTTATTACATAAATTAATTCATTGACGGTAACATAATATATAATAATATGTATATTGTATATATATATAATATATATAGATAATATTCAACAAATTGGTAGTTGAAAAGGATTTGCCAAAATTCGCATTTTAAATAGGTGCTCAAACAGGGACATGGAGGTTCACGATGGAAATTGGAAATTTTATTTTTATTTATTAATAGTTGCCATTGGTTACAATCAACAGTAGAAATTAGTGTTTATTTATTATCGGTTTTATTCATCGGATTTTAGTACGGTTAGGTTAAGTAGGATTTTGTACTCATTTATTATATTAATCTACCGTAGGTGGAATTAAGTAAAAACGACAAACTTGGTAAAACTTTGATACTTTAGAGTTAAATTATGAATTTACGTAAAAACAGCACTGGGTCCGCGATCTAAAGCAGGTATATTGCCTACCTGATAATGTACCGCTGATAATCAGAATTTTTATTCCAGGCAACGGAAAAGTAAAGATAAACTTTGAACACCATACACCGAATATTAAATAACAAATTGAACAAAGGTTGAGTCATATAGAGTTGATACAAGTGCACAGGATCAGAACAGGATTATAACATAATATACTATATTATATTGTTATTATGTCTGTACAATATATTAAATTATAATCGATTTGTACTGATTCCATGTCTGACGTCCATTTTTCTTCACCAATGTCCATAAACGGTCGACACTTTATGCAGCAGGGGACATCGAACATACAATAATATAATCATAATTCTGTAACGAGTGCCTCATATTGTTGCGGTATGTGTTCCATTAGTTTACATATTTTTTTGAATTGGTAAAAAAAAAATGTTCAAAAAGTAGTTGTTCTAACTCGTATCAATATAATGATTTGTGAAAAAAAAATGAAACTTGTCTTAAAATATAAATAACCATTACTAAAATTGACTACACATCAACGCGTTAATAACCAATAAAGCTATACAATTGAAACAATACGGACTATTGGATACCGACGTACGAAGTGACGGCTTAAAAAGGAAATTAATATTAATATACAAAAAAATAATTATAAATGATTAAATTGAAAAGAAAATACGAGTGGACACAAACCTTAAAATAACGAATTCAACCATATGATATTGTGTGATTCGTATGTGCAAAATCAACCATCATGCTATTTGTATGGATAATAATGTAGTTGTTGGAACTCGGAGTAGAATTGTATTATTTTTTCCCTAAAGGGAAATAATGCAAAAGTATTATTCCGTTTTTCACTATTTTTATCGGAAATTACGATTTACATGAAAACGTATCAAGGCTTTTGTCATGAATGTTGTTATCGGTATATGGCATCCATGTCGGCACCAAAAAACAATGTTTTATCAGAAGGTGTATAGACAACAGTGAATAAAATAAAATAGCAAACCAGCATTTCATAATATTTAGTTGCTCTATAAATAGTTAATAAACATTTATTAAAAATAATTAGACAGTAGACTGCAGTCTGTTTTGGCCAGCTAAATGGCTCTGCCTTTGGTTGGTTTTATAAGCTGTTCGGGATTAACCTTTAATGTGTAACTTTAATATTATGATATTCATAGATCCTTTTAAGAAGCATCATAAAATCGAAGTGGAAGCGTTGGTTTCGATACTAATAGGTGGTGCGATAAAGTGTGTTTGGTCCTTCTAAGTCATGTCTCAATCGTTCATAGATCTTTTATTTTATTCTCATTAAAAAAAAAATTGAGATTTACTGTTTGTTACAATACTGTCACCCGGTCCCATATCATTTTTCATCAATTATGTACATGGATATTGACAGAGAAATATATTATACATTAAAGGAGGCCTCTAACCACCCTGTAAAATTGGCCTTTAGCCCAGAAAGCTGATTAGTTATACGTTTTCTTGAAGTGCTCTACCAATCCTTCGAAGACCTGCCCAGGTTTCTAGCAGCAATCATCAATCCTTTCCGGGAAGTCATATAACCTTTAGGGGTGGCGCGTAGTAGCTTAAATTTTAAATTGTATTGTTCTACCAAATTTCACTGTGTGTTTTGTGTTTCGTAATTTCTCCTCTCTCTCTTGGCTCGTTGTCGTGCTCAAGATCGCAATAGAATTAAGTTTGTTTCCCTAACGAATGTTATTCATCTTATATTTTACATATTATCTACCTACACAAAGAAGATGACGTCTCCATATATAAATGAAATTGTATTGTTCGAAAGATTATTTTCTTAGGCCTCTTGGTTTTCATTGTGTATTGAGACCACGTTTGCTGTTGAAGATTAGTCGGCCAAAGTTTTCCGAAAGTATAGTTCCCGATAATAGTAAAAGTCACGAGGGTCTTAAATGTATTTCATGATTAAATAAAGCACACGTAGAATTCTGTCTATGATAAACCAAACCTAACGCCCATCTATATTACTTACAATAAAAAAAAAAAAAACGTGTCTAAAATCTACTAAATCGTACACAGCACGGGCATGATGACAATGGCAATTATTTGAACTCCGTCGAATATCTTTGTTACTAAATATGATTATGCTATAAGTGTTACTATTGTCATAAGGAAAAGTAAACGTAGTACGAGTAAATGTACTAAACTATGATAAAATAACTTTAATATAATTCTAAAAATATGCTTGTTTTCGGCATATATCTGTTGAAAAGTACCAGACGATAGTAATACCTACGAGTTATTATTAAAACTAAAGTACTTTTTTCTCTTTATAATATATTACTATTACAACTTGAGTGAAATGGCTACATGATAATATACGTAGTACACCTAATATTTATGTCATTAGTTGATTAAAAACTCATAGGGCGCTTATTTTTAACTTTCTAGTTAAATTATCATTATTTTGGATTATCTATTAATTTCGCAGCACATCCATTAAAACACAATATTATTGTAATTACTTAGCGTTCAATATATTTTTTTGATGTTTTTAAACCGATCACTATCTTGCTCCACGCGACACAAAACCAACACCGCTTAAGCCTTGTTTGTATAGCTCACGGAATAGTTCGACACAATTTGCTTATCTATCTAGTTTATACACGACAACATAATATTATTTAATTTGTATTAACATTACACACCTGAGAGCCAGCCATGAAAAATAACTTAATAAAATATAATATATTAATGTCCTTATAGCATTGTCTTAAAAAAATAAAAATATATGACATACTAAAGTGATGAGTGAAATCGAAGAACTCCGATAAGTCGCATAGCTAAAATACAATCAATTCGTATCTTACGATACTATATATATAACTTAGAGATGAACCAAAGTTATTTTTTTTTCATCAACAATTATTACATAATATATTACTATCATTGTTGTAAAATAAGCAGTAACTCAGTTCCGTTTTCGAAGTAATAATAATAAAAAACATACTTATTACTTAGGCACAACTATAACGTATAATATTATGGCCATTGATGTTTAAAAATGAAATTAATGTTTCCATTTTAATAATTAATAGCAATACTAATTTAAGCAGAAGTATAGAATTTTTTTTAGAATATTGTAAGTTAGTGATATTCTGACTGAAAATACCGATAATCCACACCAGTCATGATTACCTTACTATATTTGCGGTACTGTTACCACAAGCAATTTTAATACATACCTTTTCTACCAAAAAAATTTTGTTATTAAAAAACCCGTTAAAAGATTTTAAATTGTCTTCGTAGGATTGTCTGATTATTGCATAGATCCCAGCATTACTTTTTCCAAGATCGATGAACGATGAAGCTTGACAACAAATAGTATGTGTGGCTCGTGCAGAAAGGCAAACTCAGTCTTGGGCGAAATGTGTCCCTCGACTGAAATAGCTCACTTCCCGCCCTTGCCCTCACAATATACTATTAGTTATCGCATTAAACTATTGAAAGTTGCGAAAAGTTTATATTTTAATTAACCACCACTTTTATTTTTCGAGCTAAATAACTGAGTGCAAGTGCTGTAAAATCCCTTTTATTCTTTAATACTTGTATTTTATAGTTGTAATGAGGTATCAAGAAACACAGAAGTTTTTTCCCAACTACGAAGGTAATGAATCTTTTTACAACTTTAAAATGCTACTTATTTTTTCAAGATTGTAAACTAATTGTTCAAGATTGTTTCCATCGCAATAACAATAGTTTACGGAACAGTGCATACAATATTGGCTCCTTGAAGTCGACACTGCATAGCATCTGTAATGATTCTCGACCATTTGGACTTATTTTCCACAATCATGTACTAAACTTTCAAGAAGAAGAACTCGATACGTACCGTTTAATCCGTACGTGGTGACTCGTTTCAAGGCTTAAGTCGACACGTATCTATGGTTACACACGCGACTTGTTGAACGCTGAGTGCCTCAGTTTTGGACCTATGCGTATCCATATACTAGAATTATTCAAATTGTTTCCTTAAAGATCTTTAAGACTTAAATATTTTTAAACTTTAGAAAAGTTTTATTTTTTAAAGTTTTAAGATCTTGCAAAGTAGATATTTTTGCAGGACTTAAAAAAAAATAAAAACGTTCGACGAGTGTTTAAAATATTTATAAATTATCCATCACGAATAAAATTCAATCAGAATTTTCTGTACCAAACATATATATCGTGATTAACGCGGCGCTGAGTACCTAACCGAATCCAAATCGACTATGACTCTCGCGGGAACACACTGAGGTCACATTATTATTTTACTACGCACTCGAATATACGTCGACGTATAAACGATACCTAAAAACTATAACGAAAACGGAGAGGGAAAATAAATCTTCAGTTTTTTTTTTTTTTATTTATGGTTTAATTTCCTTTAAAAAATAAATAAAAATAATAACAATAATAATAATAATAAAAAATACGGCGACGAGCGAACAGCAGCCGGAAAAGTAAAAGTGCTCGAGTATGCGTGTGTTGTGCGCGCGCTCAGTTTTCGAGAGCTGAGTAAACCGACGTGGGGGGGTGGGGTGGAGGTGGAAAAGCACTGGATGTCGTCAGTTCGTAAAATATGGTCTGTGTTATTATAACAAATAGTCTTGGACCGAATGTCAATAATACAGAGATCCGAAAAGCCACCGTCCGTTTCATGATACATGGTCTCGTTCGGCCTCTGCGGGCATTAAGAATAATTTCCCCTTCGCCGCGCATACATAAATTCCGATTTTCGTTTTGTGACGGCGATTTTACGGGCTCGTTTCCTCAGAAAAACACACGCGAGCTGTAATAATATAATATATCACATAATAAATATAAACTAGGATTTACGTGTTTTTACATTATTGTGTATATTATAATGTTCTACGGTGATAAATGATTGATATAAGTGTGCCCTCGTCGTCGTTGTTTGGGTACACTATCGCTACGCATTACTGACACGAAATAAGGATGTGAGGTCAGAGGCTGCAGCAGGATTATAATGCAATATAGAGTGGATTTCGCTTCATTTACGTATATATTATGTATAACAATTATAATATTATATATTATATCAACTCTATAAATGAGTAGACTATACATTTTATTTTATTTTGATAGACCAAACTCACAAAACCACCCGAAAGCTGAAATACCACAGAGTGGCCTGGTCATGATTGGAGAGAAAAAGGATAGGTTAATACATAAGGTCTAAATCGACAAACCGAACGGAAAGAGGCCACGTGGTAGACCCCGTCAGTGATGGCTTGACAGAGTGAACAAAGATTTGGAAAACCTGGAAAAACGAGTGGACAATAATTCGTGCAGGGCTTGGAAACAAAATGTGCTATTACATAAAACAAAATGGTTCAAGAGAGTAAATTTTAAACTTCTGTTAAATCATAATAATTCAAAATTAATGATTTTCAATAATTGTTAAACTCTAAAACTTAACAAAGCTGATCTGCGTTAAGTTTTGTAATTTGGATTTGTTCTAAGTAGAACTTAAAGTAAAATAAACGATGATTTAAACATTTTCAGTCAAGGACCAACACATTCAACAAATACCGACTACTTCACTTTTTATTTTTCAGTTATGTTTTTCAATTCTTTTAAATTATAATAGTAACCTTGTAGCATGCCTGTGATATGACGTTACATTAATATATAATTTATATAGAAATACATTTTATTTTCTATAGTTTTATATTTCTTAATGCCAACACATCCCTGTTGCAGTTTAAATAATGTATCGGACATTAAATGTCAAAGCTTTATAGAATCTTTATTTTCCAGGAATATTGTATATATTATTTAATACACTTTTCGGGGTTACGGGTCACTTTACATTTCCCCGTTACCGTTTTCCTGTCCGATAAATATTTCCTCGTCAAGTTATTTTACCCGTATGAAATTTCCCCGTAAAAAATAAAATTAAAATTTTTCATAATTCCACAGGTATAAAAATGTTTCCATAATGTTGTTTAATAATAATAATTATAAAAAAAGGTGGGTAAATGGATGTCGCTCTGCTGTACAGTAGGTTACAAGTGGGTCACTGTATAATGGATGCTATTCAATTTGAATTCAATGATACAATATCATTGTATAAGAAAAAAGATTCTGAGCGAAGACGGTATGTCAGTCTAGGTTTAAGACAAATTATATACATATCAGAGGTATTAAAAAAAAATTGACCTATAATAAATTCCAAATTAATCATATCAAAATTTTCACAATATCCATTAGGTACTTATAATAACACGTTATACATCAACATCAATAACAAACCCTGATACTATCATAGATATATAATAGTACACTTTAGAAGTTCCAAGTAGGTACCCACGAATAATATTATATAATCACAACAAAATAACTAGGTTTTTTAATATGTAATTTCGTCCAAATTTGAACATAAAATGACTATAAAAATAAACTGTGTTTGTATATTTTTTAGATTTTTCGGTAAGAGAATTAACTACTTACGTGGAATCTTGTTTTAAATTTTCAATCCTTAGCTATAAAAACTGAACATTTTATAATTTATTAATTACGATGATTGATAATTTTCGAGATTTTGATAAATTTTGTCAAAATTCGATCTTTAAATGCTTATAAAAAAAAATTGTGCCTATGTATTTTTAATATTTTTCAATTGTTATTGTAACAATATATCAGGAGGCTTGTATTAAATTTTTACACTTTTTGGCCCAACAGATAAAACTTTATTGATATTTATAGAAAAAAAAACTAAAAAAATTGAAAACTGAAAATGTCCGTAAACAGCTCAAAAAGAGTCAAAATATTTTCAAAATTGTATGATGTAAAGGAAATGCTAATATAAACATTCAGTGAAATTTTCATGTATTTACAGTTATTCGTTTTTGTGTTACAACAAAAAAAGGAAATCGCTACATGAGAAATCGAGTGAATATCCAATGTTGTAAAAATTTGAATTTCAAACGCTCATAAAAATTTACTTTGACTTTCTTATAGACATTTTTTTTTTTGATAAAGGTAGATAATCTTATAAGGAATCTTGTATTACATTTTCAAATCTTAGGTTTAAAAAGAAACATTTTTACGAATTCTTAACTCAAAATAATTTGCTAATTTTCGTGATTTTTCCATATTTTGTAAATTTTTTAACTTTAAATGCTTATAAAAATGTGACTAAGGATTTTTAATATTTTTCATCTGCCTTTGAAACAATATACTATTAGCCTTCTATTAAATTTTCAAGCTTTCGCAACCAACAAATAAAATTTTATTGATATTTTTAGAAAAAAAAACTAAAAACAAATGGAAAATTAAAATGTCCCTAAACAGTTCAAAATAAATCAAAATATTTTGAAAATGTTATCGTGTATAGAAAATGCAAATAAAACAAAAAGTGAAAATAACATGTATATACTTTCATTTGTTTTAGAGTTACACCAAAAACCGTAAATATTCCCGTTTTTCCTTAATTTTTATGTTGTTTTTCCCGGCGCTTGTGAAAACTATTGGGAAATTTTTACTTTTGACCCCCTAAAGTACCAACTAGATTCACTTTCCTATCAGAAAAGCTACTGTTGAAGAAAATCCAAGCACTTTAACTGTCCTAAAACGTGATGACAGACACAAAAAAAAAAAATAAAAAATAAAAAAAATATAAAAAACAAAACACACATCATTGTAAAATCAATACATTCATCGTTTCACTGAGAATCTAAAATATGTATATAAAAATGTTAATGTTTTAATAATAAAAATGTTTCCATAATGTTGTTTAATAATAATAATTGTAAAAAATATGTATATAAAAATGTTTCCATAATAAAAATACCTTACATTTGTAAATTATGAGCAATTCCAATTCAATATTCTACACTCACAATTTTTTTGATGGGTGCAGTTGTTTTCATATACTTTTTCCTTTTAGCTGGCTGTTTCTGACTGGTTAATTTTTATTTCCGTTAAACCTTGTTGTTTTTTAATTATATTGATTAATCTCTAAATAGTTGAAGAGATGCACCTAACAACGAAGAAAATGCTCTGTGCCAACCTTCAACAGAGTCGTTTGTTTTTGGCAGATCTGAGAGACTTGCGTCCTATTGATTCCATAATGCTAAACTAAATGTAGGTGGGCGTCGAGGTCTACGTCTATTTGGTTTACCGGTCCAAGTTTCTTCAAAGTAGTCGGTCAATGAAACCAACAGTTCTTCTTTTTCTACAAAAAAATGTTGTGACATTAACTCTTCAAATTTTTCTTCGACGTCAGGTATTGGAATAAATGCTAAAGCCATTAACTGTATTATATTTAAGGCAAAGTAAGCGTTTGAAAGATATTTTTCTCGTACTTCAAGAATACACTGTATTTGTCTTCATATACATTGCCCAAATGAAAAAAGCAGCCCCTTATTTGAAAGCCATCGAAAACGTTTATAAGTGCGCCAAAGAGCGCTTGTTCAAAATCGACCATAATACTTGCTGGCAGTAGTTTTTTTTCCAAATTTAGTAGCTCTTGTGCAATCCGTATATAACTATCACTTGTTTTATTCGGAATAAGTGCATACAATAACGGTAATACCGTGTCATATTTGATTGCATGTACTGTAAGAAGCTGAGTAAAGAGTTGTGGAGATGATTTAAATGTACCATCTTTAAACCAATGACACTGGTCGGAAGCTAATATTTTTAAATTTAGTTCAGTTGAAAACAATATTATTCGATTAGCATCATCAGTACCACTATCATAAAGAAGGAATGGGTGAATACTTAATGTGAGTGTGTACTGCTCAATAATAATTATTTCTGCTAACGTTGAAGGATTTACTGGTGATGCATTTTTACAAAGTCTTAATCTTTGGACAGTTTTCTTCATTGCGGCTACTGAAGGTAAAGTGCCAGATATTGCTTGAGATGATGTAGCAGATATACTATTAGCAACTATTTGATAAGGAGTTGAAGTGACTTGGCTGGATACTGTATCTTTTAATTCGTTTATAATAACTTTATCACTAATTTATGTTACGTCTGGTGAGTGATTGTGAGTGTCTTTGTGCAGAACAACTTTAGTATTTTTGTATGTGCCCGTCCTGTACACTTGTAAGTATTATATTTAATACATTTCCAATAGGTATTTTTGTTTGTTTCATTCGTATAGTCCTTTTCAAAAATAAATTCCTCATGTACTAATAAATCTTGTCCTTTAGAACTTTTTATGTAAGTCATTTTCTAGTTATAAAAAAATAACTTGAATTTAACTGGAAAAAAATTGTATGGTACGTAATACGAATATAATAATATACGGCGTAACAGTATTTCGGTCTAACACGATCGCGATGATATAACGACGCGACAGTTATCGAAAAACTGTTCACTTATTTCAATTTGATTGTTAGATTTGGTCATGTGTACTGGATACTGATCATATTATCTTTATGGGTACAACTATTTGATAAAAACTATAAGAATATTTATAGATTAAGCAACAAAGTTAAATAGTTTGTTCATATACAGGGTGCAATTACAAGTTATATACACATATACAGTATGGACTTTTTTTAAGGGGGAAATATCGGACGGGGAAACGGTAATGGGGAAATGCCTGACGGGGAAACGTATTAAGGGGATCTGTTTATGAATCAGTATTCGGCTAGGTAATTGATACCAAACTTTGCACTCATATTATTTGGTATCCCGGACGGGTCGTAAGAGTATTATAAAAATAGAAACCACGGGAAACAGCTATTATAATATTATATGAAAAGCAAAGTGTATTGATCGAATATTCGAATGGCTGAGGCTTATAGATTTAAAAACGACTCGACCGATTTTGACGATTCAAGAAAGGTTTATATAATATTTTATCAAACCATCTATTTATTTTTATGGTGGCTTATCTCCTAATAATTATATTAAAATCTTAACTACATATTTGGTTCTACTCACAATTATTGGTAGGTAGGAAAAAATTACATATTACAAGTAACCGCCACAGGTGGATTGCCCTACTTGCAGGTTTCATTTATCCCACGATCCCGGATAATACAACAAATGTTTAAAACAAAATTTTTTTGTTTTTATCGTAATGATAATATTTACTAAATAAATTTACACGTATCAGATTTATGTAAGACTAATGTGTTTTTATTGAAAACTCTGGTGTAAATATGAACAAATAGAATTTATATACAGATATTTATTAGATAACGGTTAAACTAATATAATAACTGGGTTTGGGATTTTATAGAATTTACTATTAAAATGCTTATGAAATAGCAGAGGAAACTTAAAGTGAAAAGATTCAGAAAAATGAATTAAAAATTGAGTTCCGCACATTTTGAAATATTTTAGATTTTAATGCAATATCTGGACTTTTTGAGATATTTTTGCATTTTTATGTGTTTTGTAACCGAAATTGGTCCAATTTTATGAAATAACATTTGAAGAAACGTGTTTTGATTGTTGTCTAATTTTAAAAGCTTTGCTATAGATTACCTAAGTAAGCAAACTGACTACTCAAACGCGCTGAGGAGTGGCGTTTATAATTTCGTACTATTTGGTTCTACTTAAAGCTTTTTTTTTTTTATTGTTTTTTGTCATTTATGGCTGTTATTATCATCGAATAAAAACTCAAAATGTATGTAACTATAATAATTTGTAAATAAGAAGTTACTGTACCTAATAATTAAAGGTTCCTGTTTTTTTTTGCATATTTTTCTAATATTTAAGGTTATATTACGTCACATAATATTATTTGTGCAATTTCAAGTGATGATAATAACAAAAGTGTATAATAACTATTATTTTACGACCACCAAAACATTTCATTCTACGATGACCGACGGCTTTCAGCCTCATAGATGCTGTTTTTCATTTGTATTTACTATCGTGGGTCGTGAAAGGCGTATAGTAGTTCGTGTGCATCTCGCCGTGCTCATCGAATAGGATCATCGGGGATTCGCGATCTTTTTTGACTTTTTGGTCGGTAAGACCATTTATTGTTGGTCTCCACGACGACGAAATCCCCGGATTGCCATCGTCCGACGACCTAACCCTCAGATCGCTGTCGGACGACGACGACGATGGACTTCCCATATCAGCAAGGGATAGATAAAGCGAGTTCGTGATCTCCTCACCGTAACCGGACGGCGATGACAGCCGTTGGTCGTGCGACGAAATGGATTGTCGGTTGCGATCCGATGACGGGTCGGCCGACGGACTCGCCCGTTGATTGTCGTAGGTTGACGACGAACTAGGATTGACGCCGACCGACGAATTGCTTCGATTTTCGTTGGTCGACCGGTTAAATGGCACCGAAGCGTATAATATAAAGTAACGGCTGTACATTGATGGCTCGTTGTTTTGATCGGGTGAAGTCGGTGGTTCGACTGTTATCAGGCCAAGACTACTGGACGATTCTGCAGGAAATATAAGAGTGACGACATAAATATGGGTACATTGTAGTTTTAATGGCGCTTAACTTGAATCGCGACGTTCTCTTTTACGGTATAATATATGTATACTATATATACGTACGAGTTGTAGTTGGTATGGGACTACCATTCAACCGCCCTTGTAACAAACACGAAAAACCAAACAAATAACGATGGACGGGGATTTTGCACCGATCATTTACGATTAATAAATAAACAACTAGAAAGTACATTTGCATTACTAAAATTTCCAACAATTATTGTAGATTCTTGAGCACCAAATCAATTGACTGATAATACGAAACATATTTTATTTGTTCTACGATAATGACGACAAACACTTTTGGTTTCCTCGGCGATTCATAATTAAATTACCTTACCGACATCCTTCAAATATGCTTCGTTTCTATATATATATATATAATATATATATGTATACAATATGTATTGACATTTTTCTGCCAACGACCAACCGTGTTATTTTGTTTAACAAACGGTTAGGTTGACGGTTGGTTATCGTATACCGTAATTTACAGTAAAAATACGCCAAGAGTGAGAGAACCTTCGATCATTAAGCCTTATATCACTGAAACAATAATAATATGATACATACCACATTACTCCAGAAATCGACGAGTTGGACCTCAGGAAACAAAATGTTCGTTAAGAGTGTCAAACGAGCTCTCGTCTTTTATATCGTGTACTGTGTCTGGTAGTCTGTACGGCAACGTGCAATATTTTATAACGTCTATGTGGTTTGGGTGTTTTCAGTACATGGCGGCTACCACGATACCAGAATTTTGTTTCAAAATTATCTTAAATATTTTCCCATCCCATTATCGTGACTAACATGAACTATTAGAATTTACCAATATTATGATGATACATTATTACTATCAATATTTAAGTATTGGGTATGAGTACCTATTGACAGAAATAATTATTGATGAGAAATATTTTTAATGGCTGATATAAAGTCGAAAAGTTACAATAGGTGGAATAGAAAAAATAATACTTGTTATAAGTCAAAATAACGTCTTCGTGAATTTTACTAACAATAATACATTTTATCGTAAATGTTAGTCTACACTCTCTAATAATGGTATGCGTATGCACCCATGTCATCAAGACTGAATATGTCACTGCATGTACGTCATGTTTACACGATTCTCACACAGTGCTGTAGTTCTCGTTTATTGCTGTTAGTAAAAGGACCTTATGATGGACAATGAAAACATATTTCATTGTGATAAAGCAGTTTGATAAACTATTATGTAATATACGAGTTATATCTAAAAAATTCGTTTTAAACGAAAAAAAAAAGGAAAAAATGACCTAAAAAAAGAAAAGAAAGTGATGTAAAGAAATGAAATATAAAAGTTTTAAAATTGAATTTGTTATTACATAATTTAAAGTTCCTGTTACGAAATCTACATTTCAAATAGGCTGAAAAAATACTGTACAAATTCACAGTATATGATATTGCCGTATACACCAATTACTTTTTTAATTATATATTGTTCACACTTATATAACGAATTGTAATATAAGCACTTTATTTATTGTTTTGATTTATAGTGACTGAATCACCGTATCACTGGAGAAGAATCCATTCCCATTCTCTCTTTTTCATTATATTTACATAATAGTATAACCGAGTGTTAGAGCGAAGAATTGTCTTTCTTTTTGGGCGAGGGGTGGGGGATTTTTATAATTTGTCATATAGGGGAGGATTCAATAATATATTTATTACCTCATAAATTTGATCTGCTGATTCCGTAAGTATAATATAGCATATTAGATGTATTCAGCAACAGGACATAATTTGAAACATAGAATATACTTACATGCAAGGTCCATAATAGGTAAATTTATGAGGAAAAATATAATCTTAATTGGAAATATGTGTTACTCATGATTACAAGCTTAAAACCGGACTTAAAACCGAATTAAAATGTTTTTTTTTTTATCAAACATCGAAAAACATCGACGTATTTTACAACAATCCGATACATCGGAACAATCGATGTATTAAATTTCGATGCATCGATGTCCAAAATATTTTGCCCATCTCTAATTTTAAATTCGAAACCGGTCGTTAAATATAATATAAACCTAACACTACTCAAGACTGAGCTTTATTTATTTATATATTATACACGCTTGTACAAATAATATAATATAATAATAATGTATTATATTATTAATCCTTTTAATATGAATCATATTGCTTATATTATGTAACTAATTGCCGCAGCAACGAGAGTAGTAGTGGAAACGCATTAGATCGGGGGGGATGGGGGTGACAATATTATATTTTACGTTATTTTCGCACCAAAGTTACAAGTCAAAAGTACTTGAACATGGCTAAACATTTACGTCGGCAATGGTTGTCAACGCCCGTCAATATCGAGAGGATTTGACACAGCTTAAGAAGGTCAGCTGTCGTCTATGAAGTATTCACTTTAAAAAAAATTACAATTCGTTTTTCGAAAAGTACCCAAAATTAATATGTTTTCCCGCGATGGGAATTTGCAATCGTAATTTTAATAGGCTTCGATATTTATTCATAATTGCCAGGAAAACGTGCTATTCATCCCGAAGTTCATGAATTAATAAATTGTTTTAGTATTGTGTGGAATTCGAAAAAACATAATCGATCCTTACCATATTTGTATTGCATCTAATTTATACAAACAATTCTACGATCGTTGATCTGCATTATTATGTGCTTTACACGTTTAAATTGTTACTATTCAAAATATAAAAAAAATTCAAGAGGTTTGGAGTTCAAGCCATTAAAAATAATGTAAACCATTTCTATTTTTGTTATAACAAGGCGTGCCAAGTTTATTATGTTAAGCGTTGCATTCAAGTAGGTATATAGGTAGTTAAAAAATAATCATACTGTAATCATAATATTGTATTTAATTAATGAAATGGTATAATCCCGTCACTCACTACCTACTGTTAATACATTATATATTTTATACTTATTATTTATGTTTTAGTTAGTTGCATTTTTGTAGGCTTTGCTCAGTGATAGGGATCGGGAATAGTCAATTTTAAATGTTCGCGTTGTTTATTATTACATAATATTCTAATAAAATTAAATTTAAAAATGTGGATGTTTTTGTTTTTACAAACATTGTTCGTGATATAAAATACACAAAAACCATTTAGTTTTGAAATTTAATTGAAGTGTAATGACTAAGACTTCGTAAAATGTAATAAACCTTGAAACCTCTTAACCATAGGTGAAGTGTAAAATATTTCGTTTGGGGTAAACGTAAAATATAGTGAAAAAAAAGTTCCTGACCAGACTTTGTTTGTCAGTGAGACTGATTGCAGACTGCAATAATTAAATACACCATAATATGTTTATTTGGTCTGTGGGCAAAATTGTTGTGTTTTTTCCGTATTTTACATACCTACATCTTATTATTATCGTATTTTCGTAATTAAAGGACGGTAAATATTATTTACAAAATAATTATATATGAATATGTATCATGTATTTATGTTCAAGCAATATGGAATAAAAAGTCCTTCTCGTATGTTTATTTAATTAAATTATAATAAATAAATTATGATTATACAATTAAATTCAAAATAATGAAGCTCACTGTTATTATATAAAATCAGAGTTACACTGTTATTTTATAAAACATATTATTATACCTACATAAATATAAATTTCATTTCATATTTATTTTATTTAATTTAAATATGATTCAAATTTATAAGAAGTAATCTAAATTATCTGCGCAAAGGCTGATTGAATTTCTGTACAATTTAGTAACTTTTATAATAGGTATATTAAAGTGGTGAATATACTTATCATTAAACATTGTTATCAAATTACATAATACAAATATTTATTATTTGTCATGAACCTACTATCAACATGGTAAAAATGTTTTTTCATCATATTTCTTAAAAATAATAACAATAATAATAATATAATATGATCCATCGATAAAACTCAATTTAATAATACATTCAATGTGCCTAGTATAATTACAGACTACAGTAATTTCGCATCATTTTACCATTTATTTGACATAAATACTATTTATATTTTCCATAAACCCACGCCACAAAGGTTCAAATATTATGTTCAATATTTTATTTAAAACTTATAGTTAGCTATTATATCACATAGCTATGCCCCTATTATAATATGTATAAGGTTTTTAAAAGTGGACATTTTGTGAATGTACATTAACGTGCTATTTCGTAATCCACTTCGTTTTCATAAGGTACGAATATAATACGTAGGTAAAAAGTAGCAAAATCATTTTTAAGTTGATAAATTATTATAATATATATTGATATTAATTTCCTATATCTTTCTACTCGGATATTGCGACTAAAAAATAAAAGTTTCGACGATTTTTTTTTTTAAAAGTAAAGTATTACTGATATTTCTAATTTTAAAATGTATAACCTTTACGTAGATAAGTATACAATAACTTTACATAAACCATTAAAAACCAATATTTTTCTACATTTTTATTTTTTATGAAATATTTGAAATTTTACCACTTTTTACAAGCATGTGAAAGTACTAAACTATGTCATTATTTAAATATTTCGTTAAATTCAAAGTTTTTTTTAGTCGTTAAAATGAATAGATACTATAACGAGGGTCTGATATTTTTAATTTGTAAGTTTATAACACTTCTTTAATTAATTAGTTAGTTCCAACGGTGGTTATATAATATTTATCTCACTAATTATCTTTAATCGAATTAGGGAAATTACCTGTAATAGACATACTCAGCAGTGGTTACAATCCATTATATTTTCCTTTTAATAATTTGTTCGTCCATTAATCATTTACAATATTTTAGTTTTATTATAACGTTTTTATTTGCTCGTTTATTTACATTTAAGTCTATATATTTCCGAGTAGCTTTGATGTCGCTACGCCTGACTTTAGAAATGCTTTGATTTCGGGAAGATTGAAATTCGTGTAGCCGTGTGGAGGTCGTAATACTTTTGAATATATCAAAATATTGAGTGTATATTTGCTTTGAATCCGAAAACCATTGGCGAAGACAGGATTTACAAATTGTTTGTTAGTGGCGGGTCGTAGTGCTTCGGTGGTTGGCGTCCGGCTACTACATAATAATAATAATTATATACCGTAGAACACAGAAGAAATTATTTGGGAGGAGGGATAATACACCCCCCCACCGTGGCTAAGACATCACTGCCGAAAACGATTAATCTTTACATTATAAATAATATAATATAAGCGTGACTAAAGTAAATTGTATTAGTATGTGCAGAAAAGAGATGAGCTGTTGTTGAAAAAACTTCGGTCGTGTCGGTTATGCCGTTTGGGAAATATTATTTTGCTTGTATTTTTTCCAAGAAGTTTGATAATGGTACAACAGAATAAAAAATAAAAAAAGTCGAATACATAATATTTTAAGGGTTTGGCCGTAAATTCGGTTGTCGAATTTTCTTTTTTCGACGAATAATGGGAATTTTACAACTTTGACATCCACCCAAAGCATAATCATTATACCATCCCAGTTTCCGTAACTATTGTATAATAAATATGTTACTTCAAACTTTTAGAGCACGTTAACATAGTTAACAAGTGAACATTTTATTTTGTATTTAAAGCGTATCATTGCAGTCTAACAAATATACGCATCTCGAATTAAGTTCTGAAAGTGACATTACGAAGCAAAACACTGCCTAACTACTAAAAATGTACGTTTCCTATATGTCTCATTGGCTAAAATATGTTGCGATATTATTTTATAGTAATAATATTAACAACCAATTTCATACCTTTCTTTTAAAAACTGATAGCTATGCCTATAAAAATATATTTTAGACGAACATTCTTAATTCGTTGGCTGAGTTAATATTAGAACAGTTTATATCGAAATAAACACTTATTTATAGGAATGATTTTAAGTATATATCTATATATATAAAAATGAATTTCTATTCGTTTGTCTCGCTAAAACTCGAGAACGGCCAGATCGATTTGGCTCAATTTTTTTTTAAGATGTTCGTAATTGAATGGGAAAGATTGAAACGAAAGAAAATGGTTAAATTGGGTTTTTTTTATTCGTCTGATATTAGTACGGTTAGGATTTTGTATTAACTGATTAGTGATTATATTATTAATCCACCATAGGTGGAATAATACAAACTTGGAATAACTTTGATACTTTAGAGTTAAATCATACACTTGCAAACATCAAGGGGGTCCGCGATCAACCGCGGGTAGCTTGCCTACCTGATAATATACTGCTGCGAATCAGAATTATTATTATTATTCCGGGTAACGGAAAAGTAAGGATAAATTTTGAACACCATACACTGAATATTAAACAACGAATTGAACAAAGTTTGAGTCATATAGATTTGGTACATTAACGGGTAACGAAGTACACGGGATCAGCTAGTATATTCATAAAAATTACCTTTTAATTAGTATATATTTTGTTTTAAACATTTTAAAATTAACTTATAATGATATTACAATATAATGTAATCAATCTATTTTATGTTTAACATTGAATAAATAACTTATTTATCCTACAAATTATACATGAAATATGAAATTATTTAGTATAATTAAACAACATTTTTTCATGACTTTGATCTAATTAAATAATTATTTGAGTTTTTTAATTACAATAATGACACAATATTGAACGTTGTAACTTTTGTTGATAAATGATTAACTAGATTATGAATGCCAAGATTATTTACCACATATATCTTTTTTTTATGAATAAAGATTTTCAGTAATATTTGAACGTAAATGCATGTTTTTATTATAGAGTTTATATGAAAATAAAACTGTTTTTATTAAATATATTTTTCCGACGCCTACGCAAATATGAAATAATTAATTTTTTGTTAAAGGATCATTTGAGCTACCTATATATTCAAACTTACAATACTAATGTTCAATAGTTTCATAACGATGACTCATTCATTAAAGTTCGAGTTCATTTTATATAAATAACCCATTAAAATCATTTTATATTTTTTTCATTCTATAATTTGCAAATGAAAAGATACTCTAAACTAATTTTATGAAATCCCAAGAAAGTTTTAAAATCATGTTTGAATATTTTAAAATACAAGATTAAAAGCACTTAAAACTTATTTTGATGCTCCAGGTTATGCTGTGCAGATATTAGGCATCGATTTAGATTCTAAATCGTCTGTTCAGTCGAGATCTCGGGAGACCACGACTTTCCAACGCTTTCGAGCGATTTATCCAGACCTCGATGAAAACCTGGAGCATCAATTCGGTCGCGGACGGTCTGCCGATCTCGTGTGCATTTCCTGTGGAAGATTTGTGCACTGGAATATTAGGCAACGATCTAAATCATCAGAGAGCCTGCGAACTCTTGTGATCACGACTTTCCAACACTTAAAAAGGATTAATAATAATAATACGTCAACATTTTTTTGAACTTTTGAAACATGTTTTTGTCCAACATTCTTCAAATACTTTAAGTAATGGCTTATTGATACGTTTTGCAGAGTTCTATTTAAGACGCTTTTGTGAAGTGAATATAAGTGGATAACATATTTTATTATTTAGATTCGTTATGCCAACTTTTTACGGAAATAAACAATGTTCAGGTTTCCAAGACATTGTCGACTATAATATTATTATCAGCATATTGGTTGGTATATAATATTTGGCTGATTCTGACTTTCACTTACATTTTTATATTTTTTATGACTTTCGTGCAGTAGCAATTTTCTACTACTATACTATACACACTTGACTCACGGAAATCAAATATTTTTTTACGTTTATTATCGACGAAGCTCAGTCGTTCTCCTCTATATATATAGATATCCGCACTTCACTTTTGTCAACAATTTGTATAATAGATTTATGCAGTACTAGATTTTCTTGGTCCTGATTCAAATCAGAAATCATAATATAATGATAATATTTTTTCATTTTTTTTTTTTATGAAATAAATAGCCTTGGCGACTACGGCCGTTTGCTGAATTGAAATAACATGCGTTTAAACTTTTATTTGATTGCATCGATAACAAAATATACAATTAATTACGAACGATAAATTAAATTGGATTTAATAATAAATTTTACCATGCATTTTGAGTTGTCCGGAGAGGTTCTGACACAATATTGGATATTCCAGCTTCTCGTCTCTCCGTTTCGAATGTAAGGCATTCAGCCAACATGTGTTTGATCGTGAGGGGAACGCCACAACTGGCGCATATAGGTGGACCATCCATCTTCATCAGACACTGGTTTGATAATTATAATTATTATAACTTTGTATCGAGTATTGATCAAAATTTAATTATATAAAATATGTCCTGGTGGCTTGGTACCTCGCGGTGGCTGCAATCAGTCGCGCAACGTGATTTAGAGTAAGACAGTAACGTCCGCTGACACTAGTTGCCGGATGGGTGACCAGGGTGGTTGTGGCAAAAGCCTTGCCACACATACACGTGTTGCAAACCTACCTTTTCAACCGTACAAACCGTAATCAATACAACAGCTAATTGGCATAGTTGCTAAATGCCAAACTCGAGTGCAAAAAAAAAAAAAATAAAAAAATGTAAAAATTTCATGATGGAATTTATAATTTAAAACGTATATTCTATGCTAAAATAACTATGATAAAAATTTTATAAAACAAGTACTAAAGTAGTATTCTATGTCTTCTAATGGAAGATCTATTTTATGTAAGACACTCATTATTTCAAAAACTTTCAAATTCTGGAGGAATAGTAATTTATGAGTTACAAGTATTCAAAGTTTAGATGAACGAAGTGGAGTGATACTGGGGTACCCCACAAAACGTCGTTTAATTACTGTCCTTGTCTAAACTTTAAAATATACTTAAAACTATACTAATCAGCTACTTTTCCGAAATTTGATTTTCATACACCGGAATACTCTGAATAATATTCTGATAACATTAAATGTGGTAGGTAGCCCCAGGTTGGTGAAAAATATATTTTTTTCCAAAAATGTTGTTCTGTAACGATTTAAAATTATTTAAAATATATAATTTTTTTCTTAAATGAGAGCCTTGCGTTAGATGGATCACCCCGTAAATTCTGAAACTGTGTACCGATATTAGTACGAAATTTCTGTCAAAAAAATTTACTAAACATAAACTGCAGTGATCAATTTTTATGGAGTCACAAATGTCACAGAATTTCTTCAGTAACGAGTTTCGTCAACTTTTTCAACTGCGTAGACGTTCATTGTGTTGCACAACGTTTTTTAATCGATTCTCAGAAATACAGCTATAAACTGTTCTGCTTAAAATAAAATATATTGTGTGAAGCAACAAAAACAAATTACCGATAACCAATTTCAATTTTCTCAGTCAGGAAAATTAAATTATTTACATCCTTTTATATTTTATTTGTTATTAAATACTAAAATGAACCCGAACACTTGTACAAGGGAGGTGTTGAGGCCAACGACCAAACATTTTTAAAACACGAATGGGGACCAATGGTCGAGGTAAACGATTTAGAATTCAGGAAAAAAATCAACGTGAACGTGGCACGTGGCACGACAACGGGTAACCAGATATGCTTTAACAATATAAGTTTGGTAACAGCAGTTACGAATAGGCACTTAAAAAGTAATATCGATTTTGTAGCAAACAATTCAGTACGACTTCTTTATTTTATTATTGTTACGTGTGACTATTTTAATATTACTTATTATTATTACTATTATTATTTTAATACAAAATACATTAATCGAATATAAGATGTATCATAACGTAAACTACATTTAAAATTCGTTTGGAATGAAAAAAAAACTCCGCCATCAAGACCGGCCGAGATCTCTAAGAAAAATAATAGTCGTACCGCTCTTCTCCCGTCGTGTTATTTTTCACCAAGATTGGACAGCGGACTATGAATTATTAATGATTTTCTGCTGTTGCCGATTTCGTGACGGATGCATGAGGGCTTGTTTTTTCTGCACAGGATCGGAGCCCGTCTGGAAATTAGACTTTCGAAGGGGAAATATTTCATATTTTCGTAGCACAGAAAGAGATATATTACATTTTCTCGTCAGCTCAGACCTAACGACTTATTCAATTCAGACACGAGCACGTGATATTTTTGAAAACTGACGTGTCTAACAAGTTGCAATTAATTTTAAATTCAAACGAATAAATTATATCCTCCGGACGATACGATGTTCGGTTAAAACGAACTTAGTTGTTGTGTATAGTGCGTATAAAAGTTAATTTGTTGTTTAAATTTTAACAGCTAGTTTTAAAATGAAATATTGAAACATAAACAAATCACATTATTTTATAAAGGTACATATTTTAAGTTGCGAATGATTGATGTGCCTTAAAAAAGGATTTAAAAAAATAAAGTCAGATTATTTTATATGAACCAGACCCATATTTGTCATACTGTTTAATTGATTTAAAATGGTATGAAACCAAATCAATCGTTTTACAATTTATAAATTCATAAGTCAGTTGTAAATATTTTTGTTCGCGACAATTAATAAATTTGTTAGCCACTATCATCATAATAATATGGTCTGTGTTCCAAAATAAGTAAAACGATTCATAACCACACACTAAGTACTAAAACGCATAAGTAATCAGGTGACTATCTTTTCAATATTTACTAAAATCATGTTTGTATTGTTATACCTAATGTGTTATATTAAACAAATTTATTGCCAAAATTGGTAAATATATTTTAACTGAATATTTTAATTTCTAACGCTTTCTGTAGGGTAAAAATAATTAGGTGCTATCGTCTGGATATTCAAATAAAGCTTCAGATAAAAAAAAATATATATAAATATTGTATAGTATACAAATTTGAAGCGCAGTGAAGTGGAAATAAGTCGTGTAAGGGTAGGTAGGTTTCAATTAACTTAGTTTCCATTTATGTGTTCATTCAATTATATTTTGAATTTATAATTCTATGTAAACTTGGCATGGATCCCATTACATCGTTGAAGATCAAGGTATATTTTTTCTATTTGACAACTTTTGTTTTTGAATAGAGACATTTTAGTTTGTGAACGTCTCGACAAATCGAATTTGAGTAGTTTTTACTGAATGATTGAACAAACACAATCTGGTTTTTAATTAGTATTCGAGATCAATCTATTAGATTTTAAGTTTTCTAATTAAATCAACATAGATAATGCGACTATTCGATGACTCTGTGGTCTGTGGGACCCCTATCACGTCTGGCTTTGACACGGAGTTCTGAAAACTGATTTTCATTTAAGTTAGCTTAATTAGGATAATGTTTGATAATTCCGTTGAAAAGGATGATGGTAATACGTCAAATTCTCGGTTTTAAATAGATAACAGTAATTTATCTGATGTTCTGAGTTGGCAGGATAATATTGTTATTGACTATTGTCATGATATAATAAACTAGATATGATGGCAACCAATCAATTGTTGTATTATGTATTTATGTTGCCCAAAGATGGCGGCGACGGTGTTTAGCCACTTTTCATTGGTTCAGATAATATTATCATAATGAGAAATTTAAAAATGTCGAAATACCAGGGCCATTTTTGGTCAGAATGATGGTCGGCGGGTGTGAAGGATGCGTATCACGATGTGTGCAATGTGTATCATACCTAGTTTATTATATCATGATTATTGTAACATAGTTTTATGATTAGGTAAGTGGTAACTTGAATAATATAAGTCCATAAAAATTAAAAAATACAATAATATTGCTTTAATCAACAATTACATAAATTGATAATAAGAAAATTATTCCAATATATAATTAGTATACGGTTTACCCAAGTATATACTGACGTAGGTTGTGTTTTTCAATTTACCTTTGTGTCTTTGCAATTCTCACGAGTTGATTTAGATAATATGTACATTTATTATTTCAAGTTCAAAGTTGTGCTGTTTTCTTTAGTACCTAATCATTTGTATGGCCCCATCACAGCTCAGTATCCAAAAATGTCTATTTAAACATCGTTTTTTTTTTACTGAAATCCATATGTCTTTACAGTTTCTTTCCATCGAACGATTTCAGTTGCCATGTATATTTCTAACATTATTTAACACTATAACTATTATGGTCTAATCGGTTATCGTTACCAGTTACAATTTGGTACTGCGTCATCCCAAATTTTGGACTTAGTGATCTGTACAAGCAAATAATTGCAGATTAATATTCAGTAGCAGTTGACGACACAATAACAATAACCATACTGAAACCATATTTTTTCGATATGATTTATCATGATGCCTGTGTAATCGTGGATGTGTGACACGTTCATTTTAAAATAAAAAAACATGATAAGTAAAAATATACTTACACCTACACCTATGTTATCACTAAATAAGAGGCAACATCAACAAACACACTTATAAAACTCCAGATGACATGTGTCTCTTTCATAATACCTACTGTACATAACTTTTGATTCAGTTTGTGTTCTAATAAAATAATACATCAACTGAAACATATTCTTTGAACTATCATCCCTTAAGCTCCCTAGCCACGATTAAAATTATAAATAAAAGAACCCCGAAAACCCTCACATAATATCATAACCTATATCCTTTGGGATCCTAGGGATATTATTTAACCACAAACTGATTTAAATTGTTTCTTCCCGAAAGGAGTGCATTTAAGTAATTACAAATCTTTTTTTTTTACTAATACATCGCAATGTGCAGGTATGTAATATTGTGGTTGTGTAGTATTTTGAGTTTTAATTAAGCTCAAGACATTCCTTGATACGCGATAAGTAGACATAAACTACATGTTATGTTAATGCTGTTAAATGCCACGATATTTTATATCCACCGACTTAACGTTTAATGCACACATTACCACGGTTTAAGGTGAGGTAGTGAAGACGATGGGCTTTTAAAATGTAATATTGTTGTGAGTTCCGTAATCCCATTTGTCTTGGAGGTATAACTTATGTTCATAAAATCGGTTGTTGAATATGGATATGTTATTCCATACCATCCAGCTTCAGGGGTAAGTAAGTTTGAAATAATAAATTGGATTTAATTTTTTTTTTTTATAAAAACATCTCTCTCGATCAAATAAACGTAACAAGCCGTTTCAAATAACCATAATTGTAATACGCATATTGTAGTGAAAGTAGTTAAACGTCCATTAGAGATTATGACATAGAATATACGCAAAATATATCGGTGGTAAACTCGATAATATATAGAAAGTGACAGTTCCTGATGGACTTGAAGTTCTGACGTTAAAATAATGTTAGATTAAATTCACGTAAATGAGCAGCCAGTTATTCTTTGAACGTCCTAACCTATCACTATTTATGCTGACTAATGACTTTGATAATTAGCCAAAAAAATATTACAGTCTACAAAATATTGTTGTTAAAATATCACAATGTCTTGTGTCTTCCTATTTGACTAAAAATAATAATTTATTTAATTTTTTTTTTTATTTAAACATATTCAATCTGTTTACGAAACAAAAACAATAAGTAATAATGATAACATAGACAAGTATATACAATACTGAATCACATGAAAAAGAGATTATTTATAATAGAACCTCAGAAATTTTTTTTTATCCTATTTTAGAAGGTCTCTAGACCAGTTTATTTTTAATCGACGTGTAATTTGTGGTAATTTGAAAGAGGGCATGTTTCTAATGAAGGGGTTTATATGGTTTGTTAATTTTGAATGGAGACTTTTATAGTGGCTTTTTGCAAGCTCTATTTAAAATTGTTATATAACTTCACAAATAAAATATGCTTTTTAAATCACATAATTTATTTCGGTTACTTTTTAAGATATTATTACTTAAATATTAAGAGCTCACTCAAACACAGAAATAATAAAATAAGTTTTATTTCTAATAATTAATCAAAATTTATGTATACAAATACATTATTATTCTTGAGCGTAATTCAATTTAAATTCAAATCTTCTAATATAGGATATTCTAATTTTTTTTTTTTTTTTTTTTTTTTATTAAAATACATCTACAATCTATACAGTTAATAGTATAATAATTAGATTTGATAAAGGAATATAAAATTAACAGTGAAATAATATGATTGGGAAGTTATCCATTGATAACACCCAGCACGTGATAATATATTAACTTAATATTAATATAAATATGAGTTGAAGACCTATAAGGTACAATAGTTAGTTTAACGTTTCTGGCGATTAAAAAAAAAAAATTTAAATTAAATTAATTATGAGATAATAAAGGTAATGCACTATGTAACAGGCTGTTTATTTAGAACAGCTGTAAGGAGCGTGATGAGGGGAGAGATTAGAGAGGAAAGTTCAGATAAGAATTTTGTTAGTGGGTTATCGGTTGTGTGAACATTGGGTAATGGTATATTTTTAGAATTAGTAGCGGATGCGTAAGAAGTTTTGGGAGGGAGAGGGGGAGTTTGGAGATGAAAAGAAGTGAGTACCGGATTCGGATTCTGTTGTTTTGAATGAGTGGTTCTGCGTCGTTTGAGAAGAGATTTGTATATTTGACATCCTTTGTAGTTGGAGGTGTGATTGCCCATGCATAGGGAGCACTTAGCTGGGCTGGTTTTGGGTTTGATGCAGTCGACGGTGTGGTGGTCGCCCCCACATTTGACACACCGTGAAGGATGGTGACAATAGTTCGCAGTGTGACCATAGTTCTGGCAGTTACGGCACTGAGGTGGACCACTCTTGGTCCTGTATGGAAATTCGACTTTGATATATGTGTGCAAAATAGTAGACAAGTTTAGGATTTCTTTATTGTTGGTGTTGGGTTTTAACTCCACAAGAAAAAGTGGGCATGGGTGACGTTTGTGACACGGCTGGTGTGGTGACCTAACTCCGAGAGTGCATCAGATATATCGGGGATGAGTGTAGTGTGGTGCAAGTTTCTGATAATGACCTTGTAGGGTCGACGTGGTGGAGGCATAAAAGTATGAAAAAAGGCACTGGTGTTCTTTAGATGGTTCATGATTAAGTTAAACATGATACGTCCGTGAGGACGAATAATCAAAAAGGAAGACGTGGACTTGCAAGAAAAACCGTTTTGGCCGGTGATTTGAACTAACGCGTTTTTAAATGCGGAGAAGTTGGTGATGTTTTGAACGTATATTGGCGGAGCCCTGTTGTTGACCTGGTTATGATGAAGTGTAGACTCGTTGGTTATATTAGAAATAACATTAGAGGTGTCGTGTTGGATTTCGATGTCCTCTTCGGTAGCTAGGACAGCGAATTTATTTGGCGAAACAAATGACTTAGTTTTTTTCCCCATTTGGATAGGTGAATTTGGAGAAGATGGCAGCGACCGTTTGGATATAAAAATGTTCGGAGAGGAAGTGTTATTCATATTGGAATGAAAACGTGTTCAACGGAGTGAAACCCGAGAACTGTTAACTGTTTACATACTGAAACGCGATAACGGAGCGAATATAACCGTACAACGTGCGGTCGCGTTGCAGGTCAACAGCGAACTCGATATTCTAATTGAAAAAAAAAAAAAAAAAAAAAAAAAAATGTATTTTTAAGTATATTATAGTTAGGGAGTACCCTATACCGGAATTATAACGTCTTATTATTATTTTATTTTTTGTTTAATTAAAACAACAGCCACTACTAACCGGAAATACCACTATTATATAACTTGTAATCATCTGAGTCTTGACAACAATTCTAATATTTTATTCTGGTAAAGACAACTACTGTAAACTCAAAGAAGTTGCAATGGGACCTTTAAAAAATGCAAAAGCTTCCAAACAACGACAAAAAATGTGACAATCTGATGTATATACACACGTTATATTTATACATATATATCTACTATAATATTTGCCCAAAGTTTGCAGTTCTCGTTTGTACTACGTCAAAATTACAGTTTTGATAAGATCCGGAGAGCACGCGACATCCCTGCACACAAGAACTTTTACTGATTCACATCTTGGCAAATTAGGATAATTCATATGCAACCCGGTTATGCCGGTGCATTTTATCAGCACTGAAACTTCCAATGATAGGCCTTCTCGTTAAGTCCGCGAAATACTTAAGAGCGTACCTTCTAGCGAATCACACACACACACTACGACTAAATAAATAAAACGTGTCCGACGGAAATGAAATCACCTCCTTTATATCTTAGATTACATCGAGTAAACACTCTGTTTCGCAGAGACAAGTTTTTCGTTCTACCGATCGCTGTCATACAAGTTTGTCGTATGTACAGGTTTCGTAGGTCGTAAAATCATACAAAAGTTGAGGGACTCAGGCGCCATTGTCGTTAAGATGAAGTCTCCGCGGAAATTGTTGACGACGATAATGGATGTCCTTAGTTTGTTTGTTAAAATCGGTTTCACGGGAGGTAGGACTCGGAAGGTTACAAACACAACACCACAACAAAATACAATTTTCACCATTAAAAGTAAATAGATAGATTTCAGATTTGTCCTTGCAATATCGTTTTTCTTTCTTCGTAAGAGCGTGATGTCAAAAAACGATATTGCACATTGACAAAATTATTTTTTTAACTTTAAAAAAGTGGTTTCTTTACTACCTTTTAATTGTTGTTGTAGGTGTCTGGGTTATTTCCTTCACAAAAATGTTTTTTTTTCTTTCTATTTGATCTCTAATTTAATGCAACAGTTGACGGTGATATAATATGTTCTGATATGGGACCGAATAAAAGGTAAATTAAATTAATATCTAAAAATATATATTTTAAGATTTTAAATAAAAAACAATCAAGTTAAGTGTCACTAACGTGCGGGGCTCTTTCGACAACTCTTTAGCGTCGTTTTTACCATACTCTATAAGCTACATCCTATTACAATTTAATGTATAAATGTCATTCCAATAATATTGATGTCACGACTTCGAAGCAATCCCTCATGACGGGGTTTAGCTACAGCCGGTTCTCCGCTGTTATAGTGGCGGCGGCTCGCACAGAACCGCGGTTATATACTGATATTATGTGCGGGCACGGGGTAGTGATCCGACCGAAGACGGATAAACGAAATTAAATAAGATAAAATAAAAAATATATATACAAGCGGATACAAAGACGAGGAAAAATACGAATAATTCTCCGCGTCCGGGTGTTTCCGGTCTGCGGAGTAACGGAAAAGGATGTTGCCAATCGGTTTGACACGTATACGCGCACGCACGCACACGCGCTCGTGAGTCACTCGAGTCTGACAAATTGGCTTTGCACCGACGACGACGAAGACGAAGACGACGGCTGTAGCGGTGGGCTCGTGTGTCTGGGGCTCACATCTTCACCCTGCACTCACACCCCTATTTTCCGTGCAGCTAACCCGCACACCCTGCGCCCTTCGACCCCGCCAGCAGCCAATCGCGTAATACGCGTAACACACGTGAAAACATGACAGCGCGCCGCCGTCGACTTACATCACGTAAAACCACCCGTCGTGCGAGCGTAACGTCTCAGTCAATCAGTGTGAGAAAGCCGATACGATGACGGATGGAGACGATCGGTGGCGCGAAAAACGCGAACCGACGACGGTCGGCGGCACACACCAGTGTTATTACCACGGGTATACCGCATGAGGTTCTAGGTCGAAATAACTGTTATCGCGTAACGTACAGTCTTTGGGTAAACCTATAAAAAGAGTGGTACATAATACTATTAAAATATATATATAGGTACCGTCGAGTCGCGTGGTATACACGCGGTTATGGCGACTATTGGAACAACGAAGGAGAGCTTTTTGAAAGAAAACGATTATTGTAATTTATTCATTATTTTTATTTTTAAATTAGGCTCGTCTCGAAATAATATACGTATAAGGCAGATGCACCGTGATTGATCTCACGAGTTATCGAACGGACATAATATTATCATGATAATAATAATATGTAGTTTTCAAGGTGGTTTTTCCAATCACACGTTTTTCAGAAATTTGACCCACGTTATTGTAAATAATAGTGACATAATATTCACCTTGATACGATAACAGTAAGACTAATTGACTAGGTGCCACTAAAATACTAATAAAATGTATCAACAGAAAAATTAAAATAATAATTTTGTTGGTATTGTTTATAGTATAAGTATATTTTGATAGAAAGCGTATATTATAGTAATCAGTAATAGTGTAATACATAGAAAATCATTTTTTGTGTTTCATAAAAGTGTGTTGTGTAAAATACTTTTTATTTAATTTTCTAGTTTATAAAAGTAATCCAGATAATGTATTCAAAATTTTGTTTTCACTATACAATTTTTGAAATTATTTTAATTATTTAAAAGTTTGAAACAAAACCATCACTATATATAACTGTATAATTTGTACTGGAAGTTTTTATATTTATTATTTTTCTGTATTTTGTTTTAATAACTTTGGAATGATGTATAATTATTTTACAAAATTAGTTTTAAACAATGAAGGATTATTATATTAATAACTTGAGTTTCATTAATTTTTATTTAAGCATTTATTTTTTTTGGTTTTAAATTTGTTTTAATTTTAATTTGTCTGTATTAAGATTAATTTTCTATCACCCAGACAGACATGAAATTGTAATCAAATTAATTTCTAATCGTCTAAATATTCTTTAAATTGTTAAAATAATTATAAAAATAATTACTAACTTTTATATCATGTTATTTTTACATCCAATTTTCATTTTCAGTACTCTGTATTAAAAAAAAACTCGCTCTCCTTTATAATTTAGGAATCCAGTGTACTCCGTATTTTATTAGATCACTGTAATGAAAGCGTTAAGTTTGAATTCAATGACGAATTATTGTATACCACGAAAAAAAGATGCTGAACGGATATCAGTCAGTCTACATTTCTATAACGACTTTTTTATTAAATATTATTATTGTAACATTGTTTTTTATCATATTATTAGCTAAGAGTACTACAAAAATGACTCAATAAAATGAATAATATCAGGAATGCAAATGTCATATAGAAAATAATGTAAATACGAGCGTGTACTGGATGATATGAACCGTGCCATAATATAGTGGTTCATTAAGTTGAATAATGGGGATAAAAATAAAATACATGATTAAAATCACAGATCGGGTGCATTCTCGGATTATCTTTAAGACCTCTGATTGATAAACTCGACTAGAGATGCATTTAGAGAAAATTTTTAACAAGGTATCTAAATATAATAGAATTGGAGATCCTAGGATAAGAAAGAGTAGAGTGTACAATTATACTGAACCATATGGCCAAATATTAAGGGACAATGTTGATCCATTTCAGTTGTCATAGTGCATTAAAAGCGTATTGTGTATTTATCAAATCCGAGTGTGGGAAATACACGTGGGAAATATTATCTAAAATTCCGGCCTTTCCATTTCCCTCGATGCGTCTGCGACCCAGCTGTTCCCAAAGGATATGAATAATGAAACCAGATCGAGTAAAAATGTATAACAACTTTTGTTAAGCAATAAAAAAAAATGTTTAACAACGTCCAGACCTTCGTGATCTACAATTATTGTATATTGTACAATATGTAAAATAAAAAATACTACCGTAACGTTATGTTCAACTTTCTTTAAAATGGTACCTATCATGATTTTCATTTAATGTACTTTCTATTTTTTAAGTCATAAGTTCAAATAACCAACTGCCTAAGTACCAAACACTATAACATCTATAGCCACATAAAATATCTTTTATAAAAACATTGTTTCATATTTGTATACGGTTCATCCCCATAAAAAATAATATTATTATTTTAGAGATACTACGAAAATAATATTACACTCGAATTGTACCAAGATTGAAAATATATTATGATCATCGTTACAAGTTCAAATATTACCTATGTTTATGTGCCCTTTTTTCGTGACGAAATAGTACTTCGTATTATAACTGAACATAATCTATATGAAAAATATAATAATAATATATCAATATCCCTCAAACTAATATTTAATTAAAAATATTGTTCCGAAATGTTATGTATAATATGTTATGACTCGTGATATTATACCGGTAGACACCTACGACCCATTTATACATTTAATATCAGTGTTGGGAATTATCTAGATAAAATTATTTTTTAAATTATCTTATCTGAATAAAAATTTTTAAGCCATCTAATTATATCATCTAGATAAATGTAATGGTTATCTGTGGTAATTTATCTAGGCAAATAATAAAATAATAAGAATATTTTTAAATACTAAAATAGCCAATAATTTAAGAGAACCGAGTTAGCGATTCCAAATTCCAATATTATTTTGTTAAAAAAAGAAATGTTTACTGAACAATTGCCGGTTTTATTTTGTTAGGTATTTAAGTTATATTAAAAATTAAAATTGTATATTATTTTAGTTAAGAAATTACATTAAGGATTTATTAATTAATAAATATTACCTAATTGGTAATTACTAATAAAATAATAAATTATGTTATTTATAATATAATTTAAAAACAAATTATCTATTTTCTTATCTAGATAAATGTATGTGTATTTTTATCTTTATCTAGATAAAAAAAAATTATATTATATTTTATCTTACATAGATAAATTTTGAATGAATTACTGTTATCTTATCCAGATGATTTTTTGGTTATATTTTCCCAACACTGTTTAATAACATACTGTTTTTAAAATAAATCGTGACAAATGACTATATTATAAAGTTAAAATTTGTATGAGTAGGCATAGAAAAAAATACTCTTGCATTTTGTTTTTGTTACAATATTGTATTCAATTTGAAAAATGCATGTCAAATTAATTTAATAATAACTTTCATAAAATAATTAAACTGATTTTAGTATTTTACAATCAGTTTAATTTTAATAATTGTATATAATTAATTTTAACTAACAACATGATACATTTTTTTTTTTAATTTTACAAAATAATATTATAATGCTCATTATTATAGTAGCATACGATTGGTTAGTTTTGTTAACATGTTGAGCTCTAATATTAATTCACAGTTTCTAATTTTAAATTTAAGTTTCATCTTATCGAGTAAGAACTAAGAAGTAACATGAATTATATACAGAAAATAATCAACTGTATAGTTTTAAGCTTCTATAATAAATACAATTCGGTTTATCTATATACGAGCTTATAAACTTTATGTACAGAACAAAAGTTTATCGAAGTAGAGTTGAAAAAAAGATTATTTAAAAACTACAATATTTCAAGTTTTCGATAAATTGTTATGATAACCTTGTTGTTTTTAGGTAAACTAATATATTTTTAAATTGATGATTTTAAGTTTTGTTTGACCTGTGAGTCTGGCGGAAAACTGTATTGGTTTAAAAATGCTGTACATATCGATAATTATATATATATATATATATATATATAGTGGATACATCAGTAGTGTAAATAACTCAAATATTGAGTCTATATTAAGTTTATTTTATAAAACAATAATATTTTAACGTGTTACATACATTGCCAAAAGAATTGTACATTTTGATCATTTGATTGTGTGGTATTGTTGGGGTTTTGACTAATTTTAATTTCTTAATGTTATAGTAGAGGAGTATCTAATGTAGTATTTTACATAGGCAATATTATTAGGTAAGTAATAATTATTGTGAGTAGGGTAGTAAGACGATATGAATAAAACTGCTTGTGTGACGTATAATAATTGAAAGAAATTTAAATAAAACAAGTGACATAAGTTTAGATCACCTGAATATAAAATCCCCTTTGTCCATCGTTAGTTATCAGTAGATAGTTACCTACGATTACTGTTTGTATTCAGTTTTTATACCAGCTCTATTCACACTAAATTCATAATACTCAGAATCATTAAAATCATCAACAAATAATTATTAAATATTATACATTCATACTAGCCAATATTAAAAAAAAAACAGGTAAGTAACAAAAACATACAGGTTACCATATTATCTTCTAATATTGTATGATATAGAATTATATTGTATTGCTTTGTGTTAAAATACGTGTAAAAACCTGTAATTTATTAGCACGCTCTCAGAGTGATAGCTTTCCTAACTTGATTATTGTATAACCAATCGAAAACGGATCTGTAAAATGACACGTCATCGCGATAAGTAATAATTTGAATATTTAATTTACAATCACAAAAATAAAACTAAACAAACGCCTAAAATAGCAGTGGAACCGAACAGATCGGTGTAACCTTACTCTGTAGGAAGGTAATAAGTACTCGTTATGACGAGAATATTGTCCGCACTGAAACGTCGGGCGAATGAAGTTTGGAAAATAATATGTTATCGTTCGAGTTACTATCATTATTATTGATGGGTTTGTGTTATCGCCAACTTGCGGCGTGTAATTACAAACCAATTATACCAGTTATACCAAACTGTCTACGAACTTAGAGATGGAGAAAGCATCCCTTCTCCGATGACGGTGTCCCCATCGCCAATTATAAATTTAAGGTGATTTGATCCACTGCTTATATATTATTATCATGTCGGCACGAAACAAATGTTACTCTGCGGTTATTATTATAGGCGAGTGAAGTAAAATTCAAAAATCCCTTTGAAAATTGCTCATTTTCAATACCGCTACGATCGACCTTAGACGTTTTCGGTTGTTTTCGTTCACAGCTCACTCAACGCTTGCACACGTGTTGCATGCGGCGGAAACAAATTTTGCTATAATTAATACACTCACGTAGAGTAAAAAAAAAAAAAAAATGGACAAGTGGGTACCACTCTGCTGTACACTAGTGGTCGAGCATGTCGTTGTAATGGCTGTGTTATATTTGAATTCAATGGTAAATTATAGTACACGAAAACTGATTCTGAGCAGAGACGTCGTGTCATCCTAGCATACTTGTATATTTACATATTTATGTAAATGTAATAGTTAAAAATAAAATCAATAAATATCGAATATATCTCATGACTATAGATAGCATAACTTTCCGGTGAACTTTTTTTTTTTTTTTGATAGAAGTAGAAAACTTGTTTGGAATCTTTGATTACATTTTCTAATGTTAACTACGAAAAGAAAAACTTTTATGAATTTCTGACTGAAAAATAATTTATAAAATTCGAATAATTTTTCAAGGCCATAATTAGCTCCGTATGAATCAGAATATTTCGAGAATGTCACCATTTATGGAAAATTATAATATAAATATTATATGAAAACTTCAAGGATCTACGGTTACTGGTTCATATGAGTTACACCGCAAATGTTGATGACGGACAGAAAAAAAAACCAGACACACACACACACACACACACACACACACACACACACACACACACACACACATACATCATTGGAAAAACCAATACATTCATTCGCTCGGCTCAAAATCTATAATACATTAATGCGAAACTTAAGTTTTTCATCCTCACAAAACGATTGCCGGCATCTTTTCAGGTTATGATATTCATGCAACGGAGGTAAATTATTACAATACTCAAATTACCAGTAACGTAAAATATACTTCAAAAAGAATACATTAACATATTATATCCGTTCGATAACGCTCCAACACGCAAACCCGTCAGCTGTTAATTGCTTTCAAGTGAAAGTTAAGAATTAAGTTTAACAATGGTGATGCTCAACGTAATTTAATATACTGTCTAACTACTATAACTTCATGGCCGTGCATAATTTTTGTATATATAATTATAATAATAATTATTATGATTATTATTATACTTTCCTGTCGAAATGTTGAATGCTGAATATTACTATGCGGCCATAATATTATTATGACTGAATAAGTTACGAAATATCACGAAATCTAATTTAATCAACCTATGTTATTATTATATTACGTCTGCATATTGCTTATTGTTTAGTAATTTGTTACAGCCCTAGCCATCGACAGCCTGGCAAGTGCAGAGTAAATAATTTTGCTTTTGAATTTCCCGGAACAAGACTATTTTTTTTTTCATTACCGTGAATTTTCATCGTTATTTTTTTTTTTTTACTCATTCCGTTATTGTTCAACAATATTAAAATAAGGTTTCTTCTGGTGATTATTACTTTTTTATTGTATTTGTTTGTAGATTTTCATACTTTTAAAATATCGCAAACAACTTGTTTTCGAGAGAGAAATAAAATAAAACCTATACCTAGCATTTTAAAATAATATGCAATTTATCAATTTATACGTCTTGTTAAGCAACGATTTCGATTTCTGAAGAATGACATTTTAAATAATATTTATAATATAGTTTGTATCAGAAATCGTATCCATAAAATATTATAACAATTATCAGCCGTTCTAGATATTATTCTTGTTCATTCGATTGAATAACAATTTCTGCTGTCTTCTTGGGAGTGTTCAATCGTTCGGGTCGTGAATTAGCTGAGTTGAGTTGCCATATTTTGCCTCTGAGCATAGATATGGTGAACGTCGTCCAAGGCTGGGTGCACGAAAATTCAGTGGAAAAAAACAACTGCCAAGACTACATGGCTAAGCTATGACCGGTGTGTGTATTATAAAGATGTACACTACGCTCGCTTACCAAACCACCTCATTTTTGATAAAATAATTTTCTTCAAATTAATAAAAAGCTAATAATTTTGTTATACTTATCGTGCAAACAAAAAGGACCTTGGGGGCAGACCTATGCCCCCGTAAATACACCGCTGGTAAAAACATATAACAATTTGTTGATCTTCGAATGTAACACAATATTTTAAATTGAATAAAATACTCAAGCTTAACGATACGCTTGTTGCGACTCTGCTCGTGTCCTATGCTTTTGTCCAACGACGATTTATAAGGCACGTGTGACCCTGTTCAGAAATAAGCAGCCATCAGACTGAAAACATAATATGCGATTAGCACTTTAGAATCACTCTCAATCATAATGAACGTTTTACAGAATACTAATTGCATAACAGCACGGTTTAAAATCTCAGTACATACAAAACATAATAATTTAACACCATTCGAGTTAACACAATTCATTTGTCAATCGGAATAATATATTATAATAATATGTTTTATTATTTGATGTAACTTCTGTCGGACTACATAATTATATTAATAATAGATAATCGCTCACCGCATTACGCGAAACACATTTCGCACGCAGTTAAATTCCATCGATGTAATATCACCAGACGCTTTAACCAGATGACAGATGCAGTGCATGTTTATGGTATACCATATTATAATATATGATGTGAGTTTTATTACGCCAACAATGATTCAATTTGTCCTCCACGTGTCGTGTAATATACAATAAATGTTATCATTTTAATTGTTATCCACGAGCAATAATTCGAACGTCTTGTATTTATCGGACGCCGCATCATAATCAAAACTGCAGTGTCCATCGTACAACTCGGTTTTAGGTATATACACCTACTATTTAAGACTAAATCAAAAAAGGGCCCTGGTTGAATTAAAATGTGAAATGGTCAAATATTGCCACTATTAGTATCTGTCTTGTGCTTAAGAACCGTATAGATTACGATAAAATAAAAAAAAATGGCTATTCGTTTTTCGTTTCAAAAACAACAACCATACTATAGTACTGTGTACTGCACACTTGCAATGCTATGGTGTAAGCATTCTTCCAGAGTATGGTATGAATCAGAAACAACTTATAACTTTTGAAGTTGTGTTTCAAATCTACCTTTATTTTTTAATTTGAAAAATATTTAATTTAAGTAATGATACTATATGTTCAGGTAGGTACCTAAGCTTGGCATTATTTGATGATGTATTTTGCTAACTAGTTTCTACACTTAAATTATTACACTTAAGTTATTATGACCTTAGTAACTTAATATCTTGTAAACTACAACAAACCATTACTCTATAGACGGCATGTAAACAGTTCTGAAAACTGAGCTGTGTTCGGTAAACCTTAAAGCTTGTGGCCTGCAGATTTTGTTTTGTATTACATTTGAGTTTTAAACAAACAAATCGTCTCATCAGCATTCAAAAAAATATGTACCATTGTCAGACGTTCTTAAACGAGGCACAAATTTTTAAGTCGAGCACACTCGGTGAAAAGAAAAACACCATGTTACAAGAAAAATAAGCGTTGTTCCATGTCCATTTTTCGTTTTCATTGAACACTTATTGGTGCAGAAAACGTAACGTGTAAACACGTTTGAGGTATGTATTGATGTATTCACTTTGAAATTGAATATTTTTTGATCTACCGTCCTCCAAACAGAAACGTTTACCCTCGGGTATTATAAATAGTGAAATGGAAAATAATTTTTATCTCAGGCTTCCCGGATATACTGTTTTCCCACGTGGAGGTGTTTAACAGGACGATAAACGTTTGTAAAAAAAAAAAATTAAAAACCAGGCCTGACAATATTATAGTATTGACGTGCATTAGAAATAATATATTTTTCACATTGAATTCGGATGTGTGCGAGATAAAAGTAATTAAATAATGACTACCTACTACGTTATTTTGACGGTTTGTCGAAAAACAACAACACGTAAACTTGATTTTCTCAGTTATCGAGTTTCCCAGTAACATACTTTTGTATTTTATGTTATAATAAACACACTTTAAAGACCATATACGCACAGCTACTCTAACTTTGGCCTTGGCCCTATCTGAAAATGTGTTTTTTAGTCACGATTATGTGAACGTTAGTTTACTCTTCGCTCACGAAACTAAGAGGGTGGCCTATTAATAATAAATTATACTTTCGAAAGTGTCGATGTCCGATAAACAAATAGTATTGATTTAAAATTGGCAATTTAAAACTATTTTAGGTTGCGATATTGTTTTGGTTAATGGACATAATAGTATCTGTTGCTGTTTGAAATAAATTTGAGGAAGTCAAATAAAATAATTAGTTTGAAAAAACACGCTTGCCAAGTCAGGGATCAGCATGTAAACTTTCTTAATCTTTAATTTTTAGAAATGTATTAACTGATATCTCACCCAAGCGGTATAACAATTTGAATCCAGAAAATGTCGGTGTGAACAGTCAAAAATTTTCATTTTCATTTCATCTCCGAAACCGGAGAGGGGATTTCGTTGTTTGGGGTCTTGTTAGATTCACATTGGTTAGGAGAAGTGCAGTGAAGATTTTCAGAACTTTATATTTAATAGTTAATTCACTACAAAACATTAAAAAAAATTAAAACAAATTTTATTGGGCGTTTTTTTTTCTTTATCAGCTTTACAGCCTTGTAGTAAATTAACGATTCGAGATAAAGTTCTGAAAATTTTCACTGCACTTCTTCTAGCCAATTTGAATCTAATAAGACCCCAAACAACGTAATCCGTTTTCCCGGTTCGGAAATCTACCTAGCTAAATGAAAATCTAGCGAATATAACTCTTTTTTTATCTATGAAAAATTTTAATTTTACTTTTTGTATCTACTTGATAATCCCTTTTTAATGAGTTATCAATCAATTTTATAGATACCAGGAGAAAAGTTAAAAATAGAAATTTTGGGACTGTTCACGCCGACGTTTTAATGGATTTAAGTGATTATACCACTTGGATGTGATATCAAATATCGCACATTAATATCTTATTTTAAAGCTAGCTAAATTAAACACCTACTCTCATCATTACTGAGATACATTTTTATTATTTTCCTATTTAACACAAATTCTTGAAGTTTTCAAAATTTAGACTTTTTTCATTTCAACTACCATACTTACTTGATAAAAAATCAAGAAAGTAAAAAATATAATATAATTTAAAAGACACGGATTAGGTAGTATCGTATTATAATAAATGGCATTTCGTAAAAAAACGTCAAAATAGGGAATAATTTATACACTAATCAATAGTTAAATTACATTACACCGTTCAGCTGGCCTTGAAATAACGGCCGCTGTGAGATGTGCACCGTTCGTTGAAATATCAAATTGTGGTGTTGCCGACCAACGTTAGTTGTGAAGTAGTACCAGAGGATTCGAAATGAATTACTTACAATGATTAGTAACTTACTATCGTATTGTGCGGGTCTTCGTTTAATACTTGTGCTTGTAACCCCATTGATCATGTGATTTAAACAAGCCATAAAATAATATTATATTCAACGATGGTTAAGTACGTAAATAATACCATAATAATATATTCTAGGTACGTCTAAAGTATATTTTGTTGTAATGCTTTTTCCCCGGAAAACATTAAATTTAATACCATCACACACTCTATATACATACAGTAAATACACAGGTTTCCGTTACCGATACGTTTTGATTTCCCTGTATTCGTAACATTTATTGATAATTATTGTACCACCTGATATAGATTATCAAGTTTTCCAAGTCGTTTGAGAAAAACAATAACAATAATTGATGCTAAAATTATACAAGGTATACAAACATAAATTGACTTAACAATTACTTTTGACTTCTGCAAAATGTTTTCAGTTATTAAAAAAAAAAAAAAACACCAACAATTATTATTAACCCTATAAACAGAGAATGATTTTTTGATATAAGATTGGAGTGATGGATGTATTGGTTTTACAATGAAGTTTGTGTGAGTTTTGAGTCTAAATACACTTTTTACAGTAGACAATCTTCGACATTGAAACATGGTGTTTTCTTGTGGTGAATTGGTTCTAGTTTTCATTCTGAAGGATAGTGGCAGACATTTGCCAATGCTTTTAAAAGTAATAAAAAAAAAACATAAAAATTACAAGGAATATAGCTATGCGTTATTTGTTTTAACTATTCAAATTTAATGTGTGTAGTACTTCATTTTTTATTTGAATATTATATTTTAATTTTATAGCATTATATGGGTAGTAAGAAGAATAAGAATACGAAGAAGTAGAAGAAAAAGATAGAGAACAAGAAGTATTAGATGAATATGACTTATATGTTATTTTATTTTATAAAATATATCTCGGGTTCTTGGTCAAAAGGCAGATTTTTCCAAAAATGAAATTTTGACTCATTTCAATTAAATCGAATGTAAAAATCGATGTGAAATGTTTACATAATTGTAAACATAATGTTTTTTTTTTTTTTTTGATCCAGACGGTTTAAGTCTTGTATATAAATATTTTAAATTATTTCATTAGTATTTATGAGTTTGTTCAAAACTAATCGAAATTTTAGGTATTCTAGAGTTAAGTCAACCTGTATCGTTTTGATTAAAAAAATTACCTAAAAAATTGTAAAACATTTGATTTAAGTCAAGATAAATCATTTTAGTAAAATAAAATTAGAAAAAATGTTGGTAATTTACATTTAAGTCAATAATGGTAATTAAATTATTATAATAAAATTAATATTAGTATCAATATTACATACATTTTATTTAACATTCTGTTTTTTTATGGTTATGTTATCAATAACAATCATGACGTTATATCTGTGATAATATTTTCAAACATTTGATGAAGATAAACAATATCGTTATACGAGGGTTCTATTTATAAACAATTTCCACAGTTTTAACTATTCCATTTAGATCTTTAAAATTATTATTATTCATCAGAAAATTATATTATTGCGAGCCAAGTCCTTTTTTACGTAGATAAAAATATACAGTTTATTTTTACCTATTTCATAATAGATATAACTATATAGGTGTATAAAGGCGTCAATAGTATAGAAATAGGAAACAATAGGAAATAAAAAAAAATAAAAATAAAAATAGAATTAATTAAAAAAAGAACATCAACATTATTTATTAAAATAATGTAAAATTTGGATTCGTATTGGCATTTGACATTGATCGCCTTAGTGGATTGTTTCCTAAAATATAATAAGTATTTGCGCACGTGGAACGTAAAAAGGAGCGGGGGATTTGGTTGAACGCTGAGGTACTTTAAAATAAATTAGAGATAAAATTTCAAATGACTCTACTTTGTCATTCAATAAGCCTGCAATTAACCTAATACCAGCAGTATGTCTTCATTCAGCTAAATAAGATAGGCCAACTAAATTAGATACCGTATTTTAAATTATAGAATATAAATAAATAATATGAATCAATTGTAGTACCTAGGTAATATAAACAATATTCAAAATAATGTAATTAATACCTAATAATCATCATTGAATCACTACCCCTAAAGAGTTATGATTGAATATTTTTACCGATTATACAATTTACACAGTACTTACAGTTAACATATAAAAAAAATAATAAGTCTCAAATATTGTAACTTCCATTGATATTAACTCTTAAATTTGTATTTTGGTATACAATACATACTTACGTGTAAATAGTTAGTTGTGAATGTACAATATTTAAACGGTTTATTTTATAATGAATCGCTTGTATTTCTTTTACCTACATTATTTTGATATAATATAATTATACTATTTATGTTTTAGTGGTGACTGTGGTGTAGTAGTAATTAGCAGTGTTGTAGTTTGATGATTTGTTGAAGTTTGATGTGCACCGTCCTTTGGTTTCAATTTCTAAACCACGACCAGACGTTGTGTTGGGTATTTGCACACACTCAGGCTGTTGGCTCATTATTTAATCAATGATGGTTTTACGATAAACGAAATTTCCACTTTAGTAGATAATGTATTTAATTGTTTTGAAAAACACAATGATCAACACTTACTCGTACAACTATGTAAATATAATACTTGACTTAGTATAATGAAAAAAATTGTTAATTTTCTCCATTCACTAAATGTCATTATTCTGTATCGATTATTGCGAAAAATTCAAATAATATTACAAACGTTGGTACAAGTTTTTCTTTTTAGTTTGGTGGTATGGGAGTTGTTTCGATAACTGTACCACTACAACCATTGGTGAATTGATAAATAATTTTTAATTAGTTGATAAATTGTGTAACATTTTTCCTAATTCTTCCGAGTTCGTCTGGATCCGGCCATTAAGCAATTAAAGAGTGTCGATGTCATCGTCGTACATTTTAAAAGCAGATATTTTATAATTAGGGTTCCCGATTAAAAAAGTTTTCCGTCGAAGAGAGGAATACATAAATGAATAAGGTAGAAAAAATCAATAGTAATCAGTTTACGAATGTATATAGGCAATATAACGCGGAATACCACTGCAATCGTATCATTCGATTTTCCTTGATGTGTATTGGATTTTTCTCGGTAGGTAGTGAGTAAATTAAATTTTCACTGCCTACACTCGGAAACTTCGGGATGTCATACGACGACGCCTTCCTTAATAACATTTTTTTTTCCATTTAAACTCATTACTTGTGTGGCGGCTAAAGAGTTCGATCAGAACGTCTATAATAATATACTCCGTACCTATATTATGATTGATGTTATACAACCGGTAATAAGTACATAAATCCATATAAATATAATTCTTCTAACGCATTTTGACCGGTTCATCAGCCACCGGAACGCACATTCCACCTAAGCAATCACTACCGTGTTACCGGCCTAGGGTGACATTTATTTTTCACGGCCGATGACGATTATTCACTAAACCTCCCCCTCATCATACCCCCTCCCCCCCAAATCATCAAAGACCACGTCGTAGCACACGACTCATAATCTCTGCGCCGGTGTCCGACGTGGAAGCAGTGGAAACCGACCTAAGAAAATACGCGGCATAGCGATTTCTCAACCGATTGCTTAATTAACCCAAACGTTAATTAAAGGTATGGCGCGTTTAATCGTTTGTCTATATTACATACAACAAAAGGTCTCTCTTTAATTGGCTACTACGGAGGACATGTACCTACATTATGTGTGTAATACTAATGCACAGCCCGCCCGGAATACTTAGCTCGGACTGAATAATTAATCGTATGCCACGGGCAAGAAGAAATAATTAACTTGAAATTTCGCTGTATTGCCAGAGGAACAAATCATGGCTGAAACCCGGTTTCCTTTGCAGACTTCACCGAGTCGGTAAATAACGGGTACGAGTCATTGTTTGTTGATGGTTTTTTTTTCTTTTTAATTTCCAGTCATCTAATTGCTTTAAACTTTAATATATTATTATTTTAACATTTTCAGACGTTTTAACAATGCTATTGTCTACCTAGGTCACAGTTTTAATTAATTATATGAAAAAAAAATGATAATAAATAATAATATTATAATATATTGAATAGTTTTGCGTTGTAACATACTATTTTCTTTTCATTTCGTAGTCTTGGTTTTTTAATCAACCTCAAATCATATTCTTTAATCGTTTATTAAATATTAAAAACGAAGACAGTTTGATATTATATACTATGTAGGTCTATATAGAGTATAGCCTGTTACCAAGTGAGTTTCATTCGAAATGTTTTTGAATCCAGTATGAGGTTCATGGCTGATTGTTTTTTTTTTAATAATAATAATATAACATAACAGGGATAATTTATCTCTAAACCAAGCGATAATTTCTTTTACTGATTAGTTGAAAAATAGTATTAATACAAAATGCGAAATATTGTTAAATTATTATGGGAGAATATTTTATGGAATAATTTGAATAATTTGTATACTCATGGTTACTTCATGTGGTTTGAATATTGCTAGAAGTTGTGTGTGAGTGTAATAATATTATGTGCAATATTTTCACCTATTTAATAATAATACTGAAGTTAAATTTACATTTAGAAAACTAGTTATTATTAACTTGTTACTCAAACTTAAAATGGTGAAACATATATAAATAATACCATCATCTAATATACCTACAGTAGGTAAAGTTAAACTCAAAACTAAAATACGAATGTATGAAAACTAATTTATTAACTATAAATTGCATTTTCAAGTTTCAGAGAAAACTCAATACTTAAAATCTTAAGTGTAAGAAGTTTTCAGATTGACCCAAAAGATGGGAAGTTTTCTTAATTAATACCGATCAGGCAATTAAAATATTATTTACTCCGATTTTTATTTCAAAATAAGACATAACGTTTTATTACACGTAAAAATATTATGATAAACAAATGGAACGAAGAACACAAAAACTAAATATATCATAATTATTATTTATTATTAGTTTGATTACACACCTGGTACCTGTTATTATTACATATTATATTATATATGTCTAACATATTTTGTGAATATTTGAACATCAAAATGTTACTCGCCCTACTTACAATGTGTCGTCCAAATGTCCCATAATAGTTATAAGCGCCTACATAAATATCCTTACTAGGTCTGTCATTTAATGTACTTAACAGTGACCATTCAATGGATCCAACTAGCTATAAGTGGCTAAATTTACTGAACTCTAGAAACTCAAATCGTTAAAATTAAGTTCACAACATGTGGTTTCAAAGTGTCTTGAACGTCGGTTAGAATTCCAGATGTTGCAGAATCACGAGTATTGTGACTTAACCTTTGATAAATGTAAATGCGTACATAAAGTATTAACTTAAAATTATTTTATAACTATGTTTACACTTAAAATGCAGTTTATTGATCATAATCATTATAAAATATATTTAGATGACTACACCAATCTTGACTTTGAACGACAATGTTCGTAAACATTAAATTAATCAAAGATGTTTTGAACATATCTATTATCAATATGCACATGTTCAATCCATTAAGTAATTAAATGTAAATATTTTTGATACATCTCGAATAGTCTTGAAATAATAATCTAACTAGAAATCAAGACGATTTCAGTACGTTTCAACAAACTCAAATAAATTCGAAATTAATTACTCAGAATATGAGCACTTTGATAATAAATAAGCATTGAGGTCACGTAAATTGTCGAGTAAGAATATTGTTGATACAATTATTCAAAGATCTTATGGGTCTGTTAACATTTCATTTACCTTTCAATATATCTGAACTAAATGCATAATATTATTATACTCAGTAATACCAAATCATAAAGAACAAAATATTAAATAAATTAGTTGCATTTTATAATTATAATAATAATTTTTTTTTTTTTTTTTGTAGCTTTCTTAATTTTCTTTAGTAACTGAGCAGTAGAATAAACAAATGTAATCAACACAGTAAGACATGGTGCTCAAAATATGTGTAATTTAGAATTTAGATGAAAAACAAAACTGTTCGATATATTATAGGCTGAATGACGTTAATTAAAATGGATAATATTTGTATACACACCCGTATCGGATGCTGACTATAAAATAAAATAATTGCAATCTGATCTAAGTGTAAATATGACTCGTATAGGTAATATTATAAAGGTACTTAAACGTCTCAAACGGAATTATCCATTGAATGTAAATAATAATATGATACGTCAGAAAAACATACACAAAACATAATATACTATTAAAATATTAATATCAAAGGTCCATCGGATATTATTATATAATTTTTTTTTGTTTCGCTTATTGACACTAAATTTCACAGTAAAACACAATCAAACTTATTTTTATTTTTCGAAAACGCTTCGTTGAAATACAGGAGTATAGATAAATTAAATTCTTACCCAGGGTTGGACAAATAGTTAAGATTAAAAAACAACGGTTCAAGTGAGATTACGTTTATAATAATGTTTACAATTTAACAATTTAAATAGATTTATATTTATTGAGTTTTTAAATAACCACTAAAGTTTTAAGACAATGTACATTTTATTGATGACTGTATAAGTAAAACTTTAACAGGAAAACAATTAATTAGTGAATACAATCATAATCTATGGTTTAAAATTCATTAATAATTATTCTCCACGATATATTTAATTCTTTTTTTGCTTTCTTTTTATTAATTCTTAAATATTTTGTAAATGATTGCTTTATAACAATGACCAACTTATTATCAATTTAGAAATATTGAGATAATGTGCATAATTTATAGTCATTTATATATTTTAAACTATAGAATCTGATCCTTATAATCATAGAGTTAGGAATTTTTGATCAACGATGCAGGTCGTACCTAAAAGTACCGTCCTTTAAAGTGAGAAATGTCTTCGAAATAATTTTTCTAGAAACGTAATTTTGCATCGACTGGGTAATAATAAAATTGTTTTTTGTGTTCAGTCCCCAAAACTGATGACCTAAAATAATAATTGAACGAAGGAAAATAATAAACCTTACTTGGTAGGCAGAGTGGTTGCTTTCATATAACCCAAGCGGTCACCACTCTCTTGTGTGGCTATTCGAAATTATTCACGAATTTTACATCGTTAGGTGTTAAAAAACACCTTCACGTCAGGTGATACGTGTGTCATCGTCCTCATAACGAAATATTCTCAAACTGAATAATAATATTATTCGTCCGTAGAAATAATATTATACACCTACGCTTTGATGTACCGAAATTGCCTATACGATGCGCCGGCCAATTGGCAACCGGTACACTAATAAAAATAATTCTATTAGTGTAAATAATATTATTATTATCATTATGCAATAACGCAATGCAACGAGATTTCGTACGCCTCTTGCTACCACAACAAGTTTACCTTAAACTCTGCCTTTTTTTTATTTTTAAAAATTGTATGTTAATAAAATATCAAAATATTATAGGTACAAGTACGTATATGTTTTCAATAAAATGTATCGAATTTAGTCCTGAAAATAGAATGGAAATTAACGTGAACTTTCGATGAGTTGAGCTTGATGACCAACCACTCCAACTAATAATCTGGTGATGAGCCTTGCTCGTTCCACGCCTTCCAGAGCCACTCGGGGTGACGACGGAGCGGCGAGTGATAACAAACATTATTGTTAACAATAAACACGATTTAATCATCACTACTCGATAAGATGGTTTCTTGTGCGGCGGATGTGTTTATCGCATTATCTGCGACTCTCGTTTCTCGGTTACAGCGGTGCGGCCCCGCCTCGGATCCGGGGACCCGTTGACAAACAAAATCGGACGCCAACGCCGGGCGGTGACCGTTTCCGGTCCACGATAAACAACGACAATATGATATCTCTGTGCTCGCACACACACACATAAACACACACATACAAACACACACACACGAATTTCCAAAAGTTATTTAAGTCACGGAGATCGGTGGCGCCCGGCGGTGGCTGGGTCTGTGCGTTATCGGCAGCGCGTGTATGTATTTATATAACGCGGTCGGTCTTTGATCGGCAAAGGCCATTTAGTCATTATCATTTCAACGGTATAAACCGGAGAGCAAACACACACACACACACACACACTCACAGATGCTGTCCTGAACAAACTTATTGCAATAACACTGTTTTATGGAAATGCGAACGTATCGGATGCGCGCGTGTGTGTGTGTGTGACCTCTATTCTTGCGAGATGGTCTCTATATTATACTTCCCCAGCCGAGCCGCCGTCAGTGTTTAGCCGCACGTTGCTAAAATCCGTTCACGGGCCGTTAGGTCAATTCAAAAAGTTTTCCAAATGAAACGGTCTTCCCCCCCCCCCCCAATACCGGTTTTGTATATTATAATATACATCAAATACGACTTGTTGCCGTTCCTGAAGAAATTTCGCTTTTTATTGTTTCCACATAAATATTTTATCGACTGTAATACTGGTTATCTACAACCACGAGACTTAATAAAATAATAATTATTATTATTACTACTATCGTTATTATTACTATCGTCGAACGGTGAAAACGAGAGCTTTTCGTGTCACCCGCGGGAAAATCGGTACGGCTTTCGTGTTGTATATTGTAAGAGAAAATCAATTAAAATAATTCCTACGGTATCACATCGAACCCTGTAAAATGTATTATAGTAATACCTCCACGGCCTGCAATATGCGAAAAACACGTTTTAACACTTTTGTTCGTGGTTTTTATTTTATTATTTTTTTTTTCCATTCAGTATTGTGTCTCGGAGACAGATCGATTTTTCGTGATATAATATACAGTATACCTACCTACCGTATTATACCGTTGGTTAATTTATCGGCTCCGTTACATTTTATCCGAACGTAGAATATAATATCATTTTTAGCTCAGTATGCGATAGACCTCACACTATGGTTATTCTGATACCAGCACGCAATTTATTATTTTGTTTGACTTCGCCCTACAAAGATATTATTGTATTAGTGTCATAAAAAACGAAGGTTTAATCATAAGACGTAGCTTACGAATTGTATTTGACGTATTAAGTCGGTTGCAGTTTTGGGAGTAATAGTTAGTCTAGGTTTTATCCGCAAAGAGAAAATGTAAATAATTCCTATTTATATGCAACGCATTATTTCTATTATTATTCATAGGTTTATTAGATACGTTTAAACATTACATTTATACTGACTTTATACTATGTGTGTGTATAGAACGTCATGATTAAAATATCCTATAAATAAATGAAAACGAATATTATAATAATATGTCATTATAACCAGGTCCGTTACATTAGCACCACCAAATTTGAAATTCCAAAAAAAAATTATACCAACGATTGTTATTCCATTTGTACACATTTGTAATCCTAATATAAACATTTGTACACCACCCCAAATACCCAAAAAAACGAAATTTCCGTGGTGGTGCTAATGTAACGTTACACCAGCACCCCACTTTTTGTACAATCGAGTTATCAGCCCCAAAATGATACCAACGATTGTTATTTCATTTGTACACATTTTTAATCCTAATATAAACATTTGTACACCACCCCAAATACCCAAAAAAACGAAATTTCTGTGGTGGTGCTAATGTAACGTTACACCAGCACCCCACTTTTTGTACAATCGAGTTATCAGCCCCAAAATGGTACCAACGATTGTTATTCCATTTGTACACATTTGTAATCCTAATATAAACATTTGTACACCTCCTGAAATGCCCCAAAAAACCTAATTTCCGTGGTGGTGCTAATGTAACGTTACACAAGCACCCCACTTTTTGTACATTGGACTTAGGGGCCCCAAAATGGTACCAACGATTGTTATTCCATTTGTACACATTTGTAATCTTAATATATTTATCATACACTGGAAATTGGTACTGTATGTCTGTCTGCTCAGTATATATATATTATACTTATATTTATTCATTAATAAACTTTTGATACAAAATAAACCTTCCAGATTTGCTTCCCTTAATAAATTACTAAACCAAGAATCCAATAGCATGTCAAGCATTAATAAAAATTACTAATTGTTATTTAAACATTTAGATAAAAAAAGTTTTATCTACATATTTATCTAGATAAATATTGAAAATTCTATCTTCATATTAATCTAGATATTAATTTAGCTAGTAATCTAATATGCATCTAAACGTTATTTTTGCTATCTGAACCTTACACTGACCGTAACCCACACATTGATACTGACGATCGCGAGTGCCTCTTGCCATATTTTCTCCCACCATATTTTCATCCTTAGATCATAAACTATGGATGGATCCATGTTCCTATCTGAGCTTTCTTGTATATACTCGTCGCATATGTCTGCTAATAACTGCATTGTCATTGGGAATATTGAGGGGTCCCAAGCCCGGATTAAGGGGGGGGGGCATGGCCCCCCTGCCTTCATAGTTAGAATTTATTTAGGGGCATCTGATTTGTCCATTACTTTTTTCGTTATAGGCTATATAACACTGCATAAATCAACTAAAATAATATCGATGATTATTTAGCTAGGAAAAAGCTTGTAAATTATAATTTATAAAAAAAGTGATACATTATTCATTATTTATTTCTATACACCTAATAGGTATATTATATTTATTATAACAGGTACCTAATATTAAATAATATACAATGTGCCCCTGGGTGAAGTGACCGGTCAACGTCATATAAAAGTATACCAAAAATGATGAAGAAATACCCTTTAAAGATTGAATCTAGCTTTTTTATTTTTTTAGTTATGGGCAGTTGACTTTTTTTTATCAAAACCATGCGTATCACGCATTTGTTTATGTATCTTCAAAACTTTTCAACATTTTTACGTAATTTTATTTTTATTTTTAAGCTATTTAATTGTCCTATCAACTGACATGCGCAATCAAGCCAGAAATGTGCTAATTATTTTTATTAAACAAAAAAGAGAAAAAAGTTGGGAAAAATTAGTATTTTTAAAAGGAAATTGTGCATTATTCCAAATAATTTATAATTATATAACTAAGAATTTTTTTTTTGTAGTTTGACAACTAAAATTTACTGAATAGTATAAAATTAAACAATTGACGACCAATTAACCGACTCAATCCTAGAAAAACCAAAATTGTGACTATTAACAGGAATATATTATGAAAACGAAACTTTCAAGCTATTCTAGGTATTATTCAGTAGAATTCAGTAGAATAATACAAAAAACAAAAAACCCATACTAAGTTATAAATTATTTGGAATAATACACGATTTCCTTTAAAAAATGTTAATTTTTGCCAACATTTTTCTAGTTTTTTAATTTAATAAAAATAGTTAGCGCATTTCTAGTTCATTTGCGTATGTCAGAGTGTTGATAGGACAATTTAATAGCTTAAAAATATAAAAAAAATTTGAAATCTTTGATGTGATATGTGTGGTTTTGTTAAAAAAAATGTTAATTGCCCATAACTTAAAAAATAAAAATAGTTAGACCCAATCTTTAAAGGGTCTTCATCATTTTATACTTTCATATGACGTCGGCTGGTCACTTCACCTCGGAACACATTATATACATTAATATTTTTTTTTTGAACTGGGGCCTCATTTAAAACTTTGGCCCCTGGGTCTCAAAATGTATTAATCCGGGCTTGGGGGGACCGATGCACAGTGACTAAGTCGTTCTCTCTTGGGTGGGAGTACGTTCATGTTTTTTTTGTCGGAAAATTTGATGTCTGAAGTACGTGGGGTGGTTGCGAAAAGTTCGAGCGTACATTTTTCATTTTTTTTGTCACAATAAAGACGTTTTCAGCTATGTAAAAACATTGGAATGATTTTAAACCGATAACGATGTAACGATGTTTTGACTATTTATATTTAAAAGAACTTGTCCAGACTGACTGACTGATCAACCATTACGACACAGCTAAAACTACCAAACCGATTCATATGAGATTTTGATTGAACGTAGATACTTATTACTGTGTTCAGTCAGATTTTCCGAAACTTGAATTGTAATTACAATACATACTCGCTGATTCGAATGTTCGATTTGTGAACATTTGCGTTGGTTGTCGTCGGGATGGTCCATGCGTTTTTGTTATTTTATTTCACATTAGATATTTATGCCGGGTTATTTTGATTGTATTTTACAAACGTCAACTGGAGCCTCGATAGTGGTGGTCTCGTCGGGTTATAGGCTTGTGCGTATAAATATATATACATACTAGGGGCAGTAGCCGTGAGCGGGGAATACCCGACGACAACAATATTACGCCGTCGATCACCACGGCTGCTCAAATTCACGTAGCCCCAATACATATATATTTATATTAATATTTGCTATTAGGTGTTTTGGGGCATTTGAGGAGGTGTACAAATGTTTATATTAGGATTACAAATGTGTACAAATGGAATAACAATCGTTGGTACCATTTTGGGGCCCCTAAGACCAATGTACAAAAAGTGGGGTGCTGGTGTAACGTTACATTAGCACCACCACGGAAATTTCGTTTTTTCGGCTATTTGGGGTGGTGTACAAATGTTTATATTAGGATTAAAAATGTGTACAAATGGAATAACAATCGTTGGTACCATTTTGGGGCCCCTAAGACCAATGTACAAAAAGTGGGGTGCTGGTGTAACGTTACATTAGCACCACCACGGAAATTTCGTTTTTTGGGGCATTTGAGGAGGTGTACAAATGTTTATATTAGGATTACAAATGTGTACAAATGGAATAACAATCGTTGGTACCATTTTGGGGCTGATAACTCGATTGTACAAAAAGTGGGGTGCTGGTGTAACGTTACATTAGCACCACCACGGAAATTTCGTTTTTTTGGGTATTTGGGGTGGTGTACAAATGTTTATATTAGGATTACAAATGTGTACAAATGAAATAACAATCGTTGGTATAATTTTTTTTTGGAATTTCAAATTTGGTGGTGCTAATGTAACGGACCTATTATAACCATATTATAATTAATCTATATAATACAGAGAGCGGCATAAGTCGGTATTCCCCGAAAAACTGCTTATTATTATTAAATGGAGGAACCAACTTTTGCTGCATCCTGTATATAAAAATGAATATTAAATTCGTCCGCCTGTCCAAGTGTCCTTATTATGCATTCCTAAACGGCTGGACCGATTGAAATTTTGTGTGTGTGTTTAAGCGGTTCCCGGGATGATTTAGATTCACAAATGAACCCGGTACGTCCAATCTGGGGTGGTGCTCAAACAAGGATTTTGAGATTTACGATGAAAATGGTTTGCTATTGGTTATAGGATAATTAATTAGTAGAAATTAGTATTTATTATTGGATTTCATTGGTTAAGAGGCAGGCAATTCAATTCGTGAACATGGCCTACCAAGGTTGTACTTTGTCCTCGATCCGACGTAGTTAGATTGCTTACCTGGGTGGGTGTTTAGCTCTTAATGTGGTGAGTTACACCCAAAAAGGGTCGAACAATCACAATTTTTTTTAAGCGTTTTAATTGTTTACAGGCAATGAAGTTTGCTGGATCAACTGTTATTATATAAATAAATAATAGAAAAATTATAAATATCTTCCTGATTTTGAACTACTTATTGATTTGTGTAATTAAAAATAAACGTATAATATGTTAGGTATTTTTTCGGAAGTCATTGCTGTGGAAATTTGTGTATCGGTATTTTATCGAATCATTTCATGATCCAATGATCAGGTACCTGGCAGCTTGACTACGATTGTGTTAAAGACTAAAACTATATATGTTATGAAATATAAGCCGACTGAGTGAAATAAATAAAAACGAACAAATTGAAAAAAAAACTTCACAGCACATGCCATACATGTCGATTCAAAGAAATGGGTATGTTAACCTTAAAATAAATGCATGTATTTGAAATCCAATACATATATGTATACAATTTGAGCTACACTAATATTAAAAAAGAAACATTACCCTCAATAACTTATGTACATATTATAAAATATGCACATAAGTAATTGTTATTTAAAAAAATTGCTATAATTTTTTGTTAACAATACCACCTTTCACGCTTTTTTTTCCAATGACAAATTATATCTAATTTAAAACCACTATATGCTGAGTAAAGACATAAATTAAAAATTAAATGTACAAAGAATATTTTAAAGAAAATCGATTTTCAGTATAAAAAAAAAAAATTAATAAAAAATTAGAAAATATAGTACAATATTTTCATTTTATTCAATTTGAACAATTAGTAAATATTGTGGTAGGATTGAATTATTAAAGATTAATAATAATTAGTGGTTGGAAATACTCCGATGAGAACAGCAGAGAGATAATAATAATCAATCGTATCATCTTTCATCTCATCGATCACTCATTATTTTATAACAACCTCACAATAATATTATAATACAATATACAGTATAGTCATAATTTAAGATAAAACTAAATATTTCGGTATGAACTTAAATATTTGATTTGTGGTTATTTTAAATAACTGTACATTACATTCTTATTTTTGATGAATTTAAACTTTTGAAAATTAGAAAACATTTTAAACAAGAATAAAAGGTTAAAAATGTTGATATTATGCATTAAATATTATAAAGCAATATCAATCAGTAAAAAAAAGACAAGAATCAAGTTAACGATCATCTGGCCAAAATATTTAATGCAATCTTAAATCGTAATCTCACTGTATATTATTAAAACAGAAATATTGAATAATTTTGAGGGAAGTATAAAAAAAATATGTATAAAGACCGATTTGAGAAAACGTGTTATATTATACTATGATTATATAAAGATGGTAAGATTTTTTTTTTACATTCAGTATAAACTATACTGTTGTATAAGTATTTGTAAATAATCACTTTCAAATAAATCAACGATAATAAAATTGTTGTATTTCTTACCATCGAATTGAAACTCACTTGGAATTTTTTGTTGGATTATTACAACGATTAATAAATTTATTTTTGCTCTGTTAAGCATACACTGTTGGTAGTTATCACCTGCTGGTTGTTCAATAAATTATTTAATTTAAAAAAAAGAATTGAAAGGTCTATACTGTGGTTATTTCACACACTTTGATAGCTGAAACTACCTACCTGCACTGAATAAGTTCGAATAATTACTTCCTCTTCGAAGTACAAACTATGGTAATTGTTTTTCAGTGGTTTTAGAAAACTAATACATTTAGTGCAGTTTGACAATCTTACTGACCAAAAAGCAAGGACAATAACACATACATATTATAATGAATATTGACTTATAAATTCGTGAAAATATAAATATACGAAACAATGATAGTAAAACGATCTTTTTTTTACATATAAACGGAGCTTTGTGTACGCCATTTCAATACGATTCGTGTGGATTTTCAAAGCGAATTTTTTAGTACAGTTTTTATGGAGGTACGACTGTTTGAAATGTATTGGGTACAATGAGTGCGTCCAATTAACACAATCGATTTAGTACCGCATCCAAATAAGATACATCTGACTGACTATTTATTTCGTCGAAATTAACATAATCATATCATAATCATATTAAGTTGGTTAAACTGTTGAAAACAATTTAACCACAGGCACTGTGTGTTTTAAAATTACGAACTATATTATAATAGTCTGCTGTTTCTGTATTTTGTTAATACAAATGATCAACTGAATTATATATCGAGTGAAATAATGTTTCCGTTACAGAACACTCAGAACACTAACATGAATACTATTTCGTGTTTTTGTAAAATTAAATTGAACGATGTGGCAATGTGGTACCCACTTGAACGTCAATAAAATATGTGTATTGTATTATTATTCGTTTATCGAATACTAATATTAGAAAATAAATCACACCGACTGGTAAAGTTTCGAAATTCAATAGTGTTGAATAGTTTTGAAACAACATTTTTCATATTTTTTATCCACATCTCGAGGTGGAATACTTTCGTAACATGTTCCGAATTTGAATATAATATGTATTTATTATATTATAAATATTAATATATATTTCTTCAGAGTTTTACAGTAACCTTTGTCCACTGACTGTCTTATTTATGCTTTGGCTAAATCCAATATATTAAAGGGGAGGGGAACTACGACAGACATTTTTGAAAATATTTCACATAGCTACTAGAATCCTAAAATGTTTCTGTAATGAACAATAGTAAATTAACAATATGATTTAGAAAAAAAAATTAAATATGCTCCATTATTTTATTGTTTATATGACTAAAACAATATTCTACTAAATTAATCTTGTATGATATCGTGTGAACTATATAATTTGAACTGTTGTCCAAGTCGAAAAACTTAATTTAAAATTGGTTTGTAGTTGGCAGTTGCATACATTTTTTTTAACGTAATAATAAAATACAATTTATGAAATAAATTATACATTAGATTAGTGAAATACTATGTATAGGTTATACACTATATAAAATAATATGTAGTAATGATTAATATTACTGTTGATATTATAATTACTATCACTACTAATTGAGAGCTAGAGAAAAAAAATATTTTAGATTGTATATATTATTGATATTTTTCAAAGGTTCAACTAAAGAAAAAAGAATTTTAAAATTAAAATGATTGAGAGTGAAATGAAAAAAAAATATTTAAATGAACTGTTATTTTTTTTGCAATATTTTATTTTTTGTATTATGTAAGATTCAAAGACATCAAAAAGGCATCAATCGACTTTTTATCGGTATTTCAATAGTAATAATGATTGTTTGATTATTATTTTTTTTTCTCATAACGTCCCTGATTTTTCAACGTGAATAAAAATATATAGTTAAAAATTACGGTACATTTATTTTATATTTTTTTAGATTCTGAGCGATGAATGCATTTAAATTACAATGATGCGTGTTTTAGACACTTAAAATTTAATTCTAGTAAAAAAAAATTAACTTCCATAAATATTAATATTTTTAATCAATTTAAACATTTTAAAGATTTGAACTTAACTACGACTACTTGCACAATTTTCATAGCATATTGTTTCGTCAGATCGACATAATGAAATAGAATTTTAGTATCAGATACTATCTATATATTTAATAACAAATATAGCAGCGACTACAGAGTGAACTGTCTTAATCGAATGTTTTATGCGATTAGTTTACTATCGGCCCACACTGATAATAGGTAATTGAAAATATTGTTTTGTAATGACTTAAAACAGTGCAAAAAAATTTTTCAAAAACGCTAACACTTTTCGGAGTAAATTGTCATGAACGTTTCGAGTGACTTATATGTTATTACTATCAGTGAGCTATTTAGGGCACAACTCGGCTTGGGCGTACAACTTGAAAAATCTGACCTGAGAGGAATCAGATCGTGGCCGAATGATCGAATACGGTGCTCGTACGTTTCATGTCTCCGTTAGTGTAAAAAAAAAAAAAAAAAATTGTAATTCGTATAGTAATGTAGTCGGACGAACGGCGCCACTGCAACACTGTCGAGACGCTCTCTGCTGACTTATTAAAAACAAAAATTAGCGATCCCGAACGAACACGCACTTGTCTCTATAAGATAAAATATAACAGTTATATAGATCACGTTTTATTATTATAGCACTGAGATAACAGTTTTAAAATTAGGATAATAAAAATAAATTATTGTGCGAATTGTTTATTGTAATGTAAAAGAACACTGACGACTATCACGTAGGACGTCGAAGCGCGTTTTTATATAAAAAGCCCCCTCTCAAAAAAGAAAAAAACAAAAAAACTATACAAAATAAAATTCGTACCAGTATCTATATAATTTTATTATTTTGTAAACATTAATTTAATGAATGCATAGGTACTGTGGTTCTGAATTGAATAGTATTATAACGCGCATGAGGTATACATATTATTAGACTTTACAACAAAAACCCATACACATAATACAGTAAAACCTCCCTATAACGGAACCGCTTGGGACTCAATTTTTTTCCGTTATAAAGAGTTTTTCGTTATAGGGAGGTAGAAAAACTATTGAAAGATTAATAGAAAATTATTGACATTTTCCTTTATAAGGAGGATTCCGTCTAATAGAGGGTCCGTTATAGAGAGGTTTTACTGTACATTAGTTAAACAAGGTAGGTATATTATTATATTGTTGTAATATTGTCCCATCGCCGTCACAGTCAATGTGTTTTTTTCTGTAATTTGAAAATCATTTGTCTTATATTATATTATATAAATATAATAGTAATATAATGTCACAATCCAGTGTTCCTTTGAAAATGCGAGTTTATTTTTCAGGTTATTTGGAACATAATATTACCGGAAAAGGGATTATATTTTATACTTCTACCTCCGTTTAAAAATACCAAATAATACGCAGTGTTTTGTAAATCATTTTGTACGCATATTAAACATTGCAAAGAAATACTAAATGCATATTTTATATGTCAAAAATCGATTTTTCATTCTAATCACTGTTTTATACATGATATCATATCTGAGTTCCGAGCTCAAAGATTTTCCTATTTACATAATATTAACGAAATTAGCCAGAAAAAAGAATTATGTATAAAATTATTTCACACCGCATTCTTAGCGAATTCAACCATTAATTATAAATAATAAATAATAATATGAGATTATGTTCTTGTATATAAGAGGGATCTGCGTTGGTCAAATAGGCATAATAATAATATGTGTTTGAGTGAAAATGTTTTGTGTTGTGTTTATGCGTGAAATATTATACCACTCATATTTCCCTCTGATTGGAACTTTACTGAACTGCGACTGTTCATGAATACCACGTGTATGATTGTAAAATACTATCATTTTATACCAATTAACCTTGTAATTTAAGACTTAAAAAAAAAATAAAAATAAGAATGTATACGTTTATACAATGTGCAATTAATAGTACAAGCAGCAAAAGTTTAAAAAATAGCAAATTCAATTGTTCGCTTTACATAATATTAGTCCCAGGTTGTGGTTTTTATAATGATATATTTTGGAGCTACCATCATAAGTTTTAGACATCGAACGCTTACTTTTCGTTGTAAACATGGCCCAAATCCGTTGAATATTATTATCAGCTCAAACACATTTCGCATAAAGACATTGCAATATTTTTATGTGGGTACGAAAAAATCGATGAACCCCAAACGCATTATAAGTCATAACCGTATAGAATAGTAAATATTTCTACTGAGAATTTAATGTCGTGATTAGACGTTTGACGGACGAAAATCTGATGTGCCTTATATTTACACTGAGTTGCACTTTGAAGCACGTTCGTTAACATCGCCGATGTGAGATCGTGACCCGAAGGCTGTCGTCTAATATCTTTGAGTGCGTTAATTTATTATGATATTTCGCGATGATGGTTTTATGGTCGACGGAGTTAATTCGACGATAAGACTAATAATAATATAATTCAATCATACGAAAATACGAATCACGCATACGAATGCGTAATCCAGGAAGTCGTCTCGGAGTCGATAATTAACATAGAGAGCGTTCGAAAATGATTAACCGTCCGGCATATTATTTAAATGACTCTTTCAAATCAATACGTCGGGTAGTAGGTACTCTATGGGTCTATACGTGGATCATAATATTTTGTTCCTAGAAAGGTACTAAATATGGCACTGGATGCGATACGAACGGCGTACATATCAAATATTATTATATCGATCGGATACCACCCCGTACGAAATTCTACAGCACAAGAGACGACGGCGTCGTCTGGCCGAGGCGCCTCGAAGTTTGCCGTTCCCAAAACCGCTTTCAGTAAATACAATAATAATATCGAACGATGTTCGATAATCATTCATAGCAATAATAATACTCATAATTATCGGTCGCAATCGTTACGACAGTCGTAGTCGACTAGTCTCCGCGGCACTGGTGTGAAATACTCGCGTATTTAAACACTATGGACGGTGTCGTGGCGACGGATAGCAAAACACCCCAATATAAAAGATAATATATAAATATTTTAGGGATTCGCGAAGGATACGACGATATAGCACCGTACCGGTCCAGAGACGAAACTTCATAACAATAATATTATGTGCCGGGTGGCACACTAGACCTGGTTTATGTGTGCCGTGTGCAGCTTACACTGTAAATATATTACAGTCCATTTCGCGCACGTTACAGGCTATGTATGATGTGTGTGTGTGTGTGTGTGTATACAGGGCGATTCGCCAAGCACTGTATCTCACTAGCTCCTCTATTTTTCCTTTAATAAAATATCTTATTTATTTTTCACCGTATAAGTACCTACTACCCCGAAGCGACACATCTTTTTTCAAATAAGAACCTACCTTTTTCACTGTAAATTATCAAGCTGGTGGTTTTTTTTCGAAATATGTAAGTATGTATCTAAAATTCGATCGAATATAGTTTCTGAGTTGATAAAATGTATACATGTACATATTTAAATAATGATAATATTCTCCTTAAAAACGGTTTCACAATATACCATTAAATATTTAATAATAAGAGGCGATTTTTACCCAATTTACAGTACTTAAATTAATGACAATGATAAGCTATTAAAATATAATCGAATATACGTTAAAATTTAGTTATGGAATAATAATAAAACCGTAAAGTAACAAAGGTTTGTTGGTACCATGATAACGTATTTTGATTATGAGTTAATAATAAGGAAGAAATATGTAATATATTTGTATATATTCATATTATAATATAATATGCTTAATTATTATATAATATTTAATAATACAAATTATTAATCTAGTACCTACCTACTTGTCAATTACTATACTCGGATATTATTTACGAAATATAAAACTTTGATGGATTATATTAATTACTACTTAATATATTGATATATGACGACTACCAATAATAATTTTCAAATATTATTATTCCCAGTATATTCCAAACCTATTTCAATGGATCTATATATTATTATCCTTAGGACCTACACAAAGTTAAATAATGCAAAAAATACTCGTTCAAATTTTGATTTGGATACCTTTGAGTTTATAAAAAAATCTTCTATTTAACGATAAACATGAGTAATATTATAATATTGCTATTTCGACCACGAAACTCCTTAAATGGTATAAATATATATGTTTAAGAATAAGATTATAAATTATATTTAAATTTCAAATAAAAAACACAGAACTTGAATACACTAGTTAGTAGTTACTAAATAAATACAAATGGGGGTGAGCACGTTCGGTGAATCACTCTGTATATTATGGTGTTGGTGGTCGATAGGGTTGGCGGGGGGTTAAGAAGTGGATGAAAAAAAATATAATATAATATAATGCCTCTAGTCCGTTCTATGAGTTCTCGTGTACCACTACCTAAGTATAACATAATAATAATATTATTATTGTTGTTATTGTGTTGTATATAATATTATAGTCGGGAAAGCGACGACACGGCACTGGGAAATATTCTCACAAAAGTTTTGTAATCGAATCGGCCGCCCGATACGTAATCGCAATGGTTTCCTGTAAATTGAAAACTTTTTGTTTATGGTTTTTTTTTTCACGACGACAATTTATTTACAGTGACAAAAAACGAATTAACCATTCGGGAAGTATTTATTTTACGAAACCGTTAATATCGTAATGTTATTTATTATAATCATTTTTTTTTTTTCATCGCGTTTATATTCTTTACCTTGTTATATTCAAATGTACAATAACAATATAAATCCACTACAATAAACCACACGACGATTGGTTGCTTTATACCTATATTATGCTATTACGTTGTCAATAAACTCGTTTGAAGTAAAACTGCTTAACCTTGTTACTGCATATTGGCTGTGATCGAATCGGCCAATACCAGCTCGTCTCAACTGTGATCAGAAAAACGTCATTATTTCATGTCGTCCGGATTTGTGACCGTAACGAAACTACAGCAGATCCGAACAACGTGGTTTTAAATCCGCTGATTAGATTAGGTCAGTTAGTTTAGCTCCGACGGCTACAATAAAACTTATTATAACAACATAATATTATTGTTATCGGTACCTACACGTCATTACGTGGTTATAACATGTGTGTAGTAGCAGTATTATTTTCGAGGGCTTTTTGGAGACACACGATAGAAAAATAAATTAAACTGTAGCAAACGGAAGAAGAGTTGACTAAGAAAAAATAATTTAAAACAATCATAAGCCAGTTCTGGAACCACTTCCAAGTTCCAAGTGCGTACCCAGTAGAGCTGAATGTGAGGTGGTGCGTGCGAATCAACAATTATTTTATGTAGGTACAGTGTACCGTATACCTGGTACACTCGTCTGGTGCTATTCATCGAAATTATCGGATATTTATTTGTAGATTACAATTAAAACGACTCTGGGTTCATTTAGAACCCCACAAATCACCCAGCACTCCACTTCGCACTCCTACCTATTTTGGCTTTCTGCAATTATCGACCAATCTGAGGCTGTCAATTCGTAAGTCCCCCCCCACTTCGGTCCATACAAGTTGGGGTTGAAAATTAGTGAGATAAATCCCCCACCAAAGTCATTGTTTTTATTTTTAACGGAATATCATCGAATCCACTATAGATGGAGTTTGTTGATCGATACGAGACAGGTGCTATATATTAACGAAAACATATTGAATCACAATATTTATATACGAAGAACAGTTAAGGCTGATATTTTTACAATGGAAATCGATAATGTACATAAACAAAAGTAAAAAATCGATTAACATTAAATTTTGATTTTTGGTTTAGTCTGGTAATACATAAGAATCGATTATATGTTATAATATTATATAGCATGTACCTAATATCTTATTCTATTTATAAATATCATACTAGGTAAGTTTTCAAATCAAAAAAAAAAATATATTTATAAAACATAATATATATAGGTATTTAATGATATTCATAAAAAATAAACAATACGTCTACCTGTAGCGCAAACTGCATAGTATAATATAATATTTTATGCACTTGTAATAAATGATATTGTGATTAATTATTGAGTATGCCACCATTGTAATTTACATTTTGTATTACTTTTTTCTTCTTTCAATTTCTAAACGGTTTTAAAATTATAAACCAAAGCCCACTTTTTATCTTAAGCGCCGTCAACGGAGTTATAGTTATGAGTTATGACTTATGACACAGAGAAATATTTTTTGCATTAAAAGCTTATGTTTTATTGAGTTAAAAATAATTTAACTTTTTAATGCATAACTGGGAGATAATATTATAATGTTCTTCCGTGTCAGGTCCTATTTTAGTCGTCACATGACGACAAACCAAATTTAAATTCCTTCGCCGTTAAACTAGTGCATAATATAATGATATCGAAATAAAATAATATATTTCCCAGTGGAATACTAATACAATTTTTCCCGTTAAAATCATAACGATAAAGTCGGTATTTTTTATATCTCAATACTACCTTTTTATTATAAGATCTCTATTATACTACTTCAACCTTTTTTTTATAATATGAAAAAAGGACCCCTTATTCCTACTTTAAACATTATAGTGGATTATTTTTTGAAAATACTGACGTATCAGAATCAAAAATCGTACGAATTGTTTTTGATTATATAACTTTGCGTTATATGGATAATATATCCATGATAATGGATTTGGAAGATATGGGTGGAGGGGCTATGGTGATTTTAAAGTGTTAGTGATTAATATTACCTTGTCCATCAACATTAATAATTTGTAATAATAAACTTATTCAAAAAATATTATATCCAATATTAATTAATATCTTCTATATTTTATACTTTTGTAAAACCATTCTGAGAGCAATATTATCCTTAGTATAATCATTTTAATAATTGAAATAAATACTCGTTCGAATATTGAATTAAGGGACATCAAAACGTTCAAAAAAAAATATCCGCTAAATAATTTACAGTGATAAAGAGAGATCATAATTTGAAAATCTGTAGTTTGTAACTCCACAGGAGTACAGGACACAACTTTCAAAAGTAAAAAATAATTCAAGAATTTGGGAGAAATGACCTGAGTAATGAGTATAATATTTAAAAATCCAAAAATCAAAATTTTAATAAATTTATTTTCAAAGGAAAATATGGTGGTGAACATTCTTGATGAATCACCCGTATCTATCTATAGACTCAACATATTATGCGATACGCAGTACCAATATATAATAAATATATATTTACTGACTATATTGTATATAATAATACCTAGTTGTATTATTCATAGTAGGTAAACAAAAAAATCATTACATGTAATAAGGCAGTATTATTTGTTAATACGATTCCTACCATGAATTAACATAATAATATTTAATTTGTTCTAAGCGATAATAAAAACGAATTTATGCATTAATTTTAACGTTAATCCGCAAAATATGTTGTTATAATATTTTAACAGCTCATTTCGCGTAATAAAATGAAATATTAAAGTATGCGAGACGTAGGTAAATTATTATTTTATTTTTTCATAATTTTTCACGTATATTCAATATTGTTTAATTCAGTTAAAAAGTTTAAAAACCAATATAAAATAACGTTGAGTGTCCACGTTAAAAAATGCACATGGTGCAATACAGTTGATTAATCTACCTTAACTGTATGTACATAAACAATTAATAACATGAGTACTTATTCACGGGAAAAAAAATGGATAGAAAAAAAACTATATTAATGTTAAAATAATTATATGTGTGCTTATCACTTCACGACAGTAATTATATACACGGGTAAAAAACATTTCAGTCGAATCATTTATTTAGCGTCATCATTTCGTCCGTACATTATATGACGATAATACTATGTATAAAAAATATAATTTCATTGACTTTTTGATATTAAAGTTCATAAAATTATAACTCGTAAATATAACAGTAAAAATATGAGTTGTATTTAATTTTTTAGTAGAATTTGTTTATCTGTTATAACGATTATTCTCACTGTGTGGATAATGTTTACTCGAGCTGTGACCGCATATACCGTGCAAGTAAAGTTATTATAATCCATCGTAGAAACCACTAAACATCTCTATACTATAGTATTATAGTCAGCCAATAAAATATGTTTATTCACCCGTTCTGAAAATTGTTTCTTAGTTACAATATTACAACTGGAAAATAAATTATGGCTACTTTTTTTTTTTTGGTGGTACTTGACCTAATTGTATTACCTTCTGTGGTAAATTGTGTTCTTTGGGTAAGACATCATATATTATTATGACCTTAGTATTAAAATAGAAAAACAATAACGCCAAGTCGTTTTTTTCATGCACCACATAAATGTCATGTTTACATTTTTACCTATTTAAAAAAAGAAAAATTCACTTTACTTTTTTTTTTTTGTCACTATAGTAGTTCTCGTTTATCGTGGGCAGGAATGCATAGCTTACAGAACGTGTCTCGACACCGACATCCGAGAATGCGGTCGACGATGAAGTTTTTGGACCCGCACACAATTTGTTATGCACTCGTGGACCCGCATGATGCACGACGTATCGCATATTATGTTATAATTTCATTAAACCGTATATACAATGATATAAATAGTATGTATATATAGTACGTATTATATACACCTTATATACATGGGACAGCAGACATGACGATAACGGTACCGAGTGACTCAAAGAGAGTTTTGGAATCGTATCGGTCCCGAACAGTTCACGGGGCGCGGACAATAGCAACCCCTATTTGAAGTCGTTCGAAAAAAAAAAAATTATGAGCTTATAACATAGTCTGCCAGCCGGTATTATGACGGTGTTCAGCTCTAGCCAGATGATAATATTATATAAACGAGTTTTTGTTTATTATTGTTATTATTATTTTTTTTTTTTTCAAAGTTATGTTCAGCTTAAAGATAAACACCGAACAATACCTGCGCGAGAGCCACTCACATACGTTACAACCGATATTTTGTCGGTAAACAATAACATTACTATATTATATTATGCATTATATAGCTGCAGTGAGTGTCCTGAGGTAGAGGTTCCGGCAGTGTTTTGTTTGCGACACTACAATATATTTACGACGGCCCCATTCCCTTCCTCGAACACGGGAATAAAAAACAATATTAAAATACCTAATTGTTCGTAGTGACTGTACCCACTTCATTATAGTGTTACAAATATTTTAACGGTCGACATCGCGGCTCCAACTATGACGATACATACCATATTATACTGTCCTGTATAATAATAATTATAACTCGACTGTACTAATATTATAATATTATGAAATATAAGCTGAGCGGAACCTAACTACAACTTCAATGGAGCACTATTTGAAATTCAAGAATTCGATTTCGTCAAATATTTGACAGCTTGACAGCAACAAATAGTTGGAACGTATTTTTTTGTCAAACCAAAAAAAATATTTACATTCAAGAGTATTACGGGATGCCATATTTTAAAAACCCATGCACCAAGATTGCCTATATATCGCGCCGGCCAACGGTTATTAATTTATATTATAAATTATTATTTAAAAAAAAAAACCATTAACCGATGATAGTATACAACCGAAAACCTTGATCATTTCCAGTGACGGTCTTGACGTTAGTTCATTCACCATAACAATATATTATGCTCTAAACTATTTGAATGATTTAGTTTTCGAGAAAATAAGTGTAGATTGAAAATTATTATACAATTAGAACTTTTAAGTTTCAATGGACAATATAAAGTAGGTATAGTAACTAATTAATTAAAAATTGTTAAAATATAAGTTAATCACCGCATCATTTGTCTCACCGCTAAACCTTTCACATTGGAGGATATTATAATTACTTGTGTTAGAAGAAAAATCAATATTGTTCAATAGTTTTACTGAGTGACAATCAACAAATAAAATATTTGAAACATAATTAATGCATATTATAAAATCATTAGTAAGCAATAAAAAAAATGTATTTCCCCGTTTTATATTTTTATTTTTAGTATACATCTTAGTTATTTGATGTTTTTTTTTTCTGCAGTTGTAATAGTTAAATACATTTATAACCTAATGGCAAACTGTTATAATTTATAAATATGTTTTTATACATTTTCCTAAAGTCCATGATATCAAGTAAATATTTCAATGAACTCCATCAGTTACAGTTGTAAAAAATGGTAAGTATATAATAAAAATATTATATATATTGTAGTTAGTAAAACTTTAATGTAAACTTAGGTGCACAGATTGTGCAAAAATGAACTTTACCCTCTTTAAAAATAAGATAAAGTTATTTTATGGTGGACGTGGTTATGACTTTATAATTCAATGTTTTTAATGATGTTTTTAATGTTCTGTATAAGATTTATATACAAAATACATTGAAAAAAAAAAAATGATATTATATTTAAAAAACATAGATTCAGTTTTATAAAATTAAGTAATTGTTTTTAAATTAGTGTCTATGTAAATAATTATAATGTCGACGAGTAATCGAAAACCGATACGTACAAGGGTTTATTAATACGACTTAACATACTAATCATTTTATTCATCTAATCATTCGTTGTGGTTTTGAGTAAGCCGTATTATGTGACATGCGTACAGACTGAGTGATCTTCGTGAAACTCATACTGATGCTAGAGCAAGCAGTACTCAGAAATCTGTGGTGCGAATGTCAATAAAACAACATACAGCTCATCGATGTGTCACGTTGTCATTGAAAATAATAATTATTTAAACTATCAGCACGATGATCGTACTATTTACCTGGTATCGTTTGGTCCTACATGACGTGATAATTTATTACCGGTGTCTGATCAAACAAAACGAGATGTGTTGACACAGTGTATTGTGTACAGTTGGGTGATCCATGGCATTTTCTCGTGGTGGTCGAATGAGAGAATATTCAAAATCATAGTTCCCCGTTCGATAAAATGAATATATTATGGAATGCTGCATATTATAGTTAGGGTGCGATCGGAAAAATATTTATCGTCAAAATCATCAAAACCTCCTGTTTTTAGGAAAATGATATAGTTGTCGAAATATTTTAAAAAGTTGCGTAAATAATTAGAAAATTTTTTAGTTAAATTCTTTGGCCAAGAAGTTCATATTTTTGAAAATATTTAATAAAAAACATTTACAAAACATTTTAATGGCATATTTTCAAAAAAAAATTTTACGGAAACTTTATAAAAGCCAACATTTATATAAAATTATATTAAAGTACAATATTTTGTTACAATGAGAAGAAAATATTTATAAAATATCATTAGTCAAATATTCATTATATGGCACTTAAAAATATTCACAAAATACTATCGTTTCCTAAATGCTGTGTGGGTAACATATAATAATAATAATAATGTAATGAAGTAATATGTAATAAAAGATTACATTATTACATTATAAAAATATAAAAATTACGCTATTCCCTTTCCACAGATGTCTGGAGGGCTCTCGAAGTCACGTAATCGAGTGTTTATCAAATACAATATTTTATGTAAGATATATAATATCGTGTTTTACCTGTCTAGCAGTTATCAATAGGGTATGCTGTATAATAGGATTACATAAGTCACGTTACACATAATACGTTCTCGATATAGGCTCGTAATTCAAATTTAACAAAAAAACTCACCAATTATGTAATTTAAAAAGAACAGAAACCAGAAGTCACACGCACGACTTGGTAGGTGCTGTCGAGACGGTTTGTCGCTAAGACGATAGGTGAACTTGCACTGAGTGGTACACTCGCGACGGATGGAGTGGAGTGAGGCTTTACCAAAGCTTTTTGCGCTTCAGGGAAGCATCTTTCTCTTCGACGGAAAATCAACTTTTCTGCCTTCCACCACTCTGCGTCATACTTTTATGTGAACTATAAGTCGTGTTGATATTTTAATGGGACGACGACTGTTCTCTACGTCCATAACAATCTGGCACCGTTAATATTGTTACCTGTATTTAAGTTTATTTATTAGAACGAGCGTAATATCATTACGAAAATAATAATAACAATGCCATAACAATATTTTATTACAATATGTTTTATTGTTACACACACCGTATAACTGTACAATGCCACAACAGTATAGCATCACGACGACCGTCGGGCGAAAAACCATTTCGTTTGCCGCCGCGATTCGGCAACACGATTACGCGTGTTCGTCGGCCGATTAAGGGACACCTAAAGCGACCCGAAATAAATCAAGATTACGTGCCGGAATCGACTGCAACGTTGTCAAACATTTATTATACTGTTGAGACACACAATACCACTGCGGCTGTGCACAGAACGCTTTTTGAGGCGGTCTTTACGTGGTCTAAAAAGGGATTACGTTAAGCTAGTCCAAACTCAATAGCAATTAATAACTTTTCAAATGTGATCGGTATAATAATTAATAACAGATCTCCCACTCACTCGCCCCGCAACTCCATGTCTCCATCAGGCTGTTCCCCCTGGAGCTTATAACTTTACATTCGTATGCTGCTTTTTAGAACGCCCCCGGGAAAAGCGACGGACAATAATATTATATTGTACGGAAATCCATTTTACGGCGCTCCATAACTTACCGAGATTTATCGTCGAGATTCTTAAATCTGGCCGGTGCGGTACAGCCGGATACGAGAATACTCTGGGGCCGGTGGAATACGTCGCAACACGGATGACGAGACGGTAAGGTGACTAAAAAACGTTTACAAATTCAATTTACTTAAAATCCCGAGTGGTATGAAATGCGTGATATACGGTGATAATAATATTTCGGTTCGTCCTGGACTCCATGGACCGACGGTGCAGCCATATTTCACTCTACGCCCGCACAAGGATCGCACGAGTTCGCCTTGTGATGGAGTGTTTCATAGATGGTCGAGGTTAGATTTTGTAGTTTTAGATTGTGGTTGAACGGGTGCTTTCAAAAATATTGTTTGCTTTTGGTTTTAAAGAAATATCCATTTAAATCATCAAAACAAAACGAACCTACGTTTTATTGAAAAAAAAAAACCGTATAATGACGTCTAGCGAAGAACAACACCAGTGGGATCGATACAATTATTGAAGTAATGATTTATGCACCGCAAACTCGAGACATTGAACAATATACATGGTTCTGTGCTAAAATAATATTTTCGTATAGATTAATGTACTTTCGTGGGACGGACCCACAACAATAATATTTGCGATCCTTCAATCTGCAGTTCTGTCGACCGCGCCGGTTCCGACAGTATTTTAATTTCGTGTATCGCCGAATAGCACACGAACCCCGTTATAGGTAATCAATCATATCATTACACCTACAACTGCTAGAGCAAGTATCAAATCTCGATTTCCGAACGCACGTACGCGAAATAATAAATTACGAATTCCATTCGAACCGCTTCTAATGAGTTTTTAAACTAACCGAAACAACGAACAATCGGTTTAATATATTTTTCCCGTCGAAGATTTATACGCCCGCAGAACTTCTGGTGTAACTTGACGTTTTGAGTTGCCGTAAGTATTATTCTTGTTAGGTATTATTATTATTATTATTATTTTAGTCTCGGCTTAATAACGTAGGCCCTTTGGCGCCATTACCGCAACTATCACACCGTTCCATCGCTGCAGTCTCTACCGAGAGCGTCGAAACTTTAACTTGTGGTAATATTTCTGCTGCACATGGTCGTCGCACACACCGTTGTTTCGGTCGTCCGTTACGGTGGTATCTTTCCGTCGGATTTTTTTTTTCCGTGGTTAGCTATCCTGTCCTGCCCTTTTATTATCGTTGTTTAGGATTTCCAAGCCATATATCCGGTCTACCGTATAAGTCTCTGCCAGCTACTTAAAACGTATTTCAACATAATATTACTTGTACACAGTCACACACACACACACACACACACATACAAATGCGCGCGCGTGAGTTTAAAATGTATGTCCAAAGTTATTCGATGAGTAAAACTACTAAAATCAGCACTGACCTATATTTACTGACCTACAAATTTGTATTGTATACTATACCTACTTAAATCATATTTTTTGCAAAGAATTCATTTAAATTATTGCATTGACTAAAATACTGTATTTTGACCTAGACATTTTTGATTCGAAATTTAAGTGAGAAACAATAAATAAAAACACTATACTCAATAAATATAATATTGTAATCGTTAACTTGTAAAAAGCTGATGGACAGTATCAATTCATCAAAATAAAACAAGATTTATTAATAATATATTAGAAATTTCTGAAACGACATAAAAAATATTCAGGTGTAACAAATTAAAAAAATAGATATTACAATAACATTAATTGATAATGGTAAAAATCATATTTTCGGCAATAAAAAAACATAAATCCTTTCAATTAGTAATTATTGTTAGTTACCAAACAGAACAAGCAACAGACTTCGTTGGGTATCATTTTGCAGAAAGTAAAAGACGACCAGGACTAACGTGACCATTTATTGAACATCTATATATGCATCTCAATTTCAAGTAGGTACCTAACCATAGAATTTTCAAAATTATGAAATTTTGTTTGGACGGCTTGACAGACGGACTGAAGTACTAAACTTATACTTCTGAACAAGGATATTGAAAACAGTAAATGTACAGTTTGGCCAGTGACAATTAACGCATTGCGTTCGGAACGGTAATCATTCTGACCGTTTCTGGTCATTATACTGTGCTACGAATGTACAAACATTTCATTTGCCGCACATTATTGTAAATAATAACAGAGCCGGCTCACACTTCTGGATAAAAAATAAATGTATGAATTCAAAATTTAAGGGCCCCTTCAATATTGTATAATGTGCGTTGTAGTGCTCCACTGTTTGTAGGTATTACACATGCATACTGTATAATATTATCAGCCGACCTTTACCCGATTTAGTGGTAATAATATTATTCTATACCACATTATTGTTCCGTTCGAGTTGTGCGAGCTGTCCCGTTAAACGCCACATCATAACTTCTCGCTGAAATGGAGTACGCGTGTTTGATACATTATTATCGTTTTGGATTATTTAATTCATGACGGTCGACCGTTAATGGTGTATTTCGTACGTCGATTTGGGTAGCACAAAATCGTGTCTTGGCAAGCTGTACAGCATGAATCTGAGCATTTTTACTCGTTTGGTATTCCAAATCCATACGAAGTTTGCTTCCTACAATGATAACACATATTTTTTTTTATGAATCCTTTTGTACATAATATAATATTTTATAATGTCGTATCCTGTAGTTTTATTAATTGTAATAATATGTATTTTGGCCATACTCCTATGTCTGTATTAACTAATTACAATTATATGTTTAAGTTAATTATCTACTTACTTATTATTATTATTTTATAAGCAGTCCGTCGGGCATCCAAGATTATTTGACGTAACATGACGGATTTTTCTAAAATTAGATTATCCTATATTAATTGTACTTACAAAAAAAAATGTATAAGTTATACCTTTAGGTACTAATATTGTATTTGAAGTATAAGGTTTGTTCTCCATAAAAATTTCAGTGGACCATGCTACTGGGTTTAGGAGTTCAAAAAAGTGGTTTCAGATTACCGGTTCCAACACTCTATCCTTCTCGTACGTTCGAGTATTTCTAGATTACGTCATGTTTAACTGTAAGGGGCCCATGCACATTTTTATGAATTTCTGGTGTGTGAAGCCCTCATGTTCCGGGGCGGTTTCTTTGTCGTGTTGTATGCAGGGAAAGGCCAAAATTCAAGGATGAGCGGTGTTTCATTAAGTTAGGTCGAGGGTTTGAGCCATTCCTTCTCCCACTGCTACTCTGATAACTATTTACGCCTCAGAAATGGATTATGAGAGAGTCGGCTAGTTTTGAGGCCCCGTCTATTCCTCCATTGCAATCTACATAATATTATTATGTTTCAAAGTTAGCCATAGGAATGGGCGTTTTCTGTTTTACTGGCAATATCGGTGGGATCGTGTGTACAAACATTTACCTTACCCATATACGTATGGGTGATTCAACAGCTGTCGAATGAGACGACTACATATCGCAGTTGGTATTCTAACGTATTACTCGCGCACTCTTTGACAATGATAAACGGACGATGTTAGGATGACGTACTCGTATCAATTTGTGCGCAAAACGTCGCATCATTTCGTGTCTATTTTAAAACTATTTGAGCCGTAAAATATATATTATTATCAAGTCGTTCTTTGTAGACGACAATGACGTTGCCGGGTGTCACGACTGCGTTATAATAACAATAATATGTATTCTCGCGATTCTCGATAAAACATTTATGTTGTGCTGTCGGTTTTTGATACCGACCGTAAATCGGCCCGAACCCGTTTAATACCGAACACCGGGTAAAGTATACACGCATATTATGTATACGGTATTATTATGGTGTAATCCCCGTGCAGACTATAAAAATACTATCGCGACGAATGATAAAAAAATTAACCGGAAAAAAGAATAAACCATCATCAGTGACTCATGACGTGATACACGTCGTGTCGTATAATAGGTATCTAATTATAGTTATTCGATCGCCACCAAATTATGTGGTCTGCAGGATTTTCGACGATTAAAACTAATTAAACTCACGACGTGTATACAAACTATAATATAGTTTTATCGACTTGGCGCAGCTTAGTGTAATCTTACTCGGAGTGTACTCCAAGATTATTCACTACCTCGTGCTTTATACAGGGTGATCATTTTATCACTTGACAGTTGTTTTCTCAGTGAGCTTCTCACCCAGACGACGGAACCCGTCAACGAAAAACTGTCATTCATCATCTAGTTTAATTGTTATTCTTGTAAAATTAAATGGTTACCTGTATTCTGTCCAGCGAGAGAACGGGCCGACCAAAACTGGTCCCTCCACTCAATACCCTGCCATATGGGAACCGGTTTCGATAGCAGGGTGAAGTGGGGAGATGCGAAGATACAGCGAGTTCTCTCTCTGGACAGAGTATACGTATTTTCATTATCATTCCTCAGTTAAGTAATATATCGCCCCGTTAAAGTTATTAAATAAATAATAACAATACGTCGTATTATTATGGTGAAAATATAAAGGTTTGATAACTTTAAGTTGTGTAAATGAAAACGATTTTCAAAAACCCTTTCATGAATTGACGGTATCTACAGCGATTGCGATAAATTACATCACCTTGCACATATTTAGACATGTGCGCGTGTGAATCGGTACGGTTAGGTTTTGATATTATACTATATTATACGACTGATATTACGTATATGGGTAGGCACCGACCGTAATGTACCTTATATATATTGTATATAATATATAACCGTATATACGGATATACTCATAAACCGTCTCTTTGAGTCAAAGGCTGCGCCCTGCGTCTCGCTGAATAATTAATCGACTGGGGCGGCGCGTCGAAAATAATTAACCGGCAATTTTACGGGGTCACACTTGCCGGTCGAACAAATCAGACCGCGACGGATATTTAACCACCCTCTGACGGCCGGAAAACGCGACGCGGTGAGTGGATAATTAATAGAGAATTTAACGAAATATAATAATACGCGAAAATGGTGGGACCTACCTACTTACAATTTATATGTAACAATACGCTGCCGTTCTGATTTTTTTCCGCTTAAAACTACTATATTAAGCCGTCAAACAGCGGCCAACAAAGACCTCATAATAAAAGGCGGTATTTCAATCATATAATTCGAGTACACCGGAACTCGGGGTTAATTATTGCTTTTTATCTGCAGGGTAGAAGTGCTTCAAATATCCCATCAACCACGGGAAAAACGGTGGTATTTTCGGTTATATCAATATTACAGAACGCATTGCACTACTAATTAGTTATAATATCATTAAAATGCGCAATAAAGGCCTTTCCCGGATTTCAAAGATCTATAATATATTTTATTTTATTGTGAAAGTTTAATTGCAGAACTCCGGAAAATAGAAAAGAAATATTAGTCACATATCTTATCAGCGATACTTTGAATAAAAATCATAAAAATATATAACCTTTTTTTCGGCCTATTGACAGTCATCAATTTGATAGTAGAATTCTTCTGCTATTTGTTTTAAAGCATATCGACGGACGTTGGTCAGTTCATCAATGGCTGCAACTGTGATACGGTTTTTCAACTTTTTCAAATCTCGAGGGAGAGGAAGTTACGTAAACTTTATCTTTTACACAGCCCCACAAATCGTAAGATCGGATGAACGTTGTAACCATTGATTAAGAGCTAAATAATTATCCTTGCGACTACGCCGTCTAATCCACTGCATTTTAGGAAGTTCAGTGTAGAGGAATCAGCTAACTGTGATAAATACTAGTGTGGGGCCGATTTGTCCTGTTGGGATAATAAACCGTCACAATCCCACTATCAGCTCGTATAGTTGTGTTGTAATATAATATTATAGATTTTAAACAGGTCTAGTCGTGAAATAGCTGGTATCCGTCACAATGTATCTCGGTTATAGAGCTATAAAGCCCTCTTGAATCTATTGACAGCTAACCGTTAATACCAGCTCGGTTAGTGGGCATTAAACAAATTGACATTTATCGGTTTTTAAATTTGAAGCACTGGCCTAATGCCGATAAAATCGCATAGGCCACTGTCATTAATACCACTTAATTTCGGTTATCTAATCATAACGGAAATTATTATGTTTGATCAAATAGGATACGCTCTAGACGCAGCAGCACCACTAAGAGAAACATCGGGTTAATCAATATTATTGAATTAATTTGCTAAAGGGGAGTAGGTAACCTCACCGCCGTACAGTATGTGTAGAGTGTACCTCGTCAATGGGTAAGTCGCTGTAATGCAAGTATGTTAAATATTATTTGAACTCAATGATAAATGAGTTGTATACGAGAAACGGTTCTGAACTAGACATACTGTCTGCCTATATTACTAAGTACATACTTTGATGATAATATAATACTACCTATAGTAATTTATTTTACTATTAGATATCTGGTGAGTTGAATTCATTTTTTCAGGGAACATTTAATTTACAAAATAATTAATAGGTATTTCATTATTATAATATTACATTATATAACAATTATATTATACATAAATGTTAATAACTATTGACCCAATGCCGACTTACTTTAGAACGGTGTTAATAGGTTAGTTTAAAATCGTGCATATTTGTTTAAATATATAATTTCGTCCACATTTTAACTTCAAATGGCTTTAAGATTATATTTTAGATTTTTTGGTTACAGTATGAAATACTTTCGAAGAACCTTGCATTACATTTTCGACGCTTAGCTATACAAATTTAATATTTTATACGTCATAATATTTATCTACAAAATTATTCGAAAATGTTTTTAATTTTGAAGAAATGTATACACATTTAAACCTTTAATACTTTAAAAAAAAAAAGTGAATATATATCTTAAATATTCCGAAATAATTATAATACTATAAAATATTTATTTTTTTCTTGTACAAAGGAATATTCCCAAATCAATACAAGATATTAAATACGTACAAGATACAATACATATAATGTAGGTACAAAATAACTAAGCTAATAGAGCTAATGCATCCTTATTCACTATAATCATCATTTTATGTAATTGTTAATTTTTCAAATAACTTGTTGTTGAGTATTGGTAAAGAATACAAGTACACGTGGCGAGCATAAAAAATTGAAACTTTAAAGTTAATTTGTGTCAATAGTTCAGGAGAATCAATAGTAGGTACCATCAATAAGACGTCTCAGAAAAGTTAAATTACCTTCAAGCCTGCTGTCAGCTAACGTATAAAGGCCAAGACGTTGTATAACTGGAGAATAGTTATGGGGTGTGTGATCAATTTTTAATTTATACTGCACAAAGTTAAGGAACTTTTAATTTGATTCATCTCGCAAAAGGTATCATGATTCCACACAAGAACTCATAATCTTTATATTACCATTACATACTGCAATATTAGGAACATTGTATTTTAAAGTGTCACCTATGTTTTTTTTCACCGAGCAAAACATTTCCACCGAAAATTATTGAAAAAATCAAACAATTCTCATATCTACTTAGTTAATAAAAGACAAAATGATTTTAAAAAAATCCATGTACAAACAATGCTTTTATAAGTGTATTCGGGTAAAAATATCAATTATCTACGATTCTACAAATTACAGTAAAATAAAGAAAGCATTTCCCCGTTTTTCACTTTTTTTTTTGTTTTCTCTATAATTGAGAAAATTATTGTACATTATTTACATTTACCTTAAAACTTACCAACTATAGATTCACTTTTTTTACTATAAAAGACATTGAAGTTGATAAACAAAGCATTTTTTCTACTTTAAAAATTGTATTGAGATATGAAAAAAGTAACTCACTTTATTGTAAAATCAATCTGAAAATGGAAATAAGACAACATATTTAATCTTTTCTTGTAAAAATAAGTAGCGCCTGAGAATGAGTACAAAAGGGCTATTTTCATTTCAACGTAATTTTTATAAAATACTGCGACTTTGTGTCTGTGTCTCCTCGTCCTCTTTATTTGAAAATATAATATTTAAGTGTGTACCTAGATACTTGAAAATACCAAAAATCAAAATTTAATGAAATTCATTATTAATAAGCTAATAAGACTTCTTAATAATTGAACATATCTTTATTGTGATATATACTATATTTTTTGCAGATTTATATTCTTGGGTTCTAATCGAAGTGAAATAGTTACAAATTATATTTACAAAGTTCTCTTCAGGAACCACTTTAAGGAACTATAACAAAGATCATATTGTTTCATGCAGACCCTCTTTTGTAATATACTTGAGCACACATAATATTATGGTCGTACTTATTTAAACAAGATCGTTTATCAAAATATCTAGTGGTTCGAACGAATAAAATTAAAATGAATAACTACAAACTACAAACAAAAGTTAAAGATACACAACCAAGCACGAGTTTCAAGAAAACGTTTGACCGTTTTTCGATAACCCGATGTCTGCTCGAAATAGATTGATTTTAAAAAAATGAAAAAAGAATAACTGATGTTAATTTATTTATCATTGCTTTTAAATCCAAAGACACTCATGTTAGTTAGTGCCCACTCAATACCTGCGTTATCGTTTTTTTTTATTATTGTTTTTCGCTTACCCTGGCATGGTAGAATTTGTGTTAATAAAGTTATGCCTAATAAATTATTTGTACAAACGGAATAATTTACAATCGGTAAAACGTTTTACTTAACTAGATTTTTCACTTAAATGTAACATGTCGGTCATTTGTTTGTATTATCAATCCATAATTGAACTAAATGAATTCGAAAAGTAGGTTCGTAAAAATCTATTTTACGGGTTACATATTATATGAGAGCAGATGTATTTCTGTTTCGACCAATAAACTTTCATAATATGACTGCATATAAAAGTTTTTTTAATGTTTATTTTGATGAAAGACAAAAGTCTAATCATAGTTCGTTAAAAACAAATAGATTGGTATAATAAATGTAAAACTTCAATTAAACAAAAACAGTTTTAGATGCTCTAAAGTTAATTTGTATCGTTATTCGATAAATTGATTTGTCTACCTACGTAAAATAATGGAAATTAAAATCATTATATAATTATTATTTGTATAATATTCAATTCCTCAGCTATAATATTATATTTTAATAATTAACCACTGACAAAATATGACTAGAAATAATTGATCAACTCAAACGTCTCCAAAAATGTATGGAAATGAATATCGAGACACTGGACATACATTTATGACAAGGTTACCAAATTAACCAATTTTCGCACTAATTGTTTTATTTATTTACCTACATATTATTATACTAATCAAAATTTCTTGGCGTTTTGTCAATGTGCACCAATGGTTATGATAATGTTAAATATTACTATTGATATGATATTATATGCTGTTTGTTTTACCAAAACATTAAAAAACTGCATATTTTTTTTTTATTAAAGATAACCCTCAGCATCGTGGCCATTGGGAGTAATTACGTATTACATTGGTTATAGGGAATTAAAGTATATAATATTAGGTTTAAATATATTATTTTTTTATCGATTATTTATTATTAATACTAGCAGGTAGGTATAAATATACATAGATGCAGCCGAGTACAACAAAATAAGTAACACTAATCCTTCCTGAAGCCTTACATTTTTAAGGATCAAAGAATTCAAAAAAATTGACATATGTCAATTACAAGATGTATCAAACGATATGCTGTTTACAAAAAAAAAAGTTTTTATCTTACATATTTCTATTTACTAAAACTCTGGTCGTTATATTTTAGAAAGACATGAATGTCCTACATACAATTTTGGTATTTATTTACAAAATAAGAAAAAAATAAAACATGTTTGAATTTCATTCTAGGAATCGGAAGCAAGTACTAAGAATAATTAAGATCAACGTTAAATAATATGAAAATGGTTGTATATTTAGTACCTCTCTAAATGTAAAATCTTTTCAACGATGTAATATTTTTAATTTTTTACTATTTTAATTTGAAAAATAAAATCTATTACATTTTTATTTGTATAGGTACAATGTAACTCTAAAGTAAATAACAGAAACAGTAAAAATGTTTTCTCTTTCTACTAATATACATTAATCAATTTTGTCTTGAACGTTATAAACTACAATGCTGTATTATTTTCAGTATTTCTTAATACAAATGATGTAGTTCACTGTTGGCATTTTTTCTTTTATACCTATTTAATAATATAGCAAACAAAAAAAATCAAGCCAAATATTACTCATTTGAAATGTTCATACTCTTGTTTTTCCATCATATTTTTCAAATACATGAATTCTATTTTTAAATAAGGTATAATTGAATATATTTCCTTCATAAATAATAGTAATTAAATATTATTTTATGTTGTCAACTAAAAAATGTAATGAGGCATAAAAGTAGTTTTTAATTCATGCCAGAATACCACGACGAACATATTTTGGAGATGCTGATTATGCAAAACGTTAGAAAAAGCACCGATTATGTTGACAGACGAACAATTTTATGTGAGGTACATTTCAAACACCGGTGCGGTCACTGGTCAATGCGTGGTATATGTTTGATATTATATATATATATCATTCCGTCCCTCGTTTATTTGATTTATCACATCCCTACCACACTGTATTTTGGTACCGAGAAACAAATCGATAAAGAATTTTTAAAACGAAACTCCAGGGCCACACGAAATTATATAAATATGCGTGTACACCTGGCTTGTAAAATGCTAAAATCGCTTTAAAATTTACAAAAAAAGTTGCGCTCAACTGGAAACTCGCAGCGAAATGTTTCCGTTCACGAGCGTTCAGTGTGGCAGTCAAACAGTTAAAAGTTTAGATTTATAGCACGAGAAGAAGTAGACGATATATTATACGGTGTGTACTAACTATACTAATGATGCTCAGGTTTAAACACACAACTAATATAATACACTGCAAAGGTTTATTTATACCTGGTGGATAATTATTATTAAAACACGGCGAGTTGATTCATTTAGTAATTCCTACGAAAATGGCTGTTTCTAGATGCAATAATAATATACCTAGTGACACACCCTAAACAATTATTATTAATACGTAGCATAACAATAACGCAACTACTATGAAATCGTAGACATATTTATATATATATTATGCAACCACAGAACACAATGTATTACTACTTGTCTCAAAGAAATTTATCAAGTTTTATGTTTATAATTTTAATTTTAAAAATAGTACCAGATAATATGTATATAGGGCTACAGATTGAACAAAGTCAAATAATGTTTTAATACATTAAATTTACAAAAAAAAATATCCCTTCCTGGATATTTTATTCGAATCAAAATTCAAATGCAAATTGTTATCGAGCAAAATGTTTTACCTCAATTTTGAATATTGAAGCGCTGGTTGCATTAATTTCATTTATTATTATCGTTCAAATAGATTTTTATACTTTGAAAAGTATATCAAAACTTTGGAAAATACTGAGAATTTTGTTGTTATTACATAAATCCGGTCGTCATTGACCATTGTTAGGTATATTTTCACATAACTTCTTATATTTGATTTTTCACAAAAGCTTTTCTTTTTTATTCATTATGATTTTCATATAATTATAATATATATAGTATAGCTATACCCAATTTTTTTATGAAAAAAAAAATACATTCTCTATCGATATATTGTTATTGCGTGAAATAATTTTATTCGTAGAAAACACTTATCGAAAATATAATATTTTAAATTGCTGGTTATACTCTTTACCCGGTGCTTGTAAATTGTACAAAAGTGTAATTAAGTTATAATTAAAATCCATCAGCTCTTACTCAAATGCTATAATATAATACAATTATCACGGAGTCGAAATATATTTTTAATGCAGCAGCACGTCTCCGAAAAAAAAACGGAGGTACATATTTTGTATGGGTGAACAATATTGCCATTCTTTGTTTTCGAATAAAATGTACTTTCCATATTTTCATTTTATATTTTTATATACACAAAGGATGAAATATAAATAGCAATAACGTCACCTGTTTCCATGTATATTTTTATAAAATTTGTTCTTTTAAATCACGTAGGTACCTAATTTATGACATTTTTGACTTTAGACGTATATAATAAACCCTGTACACTAGTCAGATTGATGTGTGTTGGTATTAAATTAGACCGTCTCATTTTTTTTTGTCATTTAAATTGTGTTATTTTAGTAAAAAGCAACCAGCATAGATCAATAGTCAGTCGTGTACATTATGTCAGACACTCGATGGATACAACACGATATTATTATTATTATTATTATTATAATTGTTTCCTTAAAGTTCGAATCGAGTTTATTAACTTTGCCGTAAATTAAAATCAAATTAACTTTCAATAAATAGCGCGTACTCTATATTTGAACTGCCACATGAAACAAATATTAAACCACAGAAGAAAAAATCAATATTTTCTCACGACGTTTAATAACATTATATTAAACCACTGAAGTGACACAGACTGATTAAAATAGTTATTAGGCGTATTCGTATTCGCTGTGTTGGACGGATATGCCGTGCGTTCATCTTTATTCGTTCGCGACTGTAAAATCGAATGAAATAATATAATATTCACTTCGAGGACGATAATATATTAGTCTCTGCAAGCGAAAGAACATTTACGTGAGATTTATAACAATTACTTACAAAACATTCAGGGCGTATTATAATAATTATGAAAATCCTGAGGCCCGAACCATTATGATGTTTTTGGTTTTGGATCAAATCTTTTTCTAAGAAAAACTAAGATTTCGGTTCCGGTTCTTCAAAATTCAAAATTTATGTTTCTGTCAGTTAAGTTTTTAATGAATCAGAAAACAAATCTTAACGATCAAAACCATTGACATGGAATACATATTTTAGTAATATAAATATAATATATAAGTGCTGGTTCAAATCCCTGTATAGGTGTATGTATAAGGTCTATGATGTTGAATTTACTAAAAGTAAAAATGTTGGGACACTGGACACTAATTGAAAAATGTAACAATATAACGAAAATGTACATCGAGCTCATTGACAAAACTAGACTGTACCCGGACCAGTTGCACAAAATTGATATTTAAGTAACAATATACCAATTTTATTCACTATATTTTAAGCGTTTAGAATACAAAATATTGTGTTAATTATTTTTTACTGATTGCGCTGGCTTTTAGTTTTATTTTCAGATTCTATCAAAAATGAATTATCATAAACCGGATGAATCTTTTATCATTGAGAACTCATTATTTCAAAAATTATAAATGTTTTTGAAAAACATATTTTACATGGTTTCTAGTCGTTAAAAACAACATTTTTTTTAAGGTTTGTACTTTTTTGAATACCATACGCAGGGTTTAATTTCATATTCCAAAACCGATTATACTTCAACGTATTTCGATACATAAAAATTAGATTCAGGACTAATATTTTATGAGTTAAAACTTATACAAGTAATTAAAGTTTTAATAAGTGGAGTGGAGTGGTAGGTACGTAGTTATCCCGAAAAATGTTGGTATACTAATCCACTCATATAAACTTTTAATACGTATATATAATAAATTACTCATCCAAAATTCGAATTTTATGTATGGAAATAATCCGAAAAATATTCTGCTTATGATATGAAATTAAAACTGTGTGTTACAGTTCAAAAAAAAAAAAAACAATTAAGGATAAAAAATAGGATAATATAATTTGTTAATAAAAACGTTGTTTTGTAACGATTGAAACCATGTAAAAAATATATTTTCAAAAACATCAATACTTTTTAAATAACGAGTGTCTCACATTAAATGAATCAACTGGTATAAAGTATAAACAATGTACATTAAAGATATATTATACATCATCTATCAATATTATTTACTGAGTGAATGGTTAAATGTTTGTTGTTTTGGAAAAGAATACAAATATTTTTGTAAAGTGTCAGTAGTCGATTGGCTAACAGTATTCTATTACATTATTTGGCCTTTTATGAAATGTCATCATTACCAAACGGGTTGTATTATAGATTTGAGTGAATAACGAAAAAAGTTTTCAATATCGTTAGATATTTATTGGTTAAATTGATTCATAGTGCACAGTATACTGTTTAATAATTTAGAGTAACAAGAATAATGTTGGTACCAGATACGTTCATATGTACGACTGTAATTTATTTGTAATACATTCTGTAATATGTTTCACACCGAATTACATCGAAGAGTATACTAATAAAGGATTTTCAGTGTGTATTAGTTTTACATTAAAATATGGATCATTTTAAACAAGTTGTTCGTGTGAAAGTCATGTCATTGTTTCTTTTTAATGATTTTAAATTTCAAAAAACTACCTAGTAAAAACAAATTATGTAAATCAGTGTACACCGAAATAATTGTTTCCCAAAAATACATTTTCTCATGAAGTCGATTCGGTGATTCTAACTTAAATTTTTACCAAGAAGTAAGTGAAAATATTAGCACACAAAATGTTGTTAATTTCATAAAAAGACAATTATTAGAATAACTACCAAACAAGTAGAGACTACCTAGAACCCGGCTACTAAAATGAAGTGCATTCTTCACAACTAATATTTTAACGAATTCGTTGAAACACATTTCCCAATAAATAATTACCTAAAAAATTTAACAAAAGTTTAAACGAAAACAAATTTATAGTTTGTATGCACGTGTAACAAAAGATATTTTGTTGATGATACTTTTGATTTTATTTCCAAGTAGTTTTATTAGTTTTTCACGATAGATGGTTTAAAAAAGTTAACCACTTATTTAAACTGTGTTTGGATATCAATAAACTTATCTAAATCCACGATGGACGAATTTAATTTCGATTAATTAATTTTCAATGTAATAATAAATTCGTTTGTATTATAAACCAACCATTTCATATCTACCATAATGACCGTAATAAATGTTAAAATACAATTTAATAAGTACCTACACAACTAAATATCATTACTATATTCTTATAACATATGAATTATACAACATAAATTATGTTTTTTCAAATGGGAACCCGCTTTTGTAAATTAATTAGATGATAATTTTATTCGAAAATATGGATGTAGGTACCAAAATTCTTATGAGTAGTATCTCTGTTATTAAAATGTTTATAATTACGATAATAGTTCTTAAAAATTATTTTATGAAAATATGAAATATATGTAATATTGGATCTAGTATATTATATTGAACTAGGACCATTTTTACAAATTTTAAGTAATCGTTGATGGATTAATATTAATCACTAAAATGTTCAAATCACCATGATAGCTCTTATATTATTATCTTCCAAACCCATTATCATTGACTTATTACCCTTAGTATAATAAGTTAAGTAATTGAAAGATAACTTATTTTTACAGCCCCACCCTCACCCCTCCTCTCACCTGTACAACTACTATAATATGGCATATTATAATATAAGATGCACTCGGGTTCATTTTTAAAGGGACTGTTTTTACTAATTGCACTGAAAATGACCTTTTCATATACCAATAATTACGCTCAAAACATTTTCTGGTCGATAGACCGATAATACTATTGTGCTCGGTCATTTTCAGGGTTAATAATACGTATTATATTAAACCACCGAGATTGATAACAATACACGGGATCGCAAACTCGGTAAATTATATTCCTAATGATACGATAATCGACTCGTTTCGAATGCCACTGCCCCCTCAACCGAAGTGCGAATTATCGAACGCCTTTAAGATTAACATTAAACGATTAACGCATTTTGACTTAACATATTTTTCCTGCGATAATCGATTGGTATCGCGTTGCGTATGATACCAAATTGTTTGTCTCGATGACGTCATTAAACAGACAACTATATAATTTACAAATATCGATCTGATTATACAAAGGTAATTAATAATTACAGCGCCGAGTTGTTCATGAAAAATGAGGTCACATGTCCGGGTTTCAACGAATTCATTCCCGATCACGAATGAGCCAGTCTGACAGTATATCAATATCAGCAGGATAAAATTTGCATCATGATTTACTGCAAATTATGTGGTATGACTAGGTACACGCTGCATAGTTGCTATGCTTTAATGATTAAATAGGTATTATATATTATCATGGTTAAAACATTATAAGTCAACACATTCCGGATTAAAGTGTTGGTCAGTCATCTACATCAGTGATAATAAGTGACGGATATATCATTATGCAATCATTCTGCAGTGAACATAATCGTTGATTTTGACATTACCGATGACAATATAGGGTTTTGTACACAAGTCATCGACAACTGTCAATGGTTCAACACCTTTCTACATTGCATGTATTTAATAATTAAATCGCGAAACAATATATTATTCAGATCGATGTGAAAGCCGAGTGTCTGAGTCAATACTAGTCGAATGCCGTCAACCATATTCAGCATAATATAGTATTATACGTAATGTATTTCACACGAGGTTGAACTCAATTGAAATAAAAATGTAATATAGGTATTTATTATCGACGATACACTTCGACCGATATAATACAGACGACGTAAGACACTCGTCGTCTCGTTAAATAACTTAAAATGTAAATATAATATAATATATTGTACCAATAATATTATAATATGATTTCACATACTAATTCAATATTTTTAGTTGTTACAATTTATTTTAGGTTCTTACTAGTTGTGAAAGGCAGCCCTTCTTTTTTAAAACTACCTTGCGAACTGAAATAGAAATCTTTTTTCAAAATGTTTGTGTGTGGAAATCGAATACCTACTTTGAACTAATTCTAATTTATTATTTATAAGTATTTAAAGTTTTGATAGTGGAGTGGTTACGAAACTGTGGTACACTACTCCTCTGGTCCCAAACTCATAATTCGTATACAAAATTGAATAAAAGTTTATTGTTTGAACAATTTAATTTTGGATTCATAACATAAAACTAAATAAATGGATTGAAATTAAAAATGAGTAAAAAAAAAAATCAACTTCAGTGTAAAAACATAAAATTAAAAATATTTAAAGTATCATGTTAAAAACAGGTCACGAATCCCCAATTTAATTAGTGTAATGAATTTTAAGTAAAAAAAAATATTTTTTCTTTAAGTTTTATATATAGAAATATCTAAGTTTCAATAATCTCAGTTGTATGATGTCTCATAAAACCTGTTTTTATTTTACGATTAAGAGGACTTAACACTGGTATTGTTGACTCCGTCTTACTAGTGCGTAACATAGAAAATTTACGCTCAGAAGAACACTCGTAGCTTCGTTGGTTTAAGCGTTAGAGTGAACTGACACCTATTATGAAACTTGATGGTAAGAACATTATCTGTGTCAGTACGTAGGTTTTTTACGATAATTCAGTTTTTAAGTGAATTATGAGCATTTTTAATTTACGGTATATTATATACGGATAACTTGCTAAAAATTGAACTATCGTAAAAAACCAACATACAAACACAGATAATATTCTTACCATCAAGTTTCATAATAGGTCAATTCACTCTAATTTTTAAACTAACGAAGCTACAAGTGTTCTGTTGAGCGTACATTTGCTATGTTACGCACTTGTAAGACGGAGACAACAAATACCAGTTTTACGTCCTCTTAAAGCAAAAATGTTTTGCAGTACGCTCGGTGTCCTGTAAAATCTTTTATTTTAATATAGGTCAGGTATGGAATAAAAAATCATCATCAAAAAGGCCTATTTTATCTGCGAAAAAAATGATTACATACCGCCGGTCACATCGATAGGTGCTTATTGATGATCGGATGAAAGAAGATTGTTAAAAAATAATAATTTTTATTTACACGTCGTTTCAGTTTACATAAACGTGCTTTGTTGTAACGTCTTATAATATTGACTAAATAAGATACATATAGATATATTATACGTGTCAAAAATATAATGAACATAAAAATATAGAAACTGGTATTTTGTACCAAATAAAGTGAAATTGTTGAACCTACTTAAAACTGACTGCTCAACTTTGTGTAAAGATTTTAGAAGAAAAAAGTAATTGTTTAATTTTTCATTACATGGCGCACAAATATTGTTTTCTTTAATTCGTCTTTTAAGTGTTTTTCTCTGTTTTTAAACCACCTAGAATGAGAATATCTCCAAATGTGAATTGTGAATTTCGTGTCATACTTTTATACCACGAAACACTTTTACAAAGAAAACTTGCTGAAAACTTAAGAGATAAAAATATAAATTATTACAGAACCTACCTCTACAAAAATAGAACTTATTCACTTGCTTATTAAAATATTGTATATTGCTGAATAAATTAGTTTGTGAACTTAATATTATGAACTATAGAAAACAAACAAATATATAACTATATAAATAAAATAGAATGTAAAACGTGAAATATTAAAAAAAAATAATAAGTAATTTAAAAGTACTCTGCATTAAAAAATATTTAAACCATATTATACAATTCAATTTTTCTTAATCAACCTAAATGTATTATTATAATAACTACCTAGACTAAAAAAATAAAAATTGAAAATTAAGAAAAAGTCTAACAAATTACATAGGTTACTTTATTGAATTTTCAAAATCCAAAATTTATACTAACATAAAAAATGAAAAACAATCTGAATGTTTAAATTATTATTTTTTAGGTATGTATAACTCGTCCACTTTATCTTGGCCTTTGACTGACGTCATAGGTAATGATACCAAAATATATTTATAAAACAGTGCATTCACTCACAACAATAGAATATAACAATAGAAATAACTAATACATTTAATGTTAATTCATTATGATAAAAAATCTTCTAAGTTGAATATACAATGTTTAAATCATATTTGATATAAACATTTAACATTTTAGTTGATATTGCATTACAAATTGTCATGATAGTTTTTAGACATAATATATAGACTCTTGATTTTGTGAAATCGTAATGGTCACCAATGGCCAAGATGAATTTTATCAGTTGTAATGACTTTAATAACTAATAAGTTTAAATACATTTCAAAAAAGGTGGGTAAGTGGATATCGCTCTGCTGTACTGTTGGTTACAAGTGGGTCACTGTATAATGGATGGTATTAAATTTGAATGCAATGATATAATATCATTGTATAAGAAAAACGATTCTGAGCGGAGACGGTATGTCAGTCTAGGTATAAGACATATTATATACTTTTCTATGGTATTAAATTATATGGAATTTATGAATAAATTCCTTAAAATATGCACAGTCTTATCATGAGCATAATTCTTATTCCTTATGGCTTATACTATGGTAGATTGTATAGATAGGCCATAATATTTTGATTTTTCAGTTTCATATATCCCCGAATAATATTTTTAAATTACAACACAAACAAAGATCGTTAATATTGATTTTAATAGGTAATTTCGTCCAAATTTGAATTTAAAATGTCTGTAAAAAATAACTGTTCATACATTTTTTAGATTTTTTGGTTACAGTATGAACTATTAATGAGGACCTTTGTTTTAAATTTGCAATCTTTAGCTATAAAAACTGACTGAACATTTTATAATTTATTAATTTCAATGATTGATAATTTTCGAGATTTTGATAAATTTTGTCAAAATTCGATGTTTAAATGCTTATAAAAAAAAATTTTGCCTATGTATTTTTAATATTTTTCAATTGCTACTGTAACAATATATCAGGAACCTTGTATTAAATTTTTACACTTTTTGGCCCAACAGATAAAATTTATTTGATATTTATAGAAAAAAAAAACTAAAAAAATTGAAAACTGAAAATGTCAGTAAACAGCTCAAAAAGAGTCGAAATATTTTCAAAATTGTACAGTGTATAAGAAATGCTAATCTGAACATTCAGTGAAATTTTCATGTATCTATAGTTATTCGTTTTTGAATTACAACAAAATAAGAAAATCGCTACATGAGAAATCAAGTGAATATCCAATGTTGTAAAAATTTGAATTTCAAACGGTCATTAAAATTTAATTTAACTGTCCGGTAGAGATTTTTTTATTGATAAAGATAGATAATCTTATGAGTAATTTTGTATTAGATTTTCAAATCTTAGATTTAAAAAGAAAAATTTTTACGAATTCTTAACTCAAAATAATTTGCTAATTTTCGTTATTTTTCCATATTTTGTCAATTTTTGAACTTTAAATGCTTATAAAAAAAAACTGTGACCATCGATTTTTAATATTTTTCATCTGCCTTTGAAACAATATACTAGGAGCTTTCCATTAAATTTTCAAGTTTTTTTAATCAACAAATAACATTTTATTGATATTTCTAGAAAAAAAACTAAAAAAAAATGAAAAATGAAAATGTCCCTAAACAGTTCAAAATAAATCAAAATATTTTGAAAATGTTATCGTGTATAGAAAATGCAAATAAAAACAACCAGTGAAAATTTCATGTAACTACGGTCATTCGTTTTAAAGTTACACCAAAAACCAAATTCAATTTTCTGAAAAATCGATTTTGCGTAAAAATTCCCGTTTTTCCTTAATTTTTCTTTTGTTTTTCTTGGCGCTTTTGAAAAGTACTGGGAATTTTAAAATTTGACCTCCTCAATGCACCAACAATATTCACTTTCCAATCGAACAAGATACTGAAGTCGAAAATCGAAGCATTATTTAGACTACTTATCGTGTACACAGACACAAAAATAAAATTTTAAAAAAAAAACACACATCATTGTAAAATCAATACATTCATCGTTCCACTCAGAATCTAAAATGTATATATTTTTTAACGTCAACTATCCAATATCCATAATATATAAGATTTAAATAAGAAACTTTTATATTCGAGTTTATTAAAAAATAAATAAAAAATATAAATATTATGAATAGGTTTTTTCGTTCATAAAATGTTAATGTATCCTTGAACTTAAGTTACTTTTGGATGTTTACGATAGCATTAATAATGCAATAATGACAAAAAACTGAATTTATTTAATGGAAAATAAGCTGCTAAGTATGATTTAAAAAATATAATGATAACATAATAGTAAGAAATCATGGAACACTCCTACGGAACTCAAAAAATAAAATTTTAAAGGGAACATAGTCTTTGAAATGAAATCAGTAGAGTTAAACTTTACAGACTAGAAATGTCACTGTTTATAAACTAAATAATACTTAATAGTAAACATAATATGTATTAATTATTATTTGTGATATTGTAGTATGGAATATGAAGTAACTTCATTACAATAAATTCGTGAAAAATCAGCATAGTATTAATTAAACAGGTTTTATTTTATTTTTGATGTGTGTACGTTTATTAATGGCTAATTACATATAGTAAAGTACCTATTATATAATGCTCACTACCAGACGAGAGTTTTAAATACAAAATTAGAGTTAAAAATGTCAGCAAATACAACTCAACACTCATAAAGCCAACAAATATTGGCAGCCCAAAAATTATAAAACGGAAACTTTTACAAAAAAAAATTTCAAGTTTAAAAATTTTTGTTATTTTTCTTTAGTCTGCCGTTACCGTTTTGAGAAAAAAATAATGCTTCAATTATACTCTTTGAGGGGGATTAAAGTAAAAAATGAACTTAGTCGGTAGTTAGTAGATATCTATTAGTTTTAGGTATATTACTAGGTAAGTAAATTTAAAAATTAAAATAGGAAAAAATAATCAGCTTAAATATTACCCAAATATTACCTATTTGACGGAAGGTTTTTGTTTTTCTATACTAATATTTAAATATGAACAACTATAAGAACTTGAATTTTTCACCAAACATTTATACATGCAAATTAATACAATAATTTGTTTTAATTTATTGAAAAAAATATTATTCGTTGGGACTTGAGAATGTTTGACATAATACATTTTTTTAATACGACGAACCTATAATTTGTTAATAATAGCTCTAGTTATATTGTATTGAATAATGTGAAAATAATAACTATAATATAATGTTTGCGTTTTGTTGTCTCCAAAGTTGGTACAAACTACGGTATTACTAATTGAATAATAAATTACTCATTCGTCTTTATATAACAATATAAAATAATATAAATACCTTATATAGGTATATGTATTTATTGTAAAAGAAATTTAGAAAATATATAGGCACTGGCTTACGCTGAAAATCATTTTTCATCGCATACAATTATTTACCATAACTACTTATCATCATTTTTTCATTAAGTTTAAATTTAACACATCCATTATATGGACCTACATCTGACTCGTTTAATGAAACTCAAGATATTCTATACAGTTGAGCATCATCTCGGTTTTTTTTTTTATCATCCTAATATTCGGTTGTTAATTTTGTACAAACATATTGTTGGTTTTTTTCCTTGACAAAAGATATCCTTTCATCTTAGTTCACATGGTTAACTTATAATAGTGAAATATAATTTACATTATACGGTATATTTAATATAATAAATGTTAAGGTATGGCATCGTTTTAACGGAAACCTGATTATTGTCGTCGACCATCATAAATCTGTAATTCTGTAATTCATATTTTCATTTTTAAATAAAAACAATAAGAGAATGTTAAAGCACCTTGCATATATAAATAATATCAAGTCGACTTTGTGTTCCTAAAGGCATATTATGTATCACTTGACTCTAACAATGCTATATTCTGTTTGTATGCGTGAAAGGGTCATTCTTTCGATAGACTAATAAATTTGGGATGTTTCACCCTTATAATATCGCTTTGAAACCCATTTCAGTGAATTATTTAATGGAAAACATTTTTTTAGTCCTTTACACTGAAAAACGGGCTACTTGTCGCCTCGTTTCATAGTCCCTCGGGTTCACTTTGATTTTCTATGTTTAAATATATGAAACAGGAAAATCGCAAAAACGCGAACCGTCTCAAGCATTTTGCAAAAAACTAAGGAATCTCTTGACCGATTTGGCAAAACTAAAATGTAACTAATATAGTATATTTGTATTTGTATAAATTCTAAGTATAGATTCTAATAAAGTTTAGAGCCCATGTTGAACCTCTTCTATACAATAGTTGTAAAGTTTTGTGTCACTGTCGTGGCATCCAAACTTTGTTTACGGTCGCCAACTGATATTCCGAATGTATAGTACTTTCCTATACCGGATACTATAGCCTTTGTATATTTGTAGAAGAACACTTGAATTATAATACGTCTTTATATACACATACAATGTGATTCACCCAGATTGTTCACCTCATTTATCCTATGTTAATGAATTCGATCATAATATGATTATTTTGAAAATTATTTTTCAGTATATTTTAAGATATATTATAATTTATCAACAACAGACTTATTAATTTGAAAATGTTTCTGAATAATTGTTTTGCTTCATTTACTATTGGTATTTAAACGTCGATAGTAAAAGGTATAACTGTATTATAATGAAATTGAAAATTATAATATTATTAATGATGATAGGTACATTACCAATTTAGAATTCGTAAAAATGTGTGAATATAATAAATATTATAGACTAAATATTACATATCGATATCATTTATTTAGGATTTTAAATCGTTATTAAATATTTTCGTAGTATATAATACTATTATTTAATTACTTTTATATTAATGAATATACTAAACAGTTTTCTCAAATTATGTTATCAAATTTTGATTTCAAGTTTTGATGCATCAAATAATTTTTTGAAAATAACATTTTTAAAAATTAACGGATGATTCTCATAATCTCTTTTCAAAAAAGAGTAATTTTAAGCTGCGACAGGATTTTCTCCCAATATGATAAAAAATCAAAGTATCTGAAAATATGGTCTTTAAGTTAGGTATACCAGAAAATAACAAAAACCATAATTCAATTGAATGTATATTTTTACCCGATAATAGGATGCGAGCGTGCTGGGAGAACTACCCTGCATTTATGCATAAATAAACCTTATATATATGGTACTGTAACCCATAACGTTAGGTACAGAGTATTTTATTATACTCATAATATGATATACCTATTATGTACTTTTCCACAGTGAATTTTAAAACAATAAAAAATTGCAATTTAATTTATAATTTCGTAGACAATAATACATAAATCACCGTGTCAACATTGATATTTAATACAATTACAAATATTATTGCGTAATTTTAAATTGAAAAAAAGCATTGACACAGCTGCGAGCTTCACGCAAATAATAAATACATTATTCATGAAATTTACATAAGCAGTTGTTAATTAATAGTAAAAAATTATAAAACATTATGATTACCTATCATGCATCGAAATAATATTAATTTACAACAATAGTATTACGAAAACACGATGTTTATAATCTATGCTTACATCGCTTTATCGTAACCATTGGCCGTCATAATTATACCATGATATTTCTGAAAAAATGTATGGTTATAACATCACTAAGTCGGGAGTCGGTCTCATGTGGTACAATACATTGTACAATATAATATTTTACTTCAATTAGTTTTTACATTAATTAGTTCCATAATATTATTGCGTAGTATTATTTTATAAATACGCCCTCTGCTCCCTCTCTTCGCCCATTACATCATACCAACGAAGACCCATCTAAAGACACGCCTGTGCTGAGTGGGGTTTACTGGACCGAGTGTTATTTGCACACAACCCTTCGCTCTCAAAGTTATCCACGCAACTATTATACGCGACACGCGATAACTCCAAGAACATTGTGAACAGCGTTGTACGTTATTACAATAATAACGAGACCGCGAAAATCAATTTCGTGTCACACGACGTTACGATGAGGTTCACGGGACACTCGACGAAAGTTTTTCGTTCGGAAGGTTTTACGGTTTTTCGATTTTTTTTTATTTTTATATTTTATCTTACGATATTGGCCGGTGGAGCGAAAAATAAAAATAAATGTATACATATTACATGCATATGTATATATATATATATATAATATACTTGTACAAGACTCGCCTGGGCGTGTAATGTAATATATATAATATATATATATATATATCCAGATCAACAACAGTTTTACATGTAATGCCGTCCCTCGTATATATGGTGTTAGGATAAACAACGAGTGCGCTGCGATTTACGGCTATAAATTCCCCGAGCCTGAAAGGCCGCCGCCCGTGGAACGATCCTGTCGTATATGAGAATTCCAATTTTCGGGGCGAAAAAAAGAAAAGAAGAAAAAAAACGACGAAATGGAGTTGGTCGTGTACGAAACCTTTATAGAAAATATCGATTCGCGAGATTTTCCGGTCGTCGGGGTTGAAATGGACGTTTTGAGACGGTGTGTATCGATACATAGTATGGAATTTTTGAATTTCGTTCGTGTGAAATATTCACTGCCACTACAACACCCCCCCCCCCCCCACGACGAGGGTTTTCGGTGTAGGTTCGAAACAGACCGTGTTTCGAAGTATATAATGTAATACCTATACTCGTGGTGTATGTGTAGGTATATAATATAGACATGGTATGTCTGTATGCGTACCAGCTATAGGTATATCCTCTCCTCGAATATGGGTGTACGCGAAATGATCGGATTTGAATTCGATTCGATTTTAGAACGACCATAATAATGCTATGTATCTGGGCGAAACGTTACTCGAAGATCTTTCGGTCGCTGTAATTCGCGATTGTAACGCATTGCATTTGATGGTTTTTCTCAGAATTACGTAGCTCGGACGCAGTAATGTCGACGTCAAAATCCAATCTTTTGCATTTATCGACCACCTCGACGAGTCCCACGAACACAGTGTCGTATATAATTTATGGAGGGACTTTAATATTAACCCTTTCAGGGTAAACATACTAATTTCCTGGATAAGCACCAAGTAACGTGGATTTCGTAAATATATTTTTTGAATCACTGGAACCAATTTCAAAACAACAGTAGAAACTTTTGATTATAAGTAAAGAAAAAAATAAAAAATATTGTTCACAGTTTTTTTCAAACTTTTCATATTTCTTAAATATGCAGACGGCATACATTTTAAATTGTCTGATTATATTATGCAAGAGAAAAATATTTTCTAATAACTTAAATCCATAAAAATCGAACGTCGATCATTACGTACCTATGTAGTAAGTCGTTATCTAACCACAAGTCACAAATCATGGTATCACGATTTTTGTTCGTGTGTTCGTCGATGTACTCTTTGCCACTGCGTTTTCCCAAATCGTCAGCGTAGTTGCAGACTTTAAGTTAGCTCCACTGGCCTCTGCCGATAAAATAATTATCGTAGTCTTCGACCTGATGCCCGAGAAGTCATCGTCTCATCGTCACCGATCTTTCAAATCATTCGAGTCCATGTTACTATTTACTAAATGTTTAATATAATATTTCAGATGTATTAATATTTTTTTTGTTAATATAATTAGTTATTAATTATAATTATAATTACATACGTTTTACGTATTAAATGTTATTATTTACTTACTTATAAGTACACAAGTACAAAATATTCAATTAAACAACAATTATATCATACAAGGTAAGAGTAAATTAAGTATAGGAAAAATGTTTGAACTATATCATTAGGTATATAAAATAAGAAAATCTTAGAAAAAATATAACTGCCCCGAACACAATTTATCAGTATACTAAAGCTTGTAATAATATAATCATAGTTTTATTTAACAAACATAAAAGAATTCCTATTAAATTTCACCATTTTTTTTTTTTTAGTATTATTTAGTACTTAATTCAAAGTGTTAAATACTTAGAAGTAGAGTTTTGTACTTGTTTTTCATTGTTAATTACAGCGAGTTAAAAATAAAAAGTATTTAAGGGGATTCGATCCAGCGTATTTATTTCATGATTTAGACCTAAAAGCCTGACAAAAATACGCCTACTTAGAATTATCAGATTTCAATTCTGTAAAAAGATTCGAGTTCATTGACAATTTTCCTAGGTTATTGTGGGAATCAATTTTCGATATTTTTTTTAGAATTCACGTTAAATCATACTTCGATTTCTCAATTTTTTGAAAATTGTTTGTGTCTTTCTTTAAAAAGTTAAACAGTTATTCAAAAATCGACTCCCACAATAACCTAGAAAAAAGAACGATGAATTCAAATATGTTTACAGAACTAAAATCCGATCATTCTAAGTTATCGTATTTTTGTCAGGCTTTTAGGTCTCAATTGATTGAAATTAGTTTCTCGTTGGAACAAATATTTTATTTTGTGACATGTGCATGCGGGTGCGAACCACTGATTCCTAACGTATCTACGCACACTAATGATCATTTACTTCTCACACAAACACACTGCGAAACGATTATAATACATCGAATTGCCTATACACGACCCCTTATTAAATCACCGGATCGAATCCCCTTAAACAAAATATACTACTGAAACTCAATTAATTTTAAATATTTGACTTTCTTATAATATTTCTTGATTTTATTTCAAAAATTAATAAATAAATATATACAGGGTGATTTTTTTATCGAAGAACACTCATTATTTCAAAAAGTATTAATGTTTAAGAAAATATTTTTTTACATAGTTTCAAGTTGTTAAAAAACAATATTTTTATTAAAAAATTATATTTTTAAATATTTTTTATCCTTTTAATTTTTTAAGTTTTTTACCTTTTTGAATGACAACATCTAATTTTAATTTGATATTCAAAAACAGAATATTTTTCTGAGTATTTCGATACATAAAAATTGAATTTAGGGCAATTAGTTTATGAGTTATAAGTATTTAAAGTTTAGATGAGCGGAGTAGAGTGGTACGGGGTTACCCCGCGAAATGTTTGTCCTCTACTCCGCTCATCTAAACTTTAAATACTTATAACTCATAAACTACTTGCCCTAAATTCAATTTTTATGTATTAAAATAATCAGAAAAATATTCTGTTTTTGAATATCAAATTAAAATTAGATGTTGTCATTCAAAAAAGTAAAAAACTTAAAAAATTAAAAGGATAAAAAATATTTAAAAATATAATTTTTTAATAAAAATATTGTTTTTAAACAACTTGAAACTATGTAAAAAAATATTTTCTTAAACATTAATACTTTTTGAAATAATGAGTGTTCTTCGATAAAAAAATCACCCTGTATATTATATAATAAACAGTTAATCTGATCATCCACAAATTAACGAAAGTTCCACCTTTTAGTAAAAGTCATAATATTGTATATTGAAAGAGCCAATAACAATGTGCATGAAGCCGAAACTTCCTCGGATGCTATTTATTTACCCAACGACACTACGCGATGCATAAAATTATCAACACAAAATAATAAATATGTCATCAGCGGTTGTATTTAGAAAATTAATAATTCAAAATTAATTTAGTTAAGAGAACCACTGAGGTAAAACTAAGCAACCATGGAGGTCGTTCTCATAATCTCCACGATTGAATTGAAACTTTCGTCGATATGTACCGAATTGGATACACAGAATTCGTTCATCAAAGATCACATTTCATGGTGGATAACTTACAGTAAAATGTATTTTAACTGAATGCAGAAACTACTACAAGGGGAGGCTGGAAGCAAGATTTCCATCACCCCATCTAAATATACCGACCAGTGCTGGTCAACAAATTTTTAATAATAATATAACGTATGCAAGAATAACCAGCCTATAAATTTAAAGTTACGTAATATGTCTGTATGACATTGTGAATAGCTAACCTAAATAAAAAATAAATTTTAATGACTAATGTTCCTATACCTAACCTACAGTTGTATTAAAATATAATCTTACGTATATATACACAGAAGCATTGTGGTGTACAATATTATTATGGTGTGCAGTGTGTGTTTGGTAGCATTAAATCAACATATCATTGACAAGTGAACTTAATATATTTGTATTGAATTTGAATAAAGTGACAAAAATCGTGACTGACAAAGAACGATTCAAGTTGATTGTAAATTGTATAACATACCGTCATGTAATAAAAATATTGTATTTGGCTGAATGTATTGGCGATACATCGTAGGTAGATATCACTCGACTTGTGAGGAGCAGTTCGGGTGAATGAGGTTAGTAATATTGAAATGGAAAGAAATAGTACGGCTGAAATCTATGGTTGGCCGCAATTATATTGGTATTAATGAATATGAACGGAATGTTACAAGGTTTTTTTTTTAAATTTTTTAATAAATTTTTTTCATTCAATATTACACATACACCTTATTATTCATCGGTGCCTCCTTTGTGAATATTTTTCAAAAGATTTTAAAGAATAATAAACTGCTTATATATTATTAATTTTTATAAATTATATAATATATCTATATTTTTTATCTTTAATTCGCTGTTGAATAGAAAATAAATATAATGCTATATTTTGTCTTACTTAAATGTAATAGTATAAATAATTTTTTAGGTTTAAACAGCTCAATATTAGCATTGAATTTACATATTATATTTACGAAATATTTACATTTTCCTACATATAATACCTCTATATAGTATTCATAAATTCCCACGTTACTTAAAAAAAATTGGCAAAGAGAATAGTAGAGGAAATTGATTTATATAAAATGCATTTTATTGTGTAGACAATAATAATCGTGAAAAACAACTTTAATTTTGATAAAACTTTATCGCGTACGTTTTATTTTTTTAGTTTGTATAATAAATAATTATACTTTAAAAGTTTTAACGAAGCAAGTAAAACTTACACGTATACCTATATATACTTATATAATATGTTCGTATTTAAATACCATCTTTGGGAGAACAAAAAAAAAGTGTTCATTCATTTTTATGTTTATAAATATTATTTAATAATTATTCTATGTTTTATTAAATAATGTATTAAAAGTCGGTAAAAAAATATTTTCCAATTAAAGCAAAGCTGTTTAATATAATATGTAAGACTATGACTATGTATACAACAGCTGCGCGTTTTGAATGACACGCTAAATCGAAATAATAATGAAAAACAACCGTTATATTAAAATTTAAAACGGATATAATTTGTATGTACATCGCGTCACCATCAGGTAACTACGCAAAATTAAATTGTTGGCTTCAAAAATATAAGCCAAAAGAAAAAAAAAACGCCCTTGGGAAGATCTAATAACAGCTAGGTAGTACGAACGGGTATATGTTCATGCAAATTTACGTATCCTTTATTAACGTACGCGAACCAGAACATTTATTTTATCGTCGACGTCGTCGTCGTTTGAAAATATGACAAAGAAAAACAAATTAATATAATATCGTGTTCGTCTACCACGCGTGTATGTAAAACGCGCCTTTCCGAGTATTATATATCTAAATATATATAATACCGAGTGTCGAGTTTCTTCGAGTTTTTTTTTTTTGTTTCTTAATTGATCCAATTACAATTATATGAAAACGTCGTTCCACTCCAACGATAGACCGTTCAATATTGTTTTTTTGCATATTTTAATATTAATATTATTACGCGTCATTAGTGATGTAAATTTTCATGAAAATTTTTTGTTGTGAAAAATCAAAAAGTTGAAAACCACGAAAATTATAGAATTTCCCATATTTGTTTTTTATCAAAAAAATCCCTAGAAACGGTATACGCTGTAGTAGAGTGCCATTGCTTCTTAATAATATAAACACTTTGGTTTTAAACTGTATTATAGATGATTTTTATTTCTATTAATTTATATTACAAACGATTGGGGATGGAGTTCCGTCATCGGACTCAGCCTATCTTGGTGACCCGGTGCACTTAAATTCCTCAAATAGTATTACAATAACAAGAAATATGTCTCATCTATTTACAGTAAAATCGTGGAAGAAACGGATTAGTTGAGTCAGGCCAACTCAAACTATTTGTGTCTGTTTACAACGTCCGTTCGGGTATATCATGGCCTAGACACGCTTTAGGGAACATGAATCGTACGTAGACGGAAGCGATGGGTTAGTTTACCATACTCTACGGAGCTATCTATCACGTATGATTGAAACTTAAATTTTGTATTTTTTGAGTGAGAGAGGATTTATTTTGTTCTATGGAGTTTTTTAGTAGCAAGATTTTTACTTGGGTTGACTTTCAACTAATTTTAAGATTCAAATATATCGAATACTAATCAAACCAATAGTAACTTACAGGTTAGAAACATTACGGAAGAAAGAAGTAAATTCAATATTTATTTTTGAAAGAAAAGTACTTAGGAAAATATATGGTCTATGTGTAGATCGTAGATGTAAAAACTGGTGAATAGTCAACTAAAAGATCTGTATCAAAGTCCGAGTATTGTGGAAGACATGTGAGAGTCGTCTCACCTGGGTAGGACACGCATGGCGTAAGAAATGGTCGCTACTGAAAACTATACTAAAAAACGTCCCACAAGGAAAAATTAAATTGGGAAGTACAAGATTGAGATGGAAAGACAGGGTAAAGGAAGAAGTTAAATAAATGAAGCCAGGAGAGGATTGGAAGGAATTATCATTAGAAAGGGAAAGCCGGAGTCAAATATGTTGGACGTTATGGTCTCGAAGGCCGAAATCCAAGCAGAAGAAAAAGATGAAACAATTTCTTATTTTCAATTATTTTTTGAATTCTCTTTTAGTCAAATAACCTATTTGAACGTTATCCGAATAATCATTTAAGATAACAGTTTTCTTAACTCTGGACAACACTGTATAGTGTATACATCACTCGACTAATTCAAACGAACGGTAAGTTATTGTCTCGACTGTAATAGAGCTCATACATTAATTTTTGAATTTGGAAATCACACACATATGAAATCTACATATAATTCACAATTGAATAATATCATAGCATACGTACCTACGCACACAACCACACACGACCGCGTGATGAGGTAAATTTGAAATTATAACACTTTATGATTCCAGACAAACTACAGCCCCGAGGAGAGTGGCAGCGTTGTGTGGGTAAATCAGTGGGTAGAGCTGCCAAAGACCTGAGGGTTTCTACGAAATTAAAACACTTCGTTATTAGCAGCACAAAAATACGTTTGCAAAATTGTTGTGGTCGTTACTCACCATGTGCTTCTGTTAACGTCCAAGACTTCGGTCGTATCTCTGTGAGTGTCGAGCGATTTATAATTGAATATTTCATTCATCGGATGGATCATTTTAAAAAACTAAATGTTTTGGAAACAAAATAAAAATGACTCTACTAATCAATATGACCTAAGTAATCAATCTAACCAGACATGATTCTATTCTTTATTAAACTAAACATTCAAACGCTCGTTTGACAAAGATTAATTTCGTAGAATTTACAATGCCTTTAAAACAAAAAGTTGGTCTTCTAGTCCATATTTTTGTCATAAGATTAAATCTATAAATACATTTTATTGCTTAGAAACGTTGGTAAGAGCGGGGTCTTTGGAAATTGAATTGAGGGTGTCGTAAAATCGTTAAAAGTATTTTAAAGCACTAAGCAACCGTAAGTATTTTTTTCCATTTGTGTTGTGTATATACCCGTAGTCTATAAGTTTTGAGTAATACTACTATGTTCTGTAATCTACTTTAATGTGTGTACTGATCTTATGTCACTATCACCTCGATATAACCATCATACAATAGTATTGCCTCACTTCAGCTAATTTGTGATACAACCAAATGGGTACTTGTAGCTTTTCTCAAATTTACCCAAGTTTTATTTTATGAAAAATGTACCACACGAAACCTAGTACATGATTTATAATATTATAATATTACTGTAGTTTTCGATATGACATAATATACAAGTCATTATAATGTTAATAGTATTTATTTATTTTTTTTTTTTTATAAAATATAATATTGTTTGCGTCCATGTTCCTATGTGTAATCTAACCCCAGAGAAGCTTTAGAAAATCAAAGTTAATAAATATAATATAATTATAGACATTACTACTATAATAGAGTTCTTCCAAGTGTTCAGGCTGTAGTGAGTCGATAAAGGTTGGGAACTTCAGATGTACTGGGACATCTGCAGTTAAACTCCGTCGAATCCGTCGTCCACTAGATCAAAATAATAAAACGTAGAAAATAATATATTGTAACGTTTTCGTGACTATACTCTCCAATTCGTGCTAACTCAGCAAACAAAACATTTTCTTAAATTCGAACATGAGCTGTTACTTTTATCGTGCAATACTTGTGGATTGTGGGTAATACATCTTAGTTTTTATATGATTTAAAATCATCCAGATTTGATTCATTACTAATATACATAGTATATCGTATAGCTGCAGGCCTATGAGACTTTGCACGTTAGTTATTTTCGATTTAAATTCCTATCAAAAATATCTAGAAAAATATTAAACAAATAAGACGTCTTAAAAAAAATTATGAGGGCTGTTTGATTTGAATTCAGCATAATGATATGTAAATTTTATGTGTATTATGTATATCGTAGTAATGTTTTTGTACACTGTATAATATACATAGTATGCACACGCATTGTTACTCTTCATTTTAAAACATACTAGAATGAATATTATAGACACATCGAATGTCGTTAGCACTCGTCTTGTTTCATGTTCACTTAAATTACACCGTGCTATATAAAACGATCTTGAGTGGAGCTTGCTTTCCTGCAGAGTTTGTGGGAGGCTGATTAGACACACTTTTTGACCTTCATAAAAGAACATACCTAATCATTTCTTTACAGGTAATATTTCACGTTTCCTATATCATGATAAATGATAATATTATATTTTGATTTATACAACAATTGATTTTTAAATAGTTATAAAACATGGGTGAAAAAATAGTTAAGTTATATAATATTGAACTATAATACTGCAGGAGCAGGACACAATACTGCAGGAACCAAATTGTTATCTAATAATAATAAGAGTCATCGAATGCAGTGATTTGCGATGCTTACGTAGGATATAACAAAAGTTACGATTCTAATGTAATTTAAAGAATTTTAAATCTTAATTTTGTTTAGGTACTGAAAAAAAAAATGATAATTGCACTAGGTTGCTTTGTGATGTTTTAAATCTAATTACAACACCACAACTATATTTCCACACCATCTTCAGTGATCCACTCATACCTATATTATACCCATGGAAAAGTTTACCCGTCACGTGTAACGTGTAAGGTTTGTTCTACTTTTTAATTTCATTATTAATTCTCTTTTAAATTCTATTACAGTTAACCACGTTGTTTTTATTTTCTTATTTTTGTCCCGTGAATAATGGAATATGTAAATTAGATACTGTGTTTATGAAAAGTGACTGCTAAATCCCCGCTGAGCTTCGTAATAATTGATGAAAAATGGTACCTACACTACTAGATTGTTAAAACATCGACAACAATTGGATATTGTCTTATTGTTATGGCACTGACATGACGCCATCAATTTTGTTCATCCGTTGAAAATTTGTTAGAACCATCATGGACACTAACGAAAAAAAAAATAAAACGCTAATTATCCTAAACATTTTACATAATATTTTAAAAATAGTTTTTTTGTATAGGGAATACCCATTTTGACTAGGGGTACATTGTTTCTACATCAATCGATAACCAGTTTGTTAATATACTGCAGACTAAGTATAATTTTTTCGCGGAAAATATTGATTTTTTTTGAGTTCAGTAATTAAACAGTCATAACTTTTTTTTACTTTTTTTATTAAAACAGACAAGAATATAATAATATAATGTATAACATAGGTAATATAGGGGGGCACAAATATATACAGGACTGCACGGCATGACAGAAGTGGGGGTCCATTTCGGAGCTAAAATACTGCCTGGAGCAACTCCTGCTTAAGGGAAGTCCATTTTAACTTATCTTTATATATATAAAAATGAATGTATATGTGTCTGTCTATCTGTGAGTCCATATTGCCATGGCAACCAACCCAGGAGCAGATATAGAATGTTGCCATTGGTTTAAAAATGTTGTTATGGTAACCGTTATATTTTAAAATAAAACATATTATTTATATAGAGTTGGCAACGAAGTTAACAGGATCAGCCAGTAAATAATAATATTGAAAAAGTTTAGCAGATTTTTTTTAAATTTTTAAATTATCATGTAAACGCATAATGCATCTTTGAAAGTAGTTTTCAGCGAATAATTTTTTGTTTAATTTTGTTAAGTTTAAAAAAATATTTATCAATTCCAGGACCTGATCTGCTCACATATAATAATTATAAGTTGTCTGATTTAAAACAATCCTTAAGCCCAAAACATAAAATTAATCGAGTTGCACTTACGTAGAAGTGATCTCAATTGTATTCTATGAGTGTATTTTAACATTTAAAATCTGACTGAATGTTCTTTTGTTTATATCTTCTATTTTCTCATAGACTTATTCTAAACTTAAATTATTTTTTTCCTTGTATTGAATTATAAAATATTTTACTACCTGTCTATCTATGTCAACATTTAAAAGTATGATATAACTGATATTTTTAAAATAAAAACAAACAAAAATTTGTTTTACAACACAGAATGATTAAGTCACATATTTTACAAAGTACAACATTGCTACTAACCAAACCATGCAATGCCATGACAAATTGTATAAAGTAAACATCATATAATACTTCCATCACAGCAGTATTATTACATTTTCAAATAGATTTTTAGAACAGTAAACTCTTTGAAGTGTAACAAATATTGTATGAAGTTAAAATATGACCGGAAGTTATTAGATTCTGAGAAGAAGTAATTTTGTTTATCTTTCATGGTGAAATATCATTTAAGTACGTTAAATGCTCCTATTGTACATGATATTATATTTCTAAACATAATATTAAAAATTTTGTATGACCATGCCATACAATAAATTTAAACAAGGGAATTTTTTTTTTTTATTCAATTTATGTAATATTTTGTGAACAATTATATAACATACAATGTCTGTGTAATTATTAATAAATAATAATTTACGTTCAATTATTTTCAAACATTTCCATTTATGAATATCATTATTGTTTATTGAATTGAATTTTATTTGAAATATATAACTAAAATGTGTAATAGTACCTACCTATATTTGTATTGATTTATTTTCAATTAAAAACCATGTATATCAAATCGAAATGTTTAATATAGATTAAACACTAAAGTTTTTTATTTATTTATTTCTTTATAAACAAAAACCTTTTATATTTGTATAGCTTATTTTTATCTCGAACTAAAAAATGTATTGATGTCTAGAAACATTATTTAAAGTTATTTATTTGTTATTTTGCTTAAAAAATATACGATTTATACGAGAACGAAATCACTAATAAATTATTATACTTCATTTAATTAAAGTTATGGAATTTATTTATTTTTATAAGTTACATTTTCAAAGGAACAATACAAATTCAAATAACCTTAACTATTTGCAAAAGTTAACACAAATAGTTATGTGTTAGGTAGACACATTTTTTTGGATTATCATATTATATTGTTTAATTATTATTTTTACGTATTTTTCTATCGCTGGTTTAGTGTAGCGAAATAAATTTACGGTTCAGAAATTAAATCATAAAATTCCACGAACGAGAAAATATTGCCGGGTCGAATTCTCAAGACCTGCAGATGACAAAACCATGTGATAGATTTATTACTTGGCAGTGACTCCGTGAACACTAAATTTTTGAATCCAATAAGAATCCATAATACAACGATTAATAATCGTACAATAATAAAACAATAATTTGTATATTAAACTACAAACACAAAAAAACATACTTGGCGTATTTTGAAGTTACCTATGTAACGCGATTATTCGTTACTCATAAGCTAATATAATATATATGTTATTAGTTTTCTAAAAAGCATCATAATAATATTGTGTAGTTGTTATCATAAAATACAATATTATATAATAAGTAGGTCGACCGTATGCCCCTAAGCACCTGTGGATGGTGATTTTAATTCTTGCAAAGATAAATTCTAACGAATGCAGATCAGTTTTCAGAAATATTATCGCATTATTATATCGAACGGGAGCGGTAAGTTGTAGTGACGGTCCGCGATTGATTAATAATTAATAATTTATAAATATCTTGAGTATATTGATAATATAATAAAGTCATTGATAATATATCACTACACTACGTACATTATGGATTTATAATTATTGTAATTAATATATAAATAATAAATTATAAGTATATATATATAATATATATTCAATAAGTATTGAATTGTACGTAATATATTTATGTCACGCCTGCACCGAAAATTTGGTTTTCGACCGCGGTTGAAGCGTTGGAAATCGACCTTTTTCCGTTTTCGTGGGAATGGGAATCCCCATAGTGCCGGGGGAAAAAGTGGAAATCCTCAAAAGTGCTGGGCGCGTATATCACGTGTATTCTATGCACAACCAGATACTGAATTCTATACCACGGTCCTTACAAAGCATAAACTTTTGGTTACATCTTATATACATATTATATTGAGTAAACATTTTTATTTCATGGAATTGTTTTCATAGAATAATCTGATTGTTGCATATATCCCTACAGGCACGGCACTAGAATTTTTTTCCAGGGGGGGCAGAGTGGGGCAATTATTTTTTTTACATGGGCTAAAATTATTTCAACAAATGCTGAGGTTATTTAAATGAAATATAAATATTTTCGTATCATATAACATAATATAGCTATTAGCTATATAGTACATACGTTTTATATTGTATGCTCTAAACGTCTAAACATATAATATTTACAAACTTTTGAATAGTTAAAAATGTTTTAAGAATAATATCAAATATTTTTTTTGTACCTTATGTAATATGTAAGAAAATGTTTAATCACAGACCTAAGACCTTCAACAACTATATTCATAATGATAACATGATATACAAAAATAATAATTTCTTTATGAGCTAAATATTGATTTTTTATACAATATCTGTTTATGCACCATACAGTAAATGATTGAAAATCTTATAATATTGAAAAAGTTAACAAAAATGTATACAATTGCACTGATATCAGTAGGAATACAATTTGTTTTAAATAAAAACTTTTGATTACCTACCTTATATTTAACTAGTACATTTTAAATTTTTAATTCAATACATTTTTAAATTGGTATTTGCATAGTAGTGTATGTATTGACTATAATTGAAGTACCTACTTTATATTTTTTGTTAAATTTTGGAGGTTAAAATAGTTCATATATGTATATATTAAAACATAGATACTTTAAGAAATCCTTTTTTATTAATTATCAAGTAATATGTGAAGTAATTACCATGACAAATAAGATTATAAAAATAACAAAATAAGAAAATTGAATTAATTATTTAATTATTTTAAATAAGAAATTTGTCATGCTAATTACTAAACTAATATAAGTAGGTAGGTACGAATACCAACTCCTTACACAATAGTATTGTGTTAATCAAGCATAAACATATTTAAAATAATAAGTCAACTAAAAATATTTTTAACTGTATACAACAAACATTAATTATATCGTACATATTTTTCAGTGGGGGGGCTGGCGAGGGGGCTGATCTGTTTTCTGGGGGGGGCTAGAGCCCCACCTTGCCCCCCTTGGCGCCGTGCCTGTATCCCTATATTGTGCTTTACCTTCGCCGGGATCACATTTATTTGTGTGTCGCGTTTGGTATAGACTAGGTAATGGAAAACGGGTGATTTGAAACAGAGTAATAAGATTTGCATAATATGTATTTATAATTATTATAATTTATAAATTATAACAATTTGGTGACTTTAAAATCAATTTTAATGATAAGAAATCGGCAACATTTAAAACTTTCCTTATGGACACATTCAATTTATATATTATGATAAACAATCCAGCAGAATCTACAAGACTACAACGAAAGATGACACCACTATCGATGCAGTATTTTCAAGATATTTGGAAAAAATTACATCACAAACATACATATCATATTTCAGTAATCGCAGGCCTGTAATTTCGATTATTCAATATGGTTAAGGGGATTCGATTCAGCGTATTTATTTCATGATTTAGACCTAAAAGCCTGACAAAAATACGCCTACTTAGAATTATCAGATTTCAATTCTGTAAAAGATTCGAGTTCATTGACAATTTTCCTAGGTTATTGTGGGAATCAATTTTCGATATTTTTTTGGAATTCACGTTAAATCATACTTCAATTTCTCAATTTTTTGAAAATTGTTTGTGTCTTTCTTTAAAAAGTTAAACAGTTATTCAAAAATCGACTCCCACAATAACCTAGAAAAAAGAACGATGAATTCAAATATGTTTACAGAACTAAAATCCGATCATTTTAAGTTATCGTATTTTTGTCAGGCTTTTAGGTCTCAATTGATTGAAATTAGTTTCTCGTTGGAACAAATATTTTATTATGTGACATGTGCATGCGGGTGCGAACCACTGATTCCTAACGTATCTACGCACACTAATGATCATTTACTTCGCACACAAACACACTGCGAAACGATTATAATACATCGAATTGCCTATACACGACCCCTTATTAAATCACCGGATCGAATCCCCTTAATATAATAGTAATTAAATAGTAATAATAATAATGTTCATTTTCATTTATTTTTTACATTTGCTTTTATTTTGAATGGTTCCACTAAAATGTATATTTTGTAATCTATAATATTTCTTGAAAAAGAAACTTCGTTTCTACCGGATGTCCCATGACAGCACTCACTTTTGTATTATTTGATTTCAAGGTGATAGTCATCAGCACGAATTACGAACGAATACGAAAATTATCAGGTTTGCTTCCAACACAAAATGAATCACACAATCTGACTATGCGTCAACTGTCAAGAATTTTTTTAAACGAATAGGCAACACGCATACGATTGACGCTTATTGGAAATTAATAAATACGATTTAAACAAAAATTATTTACGCCCGTGGGTAATGTTTTTTTGTCTCTATAATATCCTTTGCTGAAATGTATCAACTTTTTTCCCATAAAAATTGATACACCGCTAATAATAATATTTATAGTGATATATGATGTGATTTAGAAGAAAAAACGATGTTTTTAAAAATAAGATTTTTACTGCCTACTCTTGGCCGTATTTTATTTATAGGTGAGTAATGGTGCTAATTTTCAGAGTGGGAAAAGTGTCAACTCACGAGCAAAAAAATATGCGTCTTCTTTTCTCAGAATTATAAGTACATCCACTACTCACGCGTATATATATTGTACGTCATGTCTCAACTGTGTGGTGATGGTTGCTTACACAATTTCGGCGCACATTTCAATACTTTAATTTAATTTCATTCGTATAATATAATAATATGTACACTGTACAGTAATATTATTACAACTTGATTTCGCTTGAAATAATATTTTCCCGAAACTCCGTAAAAAAATCTACATAATTTGTAGGATGAATAAACGAATCACGTGGAGTTCACGCAATATGTAATTTGGAATAAAAAAGATTTCTTGGAAAAAAAAATACAATAACTACATTTTAATAATTATTACTGTGTTGGTAATGCATAATAAAAAAATACCATGGAAAAATAATTAGACTCCTTAATTAACGGGCATAATGGGTTGAGCATTATAACGAAAAGTTGCATAATATCAAATGTTAAATCTTTTTTTATAATTAGTTCATTTTACTATTAAGATTGATTTTTCAAATCTAGACGCGGGTTTTACAATAGAATTTGCTGTTTTAAGATTATGTTAGGATATTCAATCCATTGTTTTGTATACAAAATTTAGCTATGAGCTAATAAATTCATGAAAAGATAGCGAAAATGTATCTCAGTCTGACATTTTGGGATTTACTTTTATTTTAAAATAATTCCACTAATATTTTTGGTTTTGGATAATTAACTTATTTTTATTTAAACTTATCGATGATTTTATATGCACGAGATGCTTACCTACCATTTATTTTTGTCCAATAATCCCATCGAAAAATTTATATTTTAGGTAATTCAAAAATTTACTTTCCTAATGGTTAGTTTAAATTCATCAATTTAATTGTTAAAAACGAATATACATGTTAAAATGCTTGATAATAACCAAACAAAAGTAATTTCAAGTATGTTTATAAATAATTAAATATCGTTTGTTTTTTATCTCGTTAATAAGTCACGCTGTTTATGCTGTTTACAGCGTGTAAAGTTCTAATTTAGGTTTTATAATGAAAAAGCTCTCATCTTTGAATAGAACCAATAGAGACCTCCGAAAGCGATTGAATTTTGACTCAATAAATTAATTGATTTCATGTACTACCTATGTATCTTTACCTCGGTGATCTCTGAAATCATATCATAGATATTACAATATTCGTTTATTGTTACCATAGCCATGTGAAAACATATATTAGTGAGTGTTATGACTATAATTCGCTTATCATCATTTTAAACAAAAATATTATACAATAGCAAAGGCAATTCATAAACAGCATAGTGTCTATAACTGATTTAAAAAAAAAAAAAAAACAACGATGTGTCACGACAATAATTACCTAGGTAATGATAATAATATAAAATTTGATCTAAAATAAATTATTGTGGCAAAATCACTAATAAAAAAATAAACGAAAATATTATTGCACAATTCACACTAATATTATTATACTATAGATTAAAGTGTTAACAGCAGTTAACGAACTTCAGAACCGACATTGATCTATATTTTGTATCCAAATGACAATTAAGAGACGTTATTTTACTTAATAATTAAGATAATATAATTATTAAATATAAAAATATATTTTACCCATACGATTACCTATATTGTATTACCGTCCAAAATTTAGTTCTTACTCCATATTTGGGTCGATCGAGTAGGTAGTTCATAATACGATAACCGTGCCATTCATAATGTTATATTAGGAATATTATATTATTATCATTATCCACATAATAATATTTTGTATACCTAATATAATTTAGCTCGTGTAGCACATATAATAATTTGAAATTAGTACTCCGACAGTGAAATATTGTAAAAAAAAAAGAATAAAACATAATACTTATTGGAAATGTTATTCCACTAGATAATAGCGAATAATGTGACACGTTCACTTCCACCACCTCTAGAAAATAATTGTAATATCATTCCATTAAATATACAAACAAAAACGAAAAAATGAAAACGCGGTGCATTAATGAATCATTTTATTAAAATCCGAACGACATAATAATAATATAACTCCGAACGGAAAAAAAACAATAGTAATAATAATAAAAGTACATTAAAACAATAGAATATTTTGTGTGCTGTTAAACGCATACGTATATTAATGGCACGTACGGCGTGTTTAAAGCGACAGGTAGTGTGTTTTGAAACGACGATAACAAAATATAATTGGTTTTTCACGTTTTGAAATATACAACTGGTAGGTATAGAAGGTAAATATTATGAATTGTTTTCTGAATTTTTATTGTGTATAATGATGGTTTTTTTCTCGAAGAGTGTAGGACGTGTTTTCGTCGTTGTTAACGTCAACGTTGCGAATTTTCCATTCATTTCGTACGTTTTAGAGCACTCGGAACTATTGTGCAATAAATTGTTTGGACAACGATCGCGGCAAATGAGCATACAAAGGTCTTGTAAAAATTTGAGCCGCGATAAGGTTCTTTCACTGTACGTCATACAAGTTGCTGTGCATTTTCGTTCATTAGTTTGTTCGGATAATAATAATTGTCTACAAACAAATCAAAACAATTATCACGTTTCGTTGACACTATTCCACGCAGCTGCAACAGAGTTTTGTCTCGACGACGCGTTCCACTCAAATGTCATAATGTCATATTTATTCGTGTTTCGTGCGTTAAGTATAACAAAACATGAACACATAATAATTATAATTAATATTTTATTGTAACGTAACTGACGTAAATTTCAAACAAAATAATACCAGCTGGCCCCCTTTTTCGGTCAAAAGTCTACCTTATACTTTTTATTTTCAGCTGAATCTTATGATTTTTTTTCGGTCATTGAATAACCTTTTCCGCCAAAATGAAACGTCAAGGTGGTTAGGTTATTACCGTATATTAAATAATATATTTTACACATTACCACTGAATTTACAAATAATTCAAATAAAAAAACATTTGTTTGGCTTATAATTCTTGCTTGCAGATGGAGCTATCGACCTTACTTCGGTGATAAAAAAGAATTGAACATTGGTACAACATATTTTATTATATTTTTTAACTCATATTCGTACAATGCGATATACCTAAAACCCACCTACTTCAACAGTTTTTATGATTGTTGAGTTTTCTTACTACCTGTTTTTATATTGAGTTTGCTATATCCAGCTAAAAAACCACCTTCAGTCAAACCCAACTTGTGATCTCCCTTCTCAGAACCCTGTTATATTTAAATAATATCCTGTCAAGAGGAGTTATACTGGTTTTAAGTCGATACAATAATGCCTATACTTATTATTACTATCGGAAATAATTATATATCCGTATAAATAATAATGAGAACATCATCAGCCAATATTTGCTGTACATTTTATATGTTACCTTCTACTTATATAAGTATTATAATATATTATTAAGTCGAATAAGCAATTTCAAAAGTTAGAATTAAGTCAAACGTGAACAATGTACATGTTGATGTTTCATTTGTTAAATGATTATTTAAAACTGGTAAAATATGTTCAATTTTAAATGTCTCAACATTCCTGAAATTGTCTAACAACACGTCATTACCACACCAAACACTGTTCTCCGCTGAAATCGGGTTCAAGTAGTCCTCGAGTTGTACATATGATTTCGGAATACGAGTTTGGAGTGTATTATAGGTCGTGGTGTCATATTATTATATCCTAATACGAAACTTACGTTAATAACATGACAACTATATCATTATGATGTCGCAGTGTTTTATTCGACCGCAAATACCTAAATATCGATATTAAGTAAGTACCTCTTAATTCGAGCGCGATCCAACATTTGATTTTCGGGCTTGCGGTGGAGGCAGGCTGCTTTCGACGTGCTTACGATGTGGAAAAGGAAAACTGAATGTGAATGATAATAATATTTTATCGCCGATCGGACCACAGCCGCTGTGCATACATCATTACAATATTATTATAATATAATACAACATTTATTATATGGGTAGACCATGGCAGCGATTGCGGTTACCGATAATGGAAACGCCAATATATTTAAACGCATGAAACAGATACCCCCATAAACCCCATCCCCATACCCCATCGCCCCAATGACCGCCGACCATCATGGAATGATGCTGTTGCTGCGTATGGTATAATCATAATTATTATTATTACTACTAAGTCATCGAAAGTGTGCCACCGTATTATGAATTATTTTACGTGTAGGTACCGCTATCACCACACCACCAACGGGCACATCACAGGCCGAGTGTTCGGCTAGGTCGTTGTACGCACACCATGTCTTCCACATAATATTACATTACCCGGTTATTACTTATTATGTCGGAGATGAAATGGTTCCGTTACGTTTGGAATATGTCAGAGGCCGAAATATATATAATATTTAACGTCGGTACCGCACACATTATATTATTATTATACCATACGTTACCCGGTCCCTCGCCCCCACACCGATTGTAAAGATACAATGCAACCGACTAACAGACGTCAGACTGTTTAGAGCTGCATCAGCAGCTGATGTAGATTATTGTTCATTTGTTAGGTAGAAATAAATTTAAAACATTTGATTCTTCTGCCATCCTTATTATTTTGAGAGTAGATTTGTGAAGTAAATTTTAACATGGAATAATATTTTATTATTGGTTTAAATTGCATTGACCTATTGAACAGAAACCGATGGGTTGAATTTTTTTCTATTTACATAATTGAATTCGGTAGATTTTAAATAGGAATTGTGTGACGTTTAAATACAAATACGAATAATAGAAAATATAAAATTAAAAAAAAATAATGCATTTTCAAGATATTATATTCGCAGCGTACCTACCAACTCTTTAATTTCGTACTGCACATAGTATGTCGCACTACACTTATTATTTCTTACTGGAATAATAATATTATTATTATTTCAAAATTGTATTGAACTACAATGAATTAATACATGTCTAATATTATTTTGAGTGATTAGTTATACCTATCTAAAATTATACCTCGAAATCAGTATACAACAGTACACATCGATGATAATATGCCATTAATAGATTTTGGAACTTCTTGCAATAGTAATGTGTGCGATTTATTCTTTTTCATATTCTTGTAGTTTGTTTACATTTTATAGAAGGTAACAACAAAATATTCTAACAATTTGATGAAACGCCTACACAGTAACCAGATCTGAAATTGAATACAGGCGTAGGTCAATAATTTCTGAGCATCTCAACAGTTTTCGTTCAATATAGAAGACAACATTAAGGCGAACAAAATAATATTAATAATAATGAGTCAAACAAACAATATTCATATACATGAATTGTGTAGACATAAGATCCGCGTTGACTGATGATCTAAGTATTAAAACTAGAGTTACAAACCTGGCCAACTCCTTATTTCAAATACTGCCTCTTTCAGTAGAATTATCCACACAGGAGACTATAAAACAACAGTCCAATCAATAATATCATACTATCATACTATCCAAACGCTATTCATAATTAAATTAAGTATTTAAAAAATCTAATGGTTTAAGCAAGTATTATAATAAGTATACAATGTATTAAGCAATAATTTAAATCACTATCAGACCAATGGCCACAGTTGCAAAAAAAAAATAAATATATTCGAATGATATTCCTATAATGTAACTAAATCTGATTAAGTGTTAAAATACCCTAGTGACTAGATCCAATCTGGACACCTGCAGAATCGTTGATCAAATGTAATGATTTAATTGACAAATATGATAATGACAAGTTATCATTACATAATATTATTGGAGACAATATTTTGATGAATACTAGACATCAATTGTGTAATTGAAATAATAACGAGATGTTCGATATAGAATCTTCTTGAGTAAATTGTATTTTTGGTAGTATTATTTAGAAAAAGATTGAATACACAAGGTTATGAAAATCATTTGTTCGTTGTGCACATATATGCTATTTACTCCATTCAAGGTACTCCCATGTGTGTTTTGATAACGGATTTATATTATATTTTACTAAAGGAGAAAATACCTCTTGAATAATTTTCGAGAATTTGAATTCAAATACAACTGCCTACATTAATATTGAAATTATTTTAGTACTCGAGTAATATGTTTTTGGATTTTCTCATTTCTGAAGCTAACGGTTGACCAAACAGCGTATGTATAGCCCTCCGCATAAAGGGTCTATTATCCATAGCTGGTTTTTGGCGGTCTATTGTTAGACGATATTCACTGAATCATAATATACAAACAGAAAATAATAACAACAGTGGACCGTGCCCAAATTTTTGATTTTCCTGTATGCGGCTTAATATAAATTGACGTTTATAAACCTATATTTTTATCTCATTAAAACCAGGTCGAAGAATTATTACTAAATATGCTGCCATTTAAGCTGTATATATTGTTCCAAATACCGACGAATTGACTTGTTGGTTACCTATATTAATATGTTATAATATTATCTACTCATTTTTTAAATTTAAAATTGATAATATATTTGTATGCATTATGCCAACTAGAATGTCTACCGTATATCGTGTAACTTGACAAACGATGTTCAATCACATTATAGCGTATATTTTAATGCTTATAAAAAAAAAAAAAAAATAGCTTAAGTTGAATATTTTTAAATAAATGTTAAAAAAAATAGTTAAATATATATTATATTTTAAATTTTTATTATACATATATTATATAATTTCGTAAGTTATTTTTTATGTTTGTATATTTAATGTTCTCTTCCATATTATTTTCGTTAAAACTAACAAAATATAATATTCTATATACGTTATGTATATTTATAGAATCATTAGAATCGTTTGGAAGATATAAATATTTTATTTCCCCTTCAAAAAGAGGGGCATAAAAGCAGATTGGAGATTTATTAACGGGTCGAACAATATGCGAATGTGCATTGTGCATGCAGATGGGCGTGCGTGTTAAATTCGATTGTCAAAATTTTAATATGGTATTAAAAAAGTATATCTATAAATTAGGGGTGGAATAGAAAAAAAAATTAAAAGACAGACTTAATATACGAGCTTCATTGTTTATAATTTCATTGAACAAAAAAATTAAATCCATCAACTAAGTTTTAATGGACATTTTCCATTTCATGTTTCTATAACTCAAAAAATATACTATTTCATATCGTTTCAAGTATTCAAAAATATAGTTTTATTTTATTCAATAACAATAAAGCTTATTTAATATTCAATACTAATGATATTTATTATATTAGTTTAAAACTCGCTATAAAAAAACATGGATAAACATAGATAATATTAAGCTTTGGTAATGCATTTTTTCTATATTTGTTCCACTTTGATATAAATTTGGGTTAATAATATTTAGGTTAAAATGTTAAATGAACTATATATCAATAAAAACACATACATATTAAATTATTAATATTTAAAATTGATATGAATCTTCAGTGACAGTAAAAAAACACAATTTCAAGTAATTGTAACTCATTCAAATATTTTACCTATTGTGGCATCTGTCCTCGTCATTCGTCGGAATTTAGTTATAATCGTAATTTAATACTTATAGCCATACAATCGTAATTTTACTAAGATACACAATATAATTAAGGTAATCAAAAAATGAAAACAGTATAAATTACACTTAAATAGTGTGTAAGTTAAGCTTAAGTGATTAGTGAATTGTAAATTGTATTTAATCGATCATCTATGGCATAGATTCTATGCTCTCAAAACCGTATTCAATTCTTATAATTTCATGAAATCTAAAATATTCTGTACCTAAGCTATAAAAAATGATTATATTAATTTGAGCGTTTAAATTATAAATGCTTGAAAATTTTGTTTATTTTAATTTGACAGACGAAAATCAGACAAAAATCTGATGATTAGGTTAAAAAATTAAAGAAAATGTTCTTTTATACAATTAAAAATTACTTATGACCTGGAAAAAATAAAAAGATTGTTTTATGAACACTTTATTGCCTCTCTTGCCTTGATGCAAGATATTTAAATCTATTTATTTAACTTAAAAAGTAAATAAATGTTTAATATTGTTACAAGCTAATTGCAATGTGACCTACGATAACTAACTCTCTGAGAGTACAGAAAATATTTATTTTCATGTGCCTCTTATAGCTTAAGAAATATTTCATCAAAATGTAAACAAATATATAGACTTACTAGTTTATACACTACAATTGTATGTATTAAGGTGATATATTCAATTTTGAAAAACCTTATGTTAAATGTTCAACATTCAACTCTATAATTTTCAATATAGTATACCTAAATATTGATAAGTATGGAAAATTCAATAACTATCGATACGTAATTTTGTACTTAAAATGGATTACGTTATTTTAATGGTGACTACTAGCTACTGCAAACAATAATAATTACCCTAGTATAATTAGATATTTTGTCATTAAAAAAATTTACTAAACCCTCAAGATGTTTAATACTAGTAGAAATTTGTATAGTGTTATAATCTAGTTAATCTCATTGCGCATAGGCACGGATGGACTATGAACTTGTTGCACCCCTAGCAAGGATGCTAATAATTTGTGCTACCCGACACCGACTGAAAGGGACGAAAGTTTAAATCGCTAAGGCACAATAATAATATGCTCTATAGACGCAATCGGCAGTGTTCTCAATTTTATTATTTAACCTTTATTATAAGTTTGAGGTTAAACTTAAACAAAATTAATATTCAAACTTTTTTACTGTAATAACATACACATATATTTTTAAAAATATTTAAAACCTTTTTATCTTATTCCGATAATGTGTAAATCGATAATTTGAGGTATCTATTGATACAGTATTATACAGTATATCTTAAAGGTATATCTATAAACTGTTCAGAAGGGCTTTGAACGAAAAGTACGCAAAAAAAAAAACGACAAATAAATAATTATTTTATTTCCTACAATCGAGTGGCTTGGTATCGGAGTCAGGAAATGTTGCTATTGCAGGAATTTCATAAATAATTAAGTGCAATTCAAGAGTCAGAGTTAACCAAATATAATATATGGACCGATACGATGACTGAAGTTTGTCATATTTTCATATTATTTTCAAATAATCTTTGAACAATCGAACCATGATTTAAATTAGTTTCATACTTAATTGAAATTAAATACAAAAGTTATTCATTGTGCATTTGTGCACCATATTAGTAATTCGTTATTATAGCTACCTATTTTATACATAGTCTATATGGTTTAAAATAATTCAGTTGAAATTTATTATTTTAAAATATGTCAGTGTATAAAAGCTGTGTTACGTGTACAAAAAGCAATAAAAAAAAAAAAATAAATACTGAAGTCACAACTTTTATTTTGTTAGGTAGCTAATTATAGGTTATTGTTAGAATAAAGCTAAACTTAATGATTTTCGTTACATAAAAAAGCTAATAGTTTTTAGTGTTTTCACTGTCGTTCACATATTTTCGAAGTCGTGAAAAATCTGAGTAGTAGGTATAATATATTTGCAAAGGACTAGAATACCGAAACTAAATATGAAAATAATATGTTATCCACTTATATTCACTCTGACGTCTTAATAAATTAACCCTCCACTGAAACCCACGAAAGTACCCATCTACATCACATTTTGTTTTATTTTTGTATTTTCATCTCCAACCTATCAATTTTGTCAAGATATGTGACGACCATATATACTCGGTTGCGGTGTCACCCGTACAACATGAGATATTGGACGGGCCGCAAAAATATGAAATTCGAGAAATGATACTTGTCGTCCGGTCACTGGCACTAATCTCGTTATCAAAAGTCACTACAAAATCTATCCACGTTATTCTTTACACGTCGTCTGTTCGATTAACATTGTGAGAGGGAAATACGAAATACTCCATTTTTATCTCTAGTCGCCAACAATAATGGACAAGTACAAAAAGGAGACATTTTTTTTTTTTACGATGTTCGATGATTTGTACACATCATATAGGCCACTTGATTAGTTAGATTGAGAGCAGGTCGCGTAATTTATTGTGTTATTCATTCGAAGGTGTCAATTTTGTACAATTTGACAGACGTGCAGATAAAAAAATAATATTATCTTGTAGGTATTTCCATAAGAAATAATTACAAATATATATTTTACAAAATGTATTTTGTATGATAATAATAATATAATGTTTAATAATAATATTTACAGTGCTCTTATAGGTTAGTAGTAGTACAATAAATATTAAATCAATAAAAAATATGTAATTTTTCAAGTTATTTGCTGTTTTTATAATTTTACTTGATATTAATGTATGACTGAATATAAACATAACAATTAGATATTTTGTTTCGAGTTTAAATAATCCACCCCTTAAAAAAAAAACAATTTTTAAACTAAACATGATTCAAGAATTTTTAAAAGTGTTAATATAGTAATGTTACCTATTTAAAATTCACTATTCGGTTGGTCATTTTATAACTTATTTTTTTGTTTAAACACTAATATTCATAGCAATTAGTTATATCAGTGTCTATTGTGTTTACCTTAAGCTATTATCTTTTATGATATTTGTTATTTTTGTTAGTAAATAACTAATAAATAAAATATAGATATAGATTTTTATGTTTGAAATTAATTTCTTATCATTAATACAGCAATGGTAAAATAAGTTTTAAATATTTTTAATGCTATATCTCAATTTATTTAAATATTATTTAACTGTACAATAATCTTGGACTAATTACAAAAAAGTATCTTTTCGTTAAGTTCATAAATGTATAATAGTGTCTTAATGGTTAATTAAAACACAAGAAACGCAAACTTTACTGAATGAGTCATAAATAAAAAATATAAATATAAAAGTATTGGATAATAGTTTTGTAAGTTTGAGAATAGCTCAAATAATCCTTTAACTTGAAATTAATTAATTCAAATTTGCATAGGCACCTGCAAAATTATATATGGTAAAACAGTTTTATCATCAAATAAACCCGGTAATAAAAACATAAATGCACATTCAAATTACTGAAAACCTTCGTAATAAAAAAAAAAAAGATGGCAAACAAATCTTGGCAATTACAATCTAACCATTTATCAACAAAAAGTTACAAAATTAAACACTGATTATTGTAATTAAAAAATCAAATAAGCGTATTGCACGACTGGTCTCAAAACTCTATCGTTATCCCTTTGTTTGTAAAATCGATTTTTCTAATTAGCAAATGGACCCAGCCCCCTCCCTTTACGAAATACTTCAAATTCAATTTTTTTTTCTGCTCCAATTTTTGCGATCGGACTGCTAAGACACAGAAAAATGTTACTATTTAATGCCAGTTATTAAATGATTCACAATTTCGATTAATAATTCGTTGATTCTTACATAATACTTAAATTGCCCTAAATGGGCTACGATTGCGTTAAAAATAATTATTTCATTATCCGTCGATATTTACATACAACTCATTTTTAATATAAGATTCAATAAATCGATTTAAGTTAGGTACATTCAAGCTGTGATAAGGTTTCTGAATAATTGCAATATATCACTCTAAACCTTTATAATATGATTCTTAGATACATCTGAAATGACAAAGTACAGTATATTGTTATGGCTTTCTTCCAGACTCCGAAAACGTTAAACATGTCTTACAACAAACAACAAACAAAGTAAGTACTAGCTGTATACATTTTTAAAAATATCGAACGGGGGTAGATATTTTTGAGTGAAATTTATCTATGTCAATCCATATCCATAATTTATTATATATTTTTTTCAATTCTCCAAAAAAAGTATACAAATGATATGTTCTCATAAAAAAAAAAAATAAAAACATAAAAAAAACTGTCCAATTATTTTGACTCATCCGAATCCTTAAAATGTTTATTAATACATATTATTTAGTTTTATTTTTTTTTCATATTGTTCTTTAGTGTAGGGAATCCCTATGCACAGGTAAACAAATTATAAAGGGACATCGGCGGGTTTTCAGCAATAATATTATACACTTGGTAAACAAGTTTCAAATAACTGCACTCACTCACTACGCTTTATGTTTTAAAGTAGGCATTCAATATCTCAGTGATATTCAAATAACATTGTATTCGCCACGAATTTCGGTAACCTTCAGGTTAGGTTAATATGTATGTCCCTGATCACGTTTCGATTTGTCATCACTTATTATGACACTGCTACAAGTGCCTACAACTATGACATTACATTAACAACAGTCTCAACAACTGATGAAAGATAAACGCGATCTCCGTGATTTTCAAACCGGAAACAACGCATCACGTCAATCAATTTATTTGTATAATTGTCTAGTAGGTTTTGAAAAACTTTGAAAAAAAAATGCTCATTGACGATTTCAATAAAATTCATATTGTGAACCTGATTTGTAACTGGTTGTTTTATACGGTCGTAAACAGTAGTTAAATGGAAGTTAATACCTACATCTGATAATATTATAGTGGTATACAGTGGTGTTTGAACAAAAGTATGAGAACGGCGTCGTAGGAGATCTACCATAATGTTCGCGATCTATGTGTGAACCATCAGTGTCGTAAGCGATCTCTCCCAAAATATTTTATGTATAAATAGTTCATACAAATTATTAGAGTAAACTTTATAATAATATCATGTTATGAAAAAAACATGTTATATAAAATATATACAAAAGAAAAAATATAAGAACAAATAATTTATAAAAACGTAATTCAAAAAAAGTTGCTATATAAAATTATTATTATTACTATAACACTGTATTAGGTAATTAATTACTTCGTCAGATTTAAAAACATTGATAATTGAATCCTTTGGATGGATGCATAGATCTCCACCATTCTTCTTGCAACCAAATTCCAGACAATAGGAAGCTCTAATGTCACGTCGCGTAGAATATTTTGATTCATAATTCACCATAAACATTTCATAATAATTATAATAATGATACATATTATATACTGGTTGTGGGTTCCAGTTGTGGCCCTTATAGTTAGCGGACAGCACAAAAAATTATAGATCATACAAATTATGGTAGATCGTTTACGACACCAGTGAAGTACAATTAGATCGCTTACAATATCGTTACCAAATATTTGACGGATATATCCATAACTATTTGCAATTTAATTTAGTATTTACTTAGTATACTATGCTGATACGATATTATATTTTGTATTGGTTATTTCAAACACTTTTTCTCCAGATATAGTATTTTAAATACAATATATTATCTTAAACGCTAATTTTAAAATTATTATATCTCCGTATCTCCATGACTCCGTCGTTTATATGAATACCAAAAAATATACTTTAATAAAATTTGATTATAATGTAAGACGTAAGTATCGTTCCTTCCATCAACCTAACCTGTAATTTACATATAGCCATATACGCGTGGAAGAGCACTACGTTTGTCCCTACCTAAAACTCTTCCGGTTTGACCGACCATACCCTATTGGAAGGTACATACCAATAATAATAATACAACGTCAGGATCTTAATACTGTACGTTGTATGAGTGCGATGCCCTTTATGCAAATAATACACTAATATAGTCGTACTAGCTGTTTCTAGTGTGCCCAATGTTCTGGAATGTAATATAATATAATATTTGAAGGTAACGTAGGTACTTCCGCATAGCCGTTTCAGCTTTTTTTTTTTATTTAACCACTATCGAGTCGTGTGCGCTGTCGAAATATTTATGACATGATTTAATATTATAATAACGACGATAATACAACAGTATCCAAACTAACTCGAGACTTGGCGAGGACGAAAAATAGTGGTAGCGCGCGACCGTGTAACTGGTGTCGGCGAATTTCGCGCGGACGGCGGAGCGCTTGCGCTACCCACCCCCCACACACCCACTGTACGATCGTTGAGGGGCGGAATGGTGGGACCAGAGGGTTGATTTAGGGGTGGTTGAGGTGGCGTTAGCCGGCCGCCGTGTGTGGCGCCCGAACCGAACGCAGTACTCTCGCTGACACGTAGTCAAGCCGTCGAACGTATATTCAGCGCCCGCGCGCCACTTTATAACAACTCGTCGACGAACGCGTAAAGTTTCACGGTAGACCGCAACCGCTGAACCACTCGTATCGTATTCCGCCGATTCCGCGTACGCGTCATTATATTTTAGGACTGTTTTTGAAATTTTTTTTTTTTCGTTTATTATTGTTTTTTTCGGATCTTTTCGATTTTTTTTTTTTGCAAGTGAATGACGACAGTCACCTAGGGAGGAGACCAAGGCCTCACACAGGTAAGACACCGAATTGATCACATGATTATATTAATATTATAAAAAAAAAAAAAACAATAATAATAGTATATACAATATCATTATTCTCGCACAGCTGCAGTACGTTGGTCCTCGTGCACCACACAATACCCCCTCCCCTCTGTCCGTGGCTGCCGTGCCGTCGGTCTAATGCACCGACATTAAAAAACCATTACGCGGCCTCGACTAGCCGCTACAAACATGATATTATTATTACTTTCCGGCAGACGATCAATTTCCTATTTTCCGCACATTTTGTTCTTAAAAAATATATTGTATTATGTGCGTATGTGCCTGTACCGTATACATTATATTATTATTATTATTATAGTTAGGCCTACGAGATTTCCCTCAAATAGGCGTTCCTCGCCACCACTCGTAATACTTACTATACAGTATTAGATATGTGAGTGCAGAGTGTATTAATTACAAGGAAAACACATTTTACTGGTTAATTTTATTTTACCCCTCAAAATGTTATGGGACCTTTTAAATTAGTTGTAATAATAGTTTATGATTTATGAAACATGTTACCGATTTCTGGCGAATGTCACTGTATAATTATCAGCTATAGCTAATGGTGTACTATTAAATGGTGAACAGTATATAAACCAAACTCTTAACTTTATGGTTAACAGTTACTTATTATTACCATCATACATAATTATTTATAGCGATTTGTGATTATATTTTTATAACAGTTTTTACTTTTTCTGTTTCATTCCTATAAAAAATAACATTCGGAGTCTCATTCACACCAAGTTATGAGAATAATACAATATTGTTAGCAATTTACCGGTCAACTTAGGTCCCTAACTTTATTTTAATGTACATATCCTACGGGCTTAAGTGAAATAGACTATGACAACCGTTGCAATAGATTACAATTCAGACGTGGTGAAGAAAAATCTCCATTTGTGATACGATATTATGTTATTCCTGCGATGCACTCGAGTCGGCCCGGAATATTAATCGAGTTAGTCGTGAATGTGTCTCGTGCACGAGGGACACCTCGATTAACGCTTTTCTGCAGCAGTCGTTACTCCGTAAAATGGCAACCGTTTATAATAATATCTCGAATAAATAGAGTACCAACTGAACAATTATAAAAAGAGAGATTTTAAATATCAAATAAAATATTTCGGTCGGTGTCTATCTACTATTATCAACAAAAAAAAACTAATTTTGTCATTTTTCTTTGGTCTTAGCTCTCAAAAAGTGTAATTTGAATTATTATCATACAAAAATAAATAGTTATAATTACATGATACATATAGCTACAAAATTGGTATGCAATAGCTTTACCGCGGCAGTCCCCGAGTGCCTCAGACTTTTTTTTTCACAATGATATAATTGAATTTATGTTAAGACCACGATATTTCAAATTTGATGTCTGGAATTTTTCATTTCATATTTTTAGATATTTAAATAGAGATTCATGAAAATAAATACCAAGTGTATTTTATTAATATTGTGGAACGGTTAAATGTGGACATTTTTCGGGAGAATTATCGTCTCTATAACGGTAAAATATAGGGTACTTAGATAATCATAAACAATTTCATCACTAAAATCAACAACGTTTTAAATATATAGTACAATTTTATAAATAAGTTGCATATCGTACCTTTTAAAATTCATGAAAAGTTTGTGAAAAAAACCATATATTTTAATATGGTACAAGACAGTAGTTTCATAAAAATAGGTAGGTACTTAATAATTTGGCTATTTTGTTATGATGATGTAAGTAGGTACCTGTATTATTATAGAGTTCTGCGTCATGTATTATTATCAAAACATAACCTTTAAGATGAAAAAAAAAATATGATAAACCACTGAATTTTATTCAGAAATAATATTACAGTAGGTACAATAGGCACATATAAATGACCAATGTAATTAATATTTGGTAACAAATATATCTTTTTTTTTAATACTTCAACGTCATGTTTTCTAGACTTCGCTTGAATAATTGATTGTAAACTGTATATTATATTGGACTTCTGCTCGGTTAATATATACAAAACGAAACAAAGGAGTCGTTAAGATAGCTGTGTAAACTTCACTTCAAAGTCGATTTATTTACCTACAGACTTCCTTACTCGAAAATAATAATAATATATCCTTTACACATTCGCGTATAACTGTTTAAGATAATAGAAATTTTGTTCTCTATTCTGTAATAACGCGTTTATTTCTAACACGTTGGTTTTCAGTGTGTAAACATATTTTTTTTTCACTCGACTATTTGCTATTATTATTTTTTCCTTTAACGCCTCTTGTCATCTTAGTGTGCAGCTACACATATACGTTGGCACGTGGGAATTATAATATATCACATCACACGCATCGTATAAATCCCTGATATCGACGACAATGAGCTGGTTGCTTTGCTTTTGAGTCTATATAAATATATATATAAATGTATCACGCGCATAACAAACTTTTTTTTTATTTAAAAAGTTTACGCTCGTGTGATCCGTCTCCCAAGGTGATTACTCATAAAAAAATATATATAATAAAGCACATTTTAAAATATTACAGTACCTAGTTGAACGAAATTATACGGCTTTAGTGTATAATATTATAATATACGAACACTTTGTGGATTAAAATAAAAAAAAAACCAAAAAGTGACAGACATTAAATGACTGAAAGAATATACTTCAAAAATGTTTACATGGAAATAAAAACTTCAGATGGAGTAAGTACTTAAAAACGATTAGTTATTGTCATAATTATTGAGTACCGTTGAAAATCATAATTTTGAGTAAGACGTGCATAATGCATATTATTGTAGATACATATTTTAAAAATGGAATTCCGATTATTTATGGACATAAAATAAACAAAATATATACATGTATATTCAATAATTGTTTTCTATTAAATTACCTCAATTTTTCTATTATTACGCTAATGAAAAATTAGTTTTGAAAAAAAAGCCTTGTAACAGGTTATTTTATTACTTTTGATTAGGTTATTTTCTAATTTTTTATTGACAAAGTTTTAAGTACTTAAAAGTTTTTAAGAATGACAGCCAATTAATATTTGTTATTAATACCTTAAACCATCTGAATAATTATTTCAATAATTACTCTAATAGGTAGTAGTAAAACATTTTTACAGTCATTATTATTTGGTAACAAATGTGTATTATTACTTTTCTTAAATAATATCTCACATATTTTATTAGAAAAAATTTATTATTTATGATCACTGGTCTATAAGTATTATTTTTTAGTTTTCTTATAAATGGTTTTAAATTATCATTTAACTCATTCAGATGATATTCAAACTTGCGTATTTATTATAACGTTTTAAAAACGTTTAGTCATTACAGTGCAATTAAAAACATTATTTTGTTCATTAATAAAACATAGTTCGACATTTTACATTGTTAGATCTAACCAGTGAACACGTTTTAAATGTTGTTATAATAACTGTTAAAATTATAAACAATTTTGTAATAGAAGGATATTATTAATGTTTTTAATATATCTATAATCTGTTTGTAGTTTGACATGATGACAATGTTTCTGTATTCATTATAAATGCATACAATTTAAATAAGAATATTTAAAAATAAATACATTAAGAAGCTACATAAATGATTATATTATACAATTAGAATTAATTACGAATAAAATACGGGACTGTTTTAAAATTATAATTTAAGAAGATTATATATTTAAACAAAAAAGATTGTATGAAGACAAATTAAGATTATAGTGGCTGTTAGATAAACTTGAGATACAAACTAACAGAGAAGTATTACTATATTTTTTGAATAATATCGGTGCAATCAAATAAAAATTTCAACATAATTTACGTCGGTTTTTAAATACCTATTTATTCAAATAAAAAGCAACCGTCGTTCATTAAATTATCATTTAGATTCTATCTCCCTATCTCTGTCTCTCTATATATACACATATATATAATATAATAAACTATGTACATATTATAAAGGCTTTGTGAGTCCATGCTATATTTTTCAAATTAAAATCAATTGAGATACCTACAAACCATGAACTAATTCCAACGCGTTTTATAAAATCAGCTTTATAAGACCACTCAATTAAACTGTTATTACAAAACTGGGATCCAATGAAAAGTATAAAAGTTTTGAAAGGTACCAACCATCTACCCAACTAGTACACAAACATATTAGGTATGTATTATAATAATATCTACAACAAATACTAGTTCCGAAAATTAAACTGGGCTCCAAATTATAATCTATAATAGTTTGTAACCACATTTTCAACAATATTACTTACAACCATCATGTACCAAGTTGTAATAATTAATTACCATACTACTAAACTTCATTTAGTTCTATTTTGTGTAAAGTCAAATATATCAGACGACGTTGACTCACAGTGTTATATTCAAACGCTATGAGTGATTTTTATTTGAAAAATAATGACCATAATAGACAGTTTAAATATATCAATATCGTACTTATGATATTATTTGTACATTTATATTATATTAGATAATTCTAATTAAGGATTAAACGAATCGTTATACTGCAATTAAATATTTACAACAAGTTTTTACGAGAAATAAAATAATATAAAAAAAATGTATGTAGAATACAGACATAAATAATTAAATAGGTAATAACATTGATATGGCATACAATGATTTGAAATTCGAAAACCTAAGCCACATTAAATTTCATTCATACAAATTTAATAATGGTTGAAATAAACTTAATCCGAAAAGACACGAAAGGGCTTTCTGTTATATTATGGAAAAATAGACATCTTTAAATAATATATCATTTCCATTACCTTACACGAGAAACCTAATTTTAATTTAACGAAATTGATTTATTTATAAAGAAGGAAAACTTAATAATTAAAAAATATTGATTTTATTATGATATTAATATGTTGTTTAGTATTAATGAATAGAATATTAGGTAAAATGGGATGTTATTTAGTTTATATTTACTATTATTGACCTCATAGAATATTCTATAATTGATTTCCTTTCAACCTTTTTATATTATATGGTTTTTATAAAAAAAACTAAAATTGGTTTTAATACAAAAAATAATTTACAAGCAAGTCGATGTTTTCTACATGCTTCGTTTACAGACCTTTTGTAAATCTGCCTATACATCTATTATAGATGTTATGTATATATAAGCATTTTTCTCATGTCCCTCGGTAAACAGTTCCTCTTTGATAATTTGTAAATTGCATAAATGTATAAAATCAGGTGACTTGTGACCAATAATATATGAGGAAATATTATAAATTTATATTTATTATAAGTTTAAGCATATTATCATTAGTTAGGTACCTATATGAATTTATAACGTAATTAACAAACATTAAGTTTAAAATGTATTCAAAATCCGTACAATTTAAACTAATAATAGATTTAAGAACATATTTTTGAATATAAAATTAAAAACAATTGTCATTCCGTTAGGTAATAATATATAATTATTAAGTAATCAGGGTATTATATTTCTGATTTTGTAAAACGTAGGTATAGTACCTATTTAACCTAACCTATTTAAAAAATTACGAAATACTGAATATATACTTGTGATAATAATAATATGTATGACAAAGTTTTGAAACTGTACAAACTGTCGTTAAAAGGTATTCTCAGTCCTTCACACCTTTCTCATCTCAAGCGGGTTTACATTTCATTCAAAGGATACATGAAGGATACCTATGCAACTCTTTAGTATTTTTCCTAACCGATCTACAATGTATATGTTCATTCGTCACATAACATTATGCTAAAAACCATGACTATGTTATTCTATCATTTTATCTTTTTGAAAAATTGTTTTTATCCTTTGTTTTTGGAAACTAAATTAGATAAATTATGTCATATAATATACAAATCTTTCTGTATGTTAAAAATATTTAGACTATAATATACTCGAACTACTTCATTTAATCGAGTTATGATAATATTTTTATCTCTGTCAGCTTTTGAACTGTATGCTATTATATAAATTATAGTTCTGTCTGTTACCTAATTATAAGTTATAAAGCAATATTATTCTAATTACAAATTTAATATCAATAATTGTAAAAAATAATGAAAAAAAAAAATATTAATCTTAAATTATGTTTTTTTCACTGCAAATATACCATACTGAGGTTGAGTTTAAGATATTTAGTAATTGATATTACCCGATGCGAAATGAAATAGACAAATTTAATGGACTCATCAGCATTTGTTAGGCTGAAATAGACATGATCAGTTGTAATTATTTATACTATAATGTTATTGATGTACTTATCCAAATCCCTAAAAGTATGTAATCCACTTAATCTGAACTGCATGAGCCGTCATTGAAAATTAGATGGGTTTGAATGATTGACTTGATCCGGCAATTCAATAGTTTAAAGGCTAAACTACGATTAGTTATGTTATACTGTGCAACGATTTGTAAATTATATTTAAATTAACAGTGTTAAAATAGTACTTATTATTTGTAGACAAAAAAATTATCTATTGAAATAAAATCTATAATATACCTGAAATATTGAAATGGTTTCTTTTTTAAATTGAAAAAGTGTAACTAATGAAATTAATTTCAGATCATTAAATATATTTATGCAATTTAATAATTATTCACATTTTATGCAATACGTCAAAATTTAAATCCATCATTTTAATATTTTGTTGTTTAATTGTCAAAAATAGTTTCAAATAAATTACTATACACATCAATTGTTTTGTAATGTTTTTTTTATGTACGTATAATCTACCAAACAAAACCTATCTATAAACTGACTAATATTATATACTTTTAATACATACTAATAAAAAAGAACATGCTGTATAAATAAAAAAACAGTATATTCCACTGTGTACGCATTTAATATTATGCAATATAATTGTATTATTGAACAATATTGTTTCATGTATATAATATTTGCTTAGTGTATTGTATATAATACGATTCTGATACAATTGAAATGGAGAAAAAAAACCATACAATATACCACGTCCGCAATGACGATGTTTTATTAGTACAATTATTTCATGACAACATTTATTTGAAAATACTTGTGACGACTTGGGCATTTATCCTTCAGATTTTAATCATCCACCGACCGACTAAAACCACATTCATACTACTAAAAGGTTTTTTTTAAGACTAATATAGGGTTTAGGGTTGGTATCCAATAATCAGGATAATAATTATATATTATATTTTATTGTTATTCAAAAATTATATTCAATATTTGAACTGAAATCAAATTATTTTTAAGTAAAACATACTAAGATATGATATTATGTATTATGTTCACATTAATAAAATAATATCATAGCGACAGTTGTAAACGTTTACTAAAATGTATTATAAGCCAATTAATCGCAAGCACAACGTTTACTGCTAAAAAAATCAGATGCCAAAAATCCACAGTGAGACGATGTTCCAAAATAATATATGCTTATTTTATACATATTATTATAAATGTATAATTGTTATTATTTCTAACTTTCTATCGTGTATGTAATAGTATATAGAAGATATTATAATATTATTATTCCGGCATTCGGTCCAGATCCTCAATTTGACGATGTTCTTACCTATATGCAAGGACGTTTTCCTACATAGAAAAACACAGTGAAAATATTCACTTGGTTCACTTTTAATCCGATTGAAAAGTTCACCAAAAGTATGGGTATACACGTTTGGACGCTCGCGCCTGCAGAAACAGGTGTTCCCCGCGAGCGCGTTTTTTCGACTCATCAATCACGGTACGTAAATGATTAATAACAGCGCAAAAATGTATTGCCAGGAACTACTACAACCGTCGACTTATAATAATGTTCTGGAACCTAGGGGGGATTGCCCGAGAAACACGACCGAAAAACTATCATGTATCTACATACTACATTATTATTATTATTATTATTATAAATAAGTGGGCACGGAGTACTCGAAGTAGTGTTCGAAATCTTCCAGCGGGATGAGTCTTGTCGATATTATTATTATTATTTAAGTAACTCCCCACAACTGTGCTTCCGAGAAATTGTGCGATGATGATGACTTCAATATTATATAGTGCTACCGAGGGGTGACTACTTCTTATATTTTTAAAGGGAAGTATGTATTATACTGACGATTGGGACGCGGCAGTAAGACGCGAGACAGATTTAAGTCCGTGACGTATAATTAGGGTTTTAAAATTTCATGAAATTTATTTTCTTGAAATATATCATGAAATATTTTATTTCTGTGAAAAATAAAAATAAAAATTGTATTATATCTAAAAGTTTATAATCGTCCACTTCCAAGTGAACATTTTTAAAAGTTGGTTTATTGTATGAAACAAAGAAAATATGTAACATATTTACATTTAAATATATCAAATCTATAATATAAAAAATTTAAACATTACCTTTTAACTCTTAAGTTAAAATCTAATAAACCAACTCAACATAACAACATATTGTTGAGAGCCCTGGATCTGCGAATGCATATTATATTATACTATATTTTAATTATATTATAATATTATATTCACAATGTATAGACATAAACCACTCTTAATAGTGGTGAGACATGACCTTTTGCAATATTCAAAATATGATCTAAGTATTAAATAAAATAGTCCAGAGCATAGGCGTGCGCAGACCTTGCTGGCAGGGGGGGCAGAATGTAATAATGTACCTATAGGTATATTATATAATATATAGGTAAGTAAATATTATTTTGGTTATTAGTTCAATTAATGTAAGTGATGGAAGTATTTTCATTTTATGTATCATTAAAACTACAAATAACTACAAATTTAATATAGTAATTGAAACTCCAAAGTTTTTTTATATTATATTAATATACATGAACAAAGAAAATTATTACATTCATACAGTGGTGGATCCAGGGGGATGGAAAAGGGGGCATTTGCCCCCCCCCAATAACCGTAGTTTTCCTTTGTTTTACACTGTGTTTAGCCAATTTTGGAACTTTCATATACTTTTGAGCCCCCCATGCCCCTCCCAAAATTAAGCCCTGGATCCGCCACTGCATTCATATATATTTTTATGCCCGATGTGTTGGTGAAATCTGAATTTACTAATTCTACTTACTATTTATTTACAATTACAAAAAAAGTAAGTAAGATAGGTAAATTATTATTTGCACCAACACGTTGAACATATAAATATCAACATTTAAAAAAAATGTAAATCCTTAGTATGATTTTTCCAAAAATAGTACCACTATTATATCATGCATTAATGTATCAATAATATTCTATTCTTTGGTAATATTGAAATTTATACATTATTGTAGGCATGTAACCTATTATTTAAACTGTTTTATAAATTATACTTTATAGGTATTTAGTAGTATTAGGTATATAATAAACAATTTGATTTGTAGGTTACAGTATAAATAGAAAATTAATTTCAATATAAAACACCACATTAAAAAAAAGATAGGTATATTCTGATTTAATCAACACGTTGAGCATAAAAATACTAAAATACTAAAAATTCCGAAAATTGCTTCGGAAGTAAAGAGCTATAATATTTGTTCGTATACTGCATACTATAATTATTATAATTATTAATTACTAATTATTTAAAGACCAGGCACCTCACTATCACTCAGTCATACTTACTACACATGTGTTAAAAGTGGGGGGTGGTCGAAGTGTGACTCATCGTGCACCCTACATATTTCATCAACTGACTAAGAAACTTGAGCGGTGAACGCCAAGGTCCGAGCACTTCACCTCACTCAGTCATATACATATATACACAGGTGTAAGTGGGGAGTGTGTGGAGGATGACCAGTCCCTACCTCTGACCGTTAAAAGGCGTCCCCTTAACAAATTAGGATTTGCTTACATTAGACATATTCTACGCCTAAAATAATATATGGACGCTTAAAACTGTATGGAGACATTAGTCTCCTCTGAAATTTTTCCTCCCTTTAACCCCGGATTATACACAACACATATACGACTTTTATACACTTTATAATTACTGAAAATACACTATTATTTCATTTACTATTGAAATTGACTTCAACATTATTTCAAACCATTAACTTTTAGATCGCTGACAATCTGAATACAACAATATTTTAAGACTCATATAAAAAATGTTTTTACTCTCAAAATAATGACAACAATATTTTTCATAACTATACATAATATAAAATATACAAGTATGAAATAATAAATCAAAGAAAATAATATGTTTTTCTTTATTTCTAAGTGTGTAATCAACGTATTATTTCTAATCATCTGTAACCGAAAACCAGTTTAAAAGAAGAAAATATATTTTTCATAATTTCATTAAAATATTTCAAGAAGAGTGAAATTTTCAATTGCAAAATTTCAAGTTCAGAACCCTACGTATAATAATAAGTACGTGTATAATGTATATGTGTGTAAGAGCTGCAGTATAATAGTTGTTGTAATCATTTTTACATACCAACAAAGAATCTTCAACTCTCGTTTATTTTTGATATTATTGAAAATAATATACACCCTCGTATTTTTCGTTTTTCACTTATCCACACCGCCGCCGCCATCATATTAGTGATTGCCAATCGTAAAAAATGCAAATCCATATTTTTTTTTCATTTGGTATACGATTTATCGACACTGAAAAGTGTTGGACGTCCGTTTCAATAGGCTCTGAATAAATAATCAATGCGTTTTATATCTGGTACGTTTTGTTTTTAAAAATTTTGCTATTTTTCTATATTGTAGAATACTCTGTGTAATATACGAAAACATGAAACTAAGCGATTGATTTGAATGTAAATTCATTCAGTGAACAGATAGGGATTTTTGATTTTAAACGACTTTAACGTCATTAGTCATTAATTTTCAAAAACTCAAGAATAATGTAGCTATTTACTATCAGCATGGTAATAATTATTAGGATGAGTATTATTACAATATTTTGTCATTGAAAGAAAATAACGTTTTGTATTTTTTTTTATTAGTTATAATATTTAAATATTATGATAAATATTTGTTTATTTTTCATTTTAAGTGTTTAAATTTTTCAAAATCGTATTTATGATTACATATAAAATACATATTTAAATAAATATTATACACATACAGATTACAGTTTATATGTTTTGGTTTTTACAAACCACCTATGTATATATTTACATAATTTACGTATTTAAATACATAATATCAATTCTAAACATACTAATAACACTAATAATTTCAATAAGTAAATATATCATATTATCATGTCAAACGTTTACATCCTCATTAGTTTACGTTACTTGCATACCGAGACGATAAACAGCAGCAAATTTGCACACATGGACTATAATAATATACATGATATACGTAATATACATAATATACGTAATATAAATAATATACATAGAATCAGGGACTGGAACCGAACCGAAAAACACCGGTTCTGGAACCAAAACCTTAAATATTGATATAATAATAATGATATAATATCAGTGTATACGTAAAACGATTCTGAGCGAAGACGGCCAGTCAGCCTATGATATTACTAAGTATATATTTTAATGATGTTATTGTGAATAAAGTAATTTATTTACCTATTTACGTGGATATTGTTTTAATTTTGTAACCTTTAGCTATAATAGTTGAACATTTTATACATTTTTAACTACGAAATCAATTTTAAATTTTAATCTGATAAATTCTATCAAAATTCTAAATTTCGAACTTTAATTGCATCATAGTAAAATCTATACATTTATTACTCTTCTCAGAATCTAAAAAGTAATCAGAATAATCATTAAAATGATTACATACCTAGTTAGTCAAGTACATCCATTAGTTATTTCAGTTTCATCCTATGTGGCTATATACAAATAATTATTATCTCGAGTATTATATTTTATGTCATTACAAATGTTCAAATGTCACGATCGTTCCATCCCAATATAAAATACTTTGTTCAAGACCACTTCGATATTTATTCAAGCCACCGTTCAAATTGAATTGAAAATAAATTAGCCATATAATCTTGGCTACATATAAAATATTAACAGGCTAAGGAGGGACGGACCGTCCGTCGGAGCGTTTATTTTTTTTCTGTCAATTTACTGAGTAATAAAAATAACAAATAATTTTAGTTCGATTAGTTCAAAGAATTAATATTATTCTTTTACAATGTCAAAAAGTATATTTTAACGTTGTCTTATACAGATTCTTGTGATTTTCGTACACACAAGACGTAAACAACAAGAGAAGAAATTAGTTTATATAATTATTATATTTGATTTATTTAAACAGTATTTAAAATGAGAAGAACATATTATTATTAAAATATTTGTTGGACAATGTGCATGATAATTTTTTTTATCATCCCAGAGCTTAAAAATGGAAAAACAATAGTTAAGAGCGACTATATTTATTATTAACTAGTACTACCATTTACATCTATAGAAAACAATATTATATATTTAAAAAATACTATACAGACAACAACTAGTATATTGTGTGGCAACGGCGGGAATGGCCCTCCCGTGCGAGCCACACATACTATTTTTTGTCACGCCTCTGTGTTCACGGAAAAGGTAATGCAGGCATCTATGCGACAACAGACTATTCTACGAAGACAATTACATGGAAGAAATGTTATTTTATTTCTCAATCACAATTTTATTACAATATTGCAAGTTACACTTTTTTTTTATATATTTTATCATAACTTATTAACATTATAAGCTTATACCTGCTATATTTTATTTTTAATTTATATTTAATGTCCGACCAGTACAATTACTTATATTGAAAACATTTCCACCAACATTTGATTCTTTTTTTTTTTCATCAACTTCACTGGCTTTTGAAGTTAATGCACTATAGTCAACTTCAAGTATTGTTTGTGTTGATGATGGATTTTTTATAGACTCAGTTATCATATTTTCTTTTTTTTTTTTGTTAATTGAATCTTCTATACAACCTTCGGCAATTCGGTTAGTTTTCCAACCTCCATGGGGTTTGAGTGTTGTAATAACTCTTCCTGAATCGGCAAGTAATGTTGCAGAAGTTAGAGGAAAGAATGACCTGTATATATATATTCGGTAATTTTAAATACCTTGCAATTACTTTAGGCATATTTCCAATTTTGTTTTTTCCAATGACCTGCTTGGTGCATTTACCGTTATTATAATTTAAAAAAATCTATCTGATGTTACATTTTTTGGGTCGTAAATCCATGTACTTCTTAAAAATATCATAAAACTCTTCTTCAATAGTAAATGATTGTGAACAATTTTTTTTCGTGTAAGGAAGTTTAATGTATAACATAGAACCTAAATTTTGTATATTATTTACAATGATATTAGTAAGTTCTTCTTTTCTACATGCGCCAGTTATCCCAAAAATCAATGCTACCTATATCGTAAAAAATTGACGGAGTATTAATATCTTATCTATACAAAAACACTTTATCTTACTTACTTTAGTTACTAAATATTGAATATCAGAGTTTCATCTAGTGAATTTTTTTATATCGGTTGAAGTCAAAACTTTGGACTTTTTACTTTTAAATCCAGTCGATTTTTCTTCAAAAAAGCTTGTAATTTTGAATAAGTAAAAATGTTAATATTATGTTTCATATTTATAGTGCTTTTATGCATTGAATAAATAGACCATAGAGTTGACGGTTTACATCTTTAGATAAATTATTAAAATAAGTAAGCAATACATTTTCTGACCACGATTTGGTTTCATTTATTTTTCTCCATTTTAAAAGTCAATATATACCTTTCTTAATTCTTTTGATTTTTCAGGCAATAGATTTAGTGAAACAGCATTTACCGTTTCAACCATGTGTGGTGGAGTTAATGGTTCACTACAACTGCTGTTCTGACTGTCATCATTTGTATTTATGCTCATTTTTAAATTTAAATTATTATATAAATCGCGTGAAAATATGAATTTATCGGTAACGTTCAACACGCAGGAACAGTGAAAATGAAATATGTTTGAATGTTTTTGCGTCATGCAAAGAGGTTATAGTATGTAACCAAAAGTGTATGTTTTGTAAGGACCATGGTTGTGCATTTGTGCCTTCAGTGTCTGGTTGTGCAGAGGATAAGTGCGTGATAATATGTGCGCCCGGCACTTTTGGGATTTCCATTTTACCTCCCTGTACTTTTTGGAATTTCCACTTTACTGCCCAGCACTATTAGGGATCCCCACTTTACCGCCCTCTGGACGGAAAAAGGACGCTTTCGAACGCTTCAACCACTATCGAAAACCAAACTTTCGGGGCAGGTGTGACAAAAAATATGTTATTTTTAAACTTAAATTTTATTGATTACCTTAAATTAAATTTATAAAAATAGACCTAATAACTTATAAGTGATAATATATGTTTATTGCTTATATAAAATATATGAAAATCTATAATTGTATTTCAATCGACCCATGTTAAAAATTAAATAAATGAGTTTTCTAATCGTAAAATAATAATTTTACATTTCAACACTTTATTCAACAAAAATATATTTCATGATAAAAAAAATCATAAATAAATATTTAATTTTCTAAATGTGTGAATTTTAAATATATATTACAATATTAGATAAGCATTATAGGCGAGTGTCACAAATTAAATGTTTCATTAGTTCATACTACGTGTCGTTATACGTTTTGTCATAATAAATAATATTTGTTATTATAAAAAAGAAACTAATTCATGAAATGACATGACAATGCATTTATACCCATTTTAGAATTGTCCCAATAGTTTGTCGTTTTCAACACTATATTATACATTATTATACAAATCTATTACTCCAAAGTTTCCGGTTAAATTGTTTCCAAATTGGGTGTAAAAATCGTCGATAACAGTAGTAAAATGTTAATCAGCTGTATTGCTCTGAATACTATATTATATACGTCATGCTTTCCGATATTATGTAAACGATATTCGTGTTGTAATATTTTATATTAAGCAGCCGAACCTTTGTTTCAATCAAATGTATATAAAACTACAATTTGAAATCAATTTAATTCCGATACCTAACTATAATATATTCCAGCTATCCTATTTCTTGCAGTTTTATATAGGTACCTAGATAAAATGGTGATTTATCAATGATGAATCATTTTTTTTAAATTTTGAGGAAAATATAATTTTTTTTCATTATTTGAGTATCGTGTCATGTCGTAATAAATAAAGACAAGAGCTGCAATGAAGATATCGTGTTTTATTTAAAGTGAAAACTTTGTTTTTTTTTTTTATATTTATTTTGTATTTCATTTTTTAGCTGGTATCAAGTATACACATAATGTGGGTGAGGTAGAACAGGCAAAATACACACACAAGAATAGAAATGAAGGGAAAAAAAGAAACTTTGGAGCTATTAAAGGACATCTCCCAATAACGTAGCCATAACTTTTCCTATTAGCCAAGGCGTTTCAATATTGCGAGACCATCGTAAAGTCTTGCTTTCCAGCCAATGCCCCTCGTGTCCTCCTGCCATTTGAGAAATTACTCAAAACTTTCATATTGGGCTTTATTAAAGTTTTGTCAGAGTTTCACTATTTCACTGTTTCGACGACACCTATTCTATTTTATTCCATTTTTCCTCTTCATCGTCCTTCCCACTCTACTGTCAGTACCGATTTTTATTTTTTCAAATACGATTTGAAATGCTCCTTTTGTCAATAAATATGAAGTTATGTCACGTATCATTGACCAAACCCAACTCCCTCCAACTTTTTTTGTAAACATCATTCACACATCCACAAATACATAAAAGTTAAAACTATACAAGCGTCAAGCATATAAGTCACGTACAGATTATTAACAATTATTTTTAGATATTTGAATGCAGTAGTAAATTTAGATCATAGTACTTAAATATATTTTGAATCACATAGGTATATATTTAGTTAAAATATTAGATTATAGGTATATAATCAAAATAAAATTATTGTGTTTATCTTTTTATTTGTTCATTTTGAAATTTAACTAAATGTGTCGGTATGCACAGTTTAATTATTAATTAAAATACAATTTTTATTTTATTCATATAGATTTTCATTTCATTAACTTTTTACTAATTATGTGTGTTTGATTGAACCAATTACATTTGCCTATTGATTTATTTTATATTTAATACTATGCAGTAATAAAAACTTTTCATTTTCTACTGGTTTATATTCCACTATAATAAATACCAAATATATTTTTGTAGTTTTGTCAGTGAGATAGCTATTGGTTTTACTATTAGAATCAATGTATATTGCTTACCTACTATGAATAAATTAAAAAAGTATTATTTATCAACTCCAAAGCATAATATTAAACTTAAAAAATCGTACAGTGTTTATTTTTATATTTTACTCTCATCTTAAATTATTTTTATCACAAATTATTTTTTAAATTTGAATATATATGTATATTTTTTTTAATGTTGTTTTGTAACGACTCTAAATTATTTTCTAAAACATTATCACTTTTTAAAGGTAATGTGTGTGTTTTTTCTCCTAATAGAATTTCCCAGTATATCATACAAAAATAAATATTTACATTCACTTAAAACGTTAAAAAAAAAAATACACGTATTATTTGTCCTAAATGATGGAATACGTAGTTGTATCGTTTGATCTTTATACGTTTTAAGTACACAATTTGTTCAAATATTTTAGTGATTTGTGTTACCATGATTTTAATTAAGTAGTAACTATTGACATCGTTAATAATATATTAGTATAAAAAAATTATTATTAACAAATATCAATCAACTAGGTAATAAATTGATTAAAATAACTGAAATTATGTTGCGCTACGTATAAAAAGAAAAAAATGCCTTAAAATCACATATAGACAAAACACAAGCTATGAACTGCTGGACTATAATTACAGAATTACAGGAAGTACAACTATTCACGAAAAACATTTTTTGAGAAAGCGTAGACAATTTTTAGTTATACAAAAAAGTTTTAAAATACAATAACCGAATTGAAAATGTTGTGTAGAAGTGCATGGTGTAGTTTTAAAATAATTTTGAACAAAATCACCATTGTTATAGCCAATTTAACTAGAAATTACTGTAGTGTATTTTTAAAATTTTATCAGATAATATTCCTCAAGGCCCGTATACAATGTACTATCATACCTATGCAACCAATCAAAAAAAAAATACTAATTTCTACTATAATTACCATCATAATTTGCAACCTGAAATGGCAACCATTTATAAACATATAAACTTATTTTATAAAATAATTTTAAAAAAAAAGAAAAAAAAATACCATTACAAAAACAACATTTTCCTGGAACAAAAAAATGAGTGATTTCCCAACAAAAACACTCCACCGTATCCCAAGTAAAAAAACGTGGGAAAAAGTATAAAAAGCTCTAAAAGCTGATATATAATTGTATAGGTAAATACCTAAGTATTTAAACTATGGATATTATTTATGTTAAAATAACCTGCTAAAAAATTAAACTTAGCTTGGCGACTTAAGTTCAAAATTTAAAAATACTACAAGTGCCATAAAGTCACTGAGCTAAGTTCAATTTTTTAGAACAACATTTTAATATAAATTATAGTATATAATTATCTATACCTACCTCAAAGAATTAGATATTTACTTATAAAATTATATCAGAACTTTTTTATACTTAGCGTTTTTTTTTTTTACACGGAATATGGTGGAGTTTTTTTGTTGTGTAATATACAGAGTGATTCACCAGCATGCTCAAATCCATTTTTCCTTTTAGTAATGAATTAATTCAAATAAATTTGAATTTCAGATTTTTTAAGTACACAAAGACCACATTTTTAAATTCTTGAGATATTTTTTGTACTAATAATAATATTTTAATTTAATGTGCTAAATTTGTACCTATGTGATCATTCATTGTTTTTAGTTTTAATAAAATATTATTACTACAATTTACTATAAATAATACACAATAATAATAAAAAAAATAATATCTCACTCAGTATTCATTTTTATAATCTGTACGAATGGTTTATTGTCTTATCTTCGTTACCAATAATTGGAATGGGAAAAATAAAACTGTATAGAATTAAAAATATTTTTTTTTGGAGTGAAAAAATGTGTATAATAACATAAGGACCTCAGATATATGGATATTGTATAAGTTATTTTCGAATTGTATTGAGTTATTTGTTTTAGTTGTTGTTCGTACCTGAGGTTAATTTAATAGTGATATATAATTTAAATTAGAGTTATAATTTACTTTTAGTATTTTAACTGAGGTAAAAATGTAGGTAACTGTACAATTTTAAGGGGAGAAAAAAAAGTATTAAGGTTAATTTATATTGCGGATGTTTTACAAGGAGGGTTAGGTAGAACTGAATAAAATATAATATATTATAAATGGGATGCATAATATAATATCGTAAAAGAAACAAGAATAATATAGGGTTGAGGGTTAAGGGCTGCAGTAGCCAGTAACGCGGTTTTTGTAAGACATTTTTTTTCTTCTACTTTATCTCCCGGGGCAGAATAAGTAAGGATAGCGGTGATTCGTTGATTGTGGGTCTGCACCTTGAGGCCGTCGTGGACGATCCCCGGGTCTCGACAGTCTAGTCGGGTGAAACACGGAGTAAAAATAATCCAGTTTGATCTTCGGGAAAAATCGTCTAGGAGAGATCATGTTTTTCGCAGAAGAATTCAAAGTGAAAGAATTTTGAACTACCACAGAAATAACAACAATAATACTGTATTATTATATTATGTATATTGTATACGGTATACCAGTGCAAGCATCAGTAAAGAGTTTTTTTTTTATCAAATCCGTTCTAGTCCGTGTTTCTAGCCCAGTTGAAATCCGTTCATCGAAAAAAAATGGTGGATATAGAATGAGAGTTGATGTATATATTACTGTTACCAATTTTCTCCGGGTGTCTCCAGTGAGTGATCCAACGTCGGGTGCGATGAAGGTTTTCTCATATGTGTAATTTGGTATGTATGTAAGTTATTTCTTACCATTTCTCAGATGGACCCATCGATGACGGGATGGCCCAAGTATATATAATAATATAGTCTACCATATCGGTGTTCCAATATAAGTGATTCGTTCAACAAGACCCGTATATTTTTTCATTATGTTATGCTTTAAATTTTATGTTTAAAATGTAATTTATTATTTGTTTATTATTTCTCTATCAGGCTAATGATGCACGCAGATATTTTAATAACTAAATTCACTTTTAGAGTTCTATTTCAACGAACGGTATCTATCTTCCCAATGTTTTTCCCCATACTTCCCCCTTATAAATTAACTAATCGAAAATACTTTTTATATACGACTATTTACTCATTAACTATATATTTATATATTTAAAAATATTACAAATTAACCTCCAATATCAATTAATTTTCATGATAATATTTTAATTTAATATATTACACATCAACTAAATGATGTATTGACTAAATTGAATAAATACGTAAACATATGATAGTATAGGTATATGAGTACCTTTATTCTATTTTTTTAACTTCAGAAACTATGAATTTTATAAAATAGAATACATACATCCATGTATTTCATGTATGTAATACGTATTTTAATACAATTTTACAAAGCAAATCTATTTAATAAAAAATCCCTAGCTTTATGACAATATTTTATTCATTAATTTGATATATATATTATTTTTAGTAAATTTCGATTTATTAATATGTAATATTAGAAATATTTATAACATGTTTATCTATTAATGTTATGAGGATGAACTTAATAGATATAGAGTGAACTTGGTTATAAAATATAAGTAACATCGTATATATTCGTTTTAGTTGAAAATATAAACGTTATATAAACTATAATATTGTAAATTTACTACATAATTATGATTAACTTGTTGTTGTAAACAGAAATTAATTTAATTTTAAAATTAAAATATCTTGTTATGCATCTTGTTCATGAAAAAAATTATACTTTAGTCAACTCTGTCGAATACGTATAACAGCAGTTCAATATTATTAGATTATTAATAAAATAAAACAACTTAGAGACTATTTTTTTTATCTATATTCAAGAAAAAAAATTATTGAAAATGTTAATTTATTAATCGTCTACGTATAAAAATAAGTATATAAAAATAATATATCTATTTTTGTTTTACTACACCAATGAGTTTCAATCTTTTTTTAAATTTTTTAAACATAGTATACTGTGTTCTTCACAAAATGTCCACAGCTCTGTTTCAGCCACAAACAACTTTTTCTTCAACAAACACATTTTTTTTTTTTTTTTGTTATATTTTTATTTCATTACCCAAATTAAATAAACCAAATATTCTTAAGCACCATCAACAGCATACAAAATATCTTCCAACCAATGATACCTAATATAGCCACCAACATCATACATCAAGCCGACAAATAAAAATATTAAAACAATTAGCTGACCAACACGCAAAAAATAAAACAGTATCCAAAGCTCCCAAACAAAAATACAGTACAATATTACTATATTAGACAAAAAAAAGCACATAAAATAAATCACACAGAATATTTGACAAAATCACTGTTAAAACCAAAATATTAAATTACGAGAAATAAACAAAGCATAAATCCCTGGCCACAATCTAAAACATCAAGAAAAACATAAATAATAATAAACCGACTGGGAATCGGTCATATCCACCTCACACATGAACACCGCATGAAAAACCAAACACCAACGGAATGCACCTCATGTGGAGTTACCTTACTTATTCAAATATGTACTAAAAAATCAGAAATATGAATTTATTTATTTGCAGTAACATTTTTGATTTATGCACTCAAAATATGCATATTATAAAAAATATTAATAGATCCACACTTTGTTGTCGGTTGAACAATTATTTGCACCAAATTTCTATACAATATGTTTCAAATGGCCTTAAACCGGTTGTTTTTTTTTTTGGAAATGTATAAGGTGAAAATAAATAAATAATATTATTTAATATTTTTTTCAAAAACTGGGTGGGCTACATACAAAACTGAGTGGGCTAAGCCAACCCAAGCCCCCCCACTCTAGCCACGCCTATTTAAAGTCCCTCCGTTATTATTGTTATCAAATTGTGACCATAAATATGTAACGTTTACAGTATAAGACTATTGTTCCCGTCACCAAAGCTAAAGAACAATTAAAAATAATAAATACACACAATTGTATTTTATTATTATACAATGATATTTATTAATTTATATTTTGTTGTATGAATTATTGTATTATTATATTTTTTCTTAAGTATACCTAGTTATTACTTATAATAAATGAACAACTTTCAGAAGCTCACAGCAGATCTATAGAGAATGTTCGAGGCACACCGGTTGAAAAGTCACTGTAATACATCCCACTATGATATATATTTACTGTTTTGAATCTTTTACAAACGATAATATTTAGATTTTTGTATTCATGATTGTGTAATTATGACACATATTATTATTTCATAACTATTAAGTTACAACGTTTCTTACAAATCAGACTTAAGTTATTTTAAGTAAATAACTAAACATGTCAAATGGAATTTATTATCAACAATAAATTACAACATAATCCTCGTTCGTTGCTGAAACATAATATGAGATGATACCTTGGAGTGTATTTAGTCATACTTTTATGAACAATATATCTTAAAATATAGTTCTTACAATCAGTTAATTGAGTTTCTATTTTACTTTGCTAAATACAATTTTAAAAAAATTAAGTATTTACTCATTTCAGCTAGTAAATATTATATTAAATTACATTATTAACTGAGATAATTAAAAAAAATCGTATAATCTATATTATCTCTTCCAAATAAACTAAGGCTTTAATTTAAAATACATATAAGTAAAGAAAGTATGTGTCACATAGTAAAATTCTAAGTTTTATGATTTAAATGTCTTTGTATGCGATATACAGATAAATATTTATCCAAATCTACGTCTAATGTAGATTATTGTATGTTACTAAGATGAATATAATTTATGATGATCATAATCCATTTAATTAAGTTATTGTACATGTTATAGCAAAAATTAATTATGAACAAAAATAATACTTATATCCCAATTATCTATGTCGCTGTCCGCTGAAGGTAATTTTATTAATAAAAATTAAAAAAAAAAAAAATTAATTATAATAATATGTTGAAAATTCGACTTAATTTTAGTATTCAGTAGTCAACAGACAATAGTCGATACTCGTGTTTAAGCATCAATATGTTTTCCTAACAATAATATTTTGTTAAAATCTCAATGTTTATTTGTTGTATCTAATACCATGAAAGAAGGTTCCATTTTTAATATACTATTGATTAAACGATCTGTTTCCACAGCACCTATACATTTTTGTAGTATTATTAATTGTATTTATGTACACATACGTATATAAAATATTATGTATGATAAAAAAAACCTTATTGAGTGTTTTTTATTATAATAAACACAATGATTGATTGTATTCATAGTACACATTCAATACATTAATCATTGGAAATGATTAAATCGAATTCGCCTTTGAATTATTTATGAAAATCCATCCGTAAATTAAAGCTGGTCTTTAAACTTATATTTATTTTGCGAACAAATGTATCGTTTGGAAATATTATTATTATTTTTATTTTTAATTCAAATATTTAAAAATATAAATCAACTTATTATGTATTTAATAACTTTTAATCTACTTCACTAGATAAAAATCAACTTAAACAGATACATAATGCGTATGTCTCCATAGGCATTATAAATAACCGAATGAGCTACCTACTCGTTAATAATTAAATATTTGACGTCTGAATAGTATTTGTTTTGTTTTTTTCATGTCCATAAACGAGATTTTATATTATAAATAAACTGACTTCTGAATCTGTTGACTCTTTAGTATTTACCATAATTTGTTGATCTTTGATGATTTTAATAAGCACTTTTTGTTTTATAATTTTTATGAAATTTTCACTGAAGTGTTTTATTTTTATGAACGATACTATTTAAAAGTAAACAAATCACATGCTGTTAAGTTTCAAAAGTTTAATACGATGTTTGATGAAATGGGTAATTATGTATAATTATGTTTCAACTGTAAATTTCTATGGTTATTCCATATGTCTGTAATGGTTCCAAAATTGAGTTGTCGTTCCAATTAAATGCAAATTTGGAAATAGTTTAAGGTCGTCAAGTCACTATAGGATTGACATTTATGTATTATTATTTATGTAAAATCAATAAGTTTTCGGTAAAATAATACGTGTTACTTATTTAAATGTGTATAATTCCGTAGGTACCTATTTGAATGCTTATGGTTACTCTTAGTAGGTAGATGAATATTTAAGTGTGAAGTACAACGGGGGAGAAAAACACTGATATTAATATTTAAATGCAAGGCATATAATTAAGTACGTGTAGGTGTAACCACAGAAACGTGATTGTGAAACTTTCCATTATAATATGAATTTTAATAACGTTACCTCAATACAGTTCAAAATTATTGCATTGAAAGAACCAAACAAATTAATATATCGATATACTGTTTTCAAACAATGGATGTGGTTTTTCTTTTTAATTTCATAGAAAAAAACTTCGTTTTATTTATTAGTATTTTTATTGACATGCATAATATGATGACTAGTGTCAAAAACTTCAGTACAAATTCATAGGAATCATTTACATATTTACAACCCTTGAAGAGGTCGTTAAAGAAGTAGATTTTATCTTAAGACGGTTCTAGTGCTGAATAATGTTAGATTTTCTACAACATCGCTTCTATATATTTATATATATATATAATATTGTATATATTGTTTTTTGTTGCTCCTAAGCCTATATAGTGCTCTCGAAAGTACAAGAAAACGAATTCAAACCGCACAAAAAAGGTCAGCGATAAAAGTTTTGGGAAGCGTTTCAATGGGCAAAACACTATTTGTTAAGGACAACATCATTGTTTTGATATGATGTAAAAATAATAAAATAACAAAATTATTGCACAGAATCCCTTTATACAGCTTCCCAGCAGTCACTAACGTATCTATATTTTGGGAGTATGTGGGTTATTTTTACGTTTTTCATCTATAGTCGGATATACCATAACGTTCAATGTAGTTTTATATAATAATATCGTAAAACTCTAGTACATATTTCACATACTATACTATAATAGTCCTTACGTTAAGTTGGTTGGTCCAAGTTTCGGATTCAGATCGAAAATGATGAATTACAACCTAACAATAATATTATAATTTGTTTTATTTTTGTGAAAATCTTGGTTATGGTTAAGGTTCTAATGATTTGGAATTCTCATATTTTAATATACATATATACATGGCACCAAGCACGCTTGATCGTATTTATTCATTTATCCAAGTTTAAAAATACTTATAAAAACTGCTTAATTGAAAAAGAAAAGGGGGATGGGTATGTTAGGTTAATCTAGCCAGAAATACACAGAAATATGTAGTAATATGTTTCCTTAAAGGCACTACAAGAAATCACCACATTCCCAGTTAAGTTTAGGTTAATAATAATAATAATAGGTACTTAGAATTTCAATATTAATAATAATACTAAAAATAATAATACGAGAATATAGTTATGTGTGATAAATACTGCTTATTTTATTATGTATTTTATACTTTGATAAGCAAATAAATGTATTGTTTAACCAGTTCTTAGAAGATACTTTAATACACCTAACACAAAAAATATTTTAATCTTACGTAAAAGTATTTCACTTCTTACGCGTTAAAGTTGCAATTACATGATGTGGATAAGACTTTAAAAAACTTGGAACGTGATATCGATCCTTATAAAATATATTATGACATATTATTATAGTACACATACAGCTGAAACAGTACTAAATTTGAACTATAACTAGATATACGTACCCATTTCACAGAAGGCGATAAATACAATACTGTAAGCTAGTCAATATTTAGTTTGTTTTTTTTTTTATAGAGAATTTTCTGTTTAGTTTTTTCAGCTAGTGGCTAAGGTTGATACGACCATTATGTTTTATAATAGTCATTACATATTATACAGTTGTTAAAGAAGTACTTCAGTACTAAACGTGCACTTAGGGACGCCAACACATAAACACAGTACAACATTACTACAAATTAGTGTTGTATTTTTTTTAATAAAAAATATATTACATAGAACAAAGTGAATATTTTTACTAAAATTTTAGTTTGTTATATTACATGAAAAAAATTGTTAGAATTTGATTATACTATTTTTCTATATTATCTGACTTAGACCCGGTTAAAATAAATCTACTTATCTATATTTTTCTGTTTTGTTTCAGTTCAAAAATATAATTCAAACACAAATACAATGAATAATTTTTAGATTTTTTTTTTTTTATACACCTAATTATTGTAAACATTTTTTATAATATGCCATATCTTTTATATAATATAAGGGGTGATTCAAAATGTATATTACAATAATAGGTATAGAAATAGTATATTATTATAACATAAATTTTGAATCACTCTGTATATTATAAACTTGAATGTTTCTTTATTTGTCATCTATGGACTCAAAAACTACTGGATCGTTTTCAATAAAGTTATATTAATAGATTCATGACACTTTGAGGGTGTTTTTGGATCATTAAATTCGAATACATTTTTGTTTATTTAAATATTTGTCATTGGTTACAGATTATAACTATCATCATTTATAGCTAATAGCAACCATTTAAATAAACAAAAAATATTCAAAACTACATGCATGTGTAAGCCACCCTAAAGGAACCTATAGACTATAGAGTAAAGGGAATGACAAATAATCTATAAACACTCTTGAGTCTCAAGGAATTTCAATTATTACAGTAGCTTTTGAGACCATAGAGAATAAACAGAAAAATAACAATTCTGCTATTATTGGTATTTCTGAATCCAACATATATATATAATTATTTTTAAATTTAAAATTATGATATAATGTTGGCTTTTTTATTTGAAGTGTTGAGCGATACAAGGCGAGTGTTCACTGTTCACACCTGGGATCTGTATAATCCTGTCAGTTATGTTTAAATTTATATTTCAACTTTCAATAAACTGAATTACTTACAAAAAATAACTGAATCTTATACAAGTGAAATACCTATATTTAGAGGGTCACATAAATATTATGTAAACCTCAATTCTGTAAGAATTCAAACACTCTAAAATGCTCATATGCAATATTTATCCATTTATCAAAAATTTTAAAAGCTTTGAATCCATTAGATGATTAGAATTATAAAACAAGACGTATAATTAATATATTATATTAGTAATAAATTGTTTCATTTTATTGTATAATGCATTTATCCTCTTATTCTTACAATTTACAATATAGCGGTATTCTTTGTTTAAAAATCTGATGTTAAATTGAATATTTGAATGTTATTATATTAAATTGGCAAGAGACTAAAAATAATTCCGTACTAAAAATTTCTGTATTAAAAAAGATACCTATACGTTATGATATTTTTAATATAAATACACAAATATTATTTTTATCATAAAATAAACTAAAAAATATACAATATCCATTTTGTAATAATTGTGTATACACTAGTAATATTATATTTTCATGATTTTAATATTAAAAAAAGATCCTAGATATTGTGCAGTTGCAAATTACCTAACATAAAGTATTTATATATTATAGGTATATAAAAAAAAATAGCTAGAATATAAAAGTAACAAAAAAAATCTGAGTATTTTTATTCTATATATATTATGATTTAAAAACTTTTTACTTAAAAATATCAAATATATCAAATGTGAATAATATGAAAATTCATTACCTATGGGCGGTGAATTCAACTTAATTCTGATTTGAGTATGTTCATAAAGGTTGAAGTATAATATTATATAGATACAACCTTTTTTTTTTTTTATTTGATATGACACCAAAAGAGATTATAAACTTAATCTATCATTTAAAAATTATAATCCAGTTTGATGTTTTTAAACATGAGGTTTATTATATAGGAATTAAAATAATTCATTATAAACTAAGTTACATTTAATTTTTAATAGATACTGTAAAGTCATTTTAAAATTATTTTATACTGTATAGATAGAAAAAAAAATTTAAATGAAGAAGAGTATGTTTAACATGATTGATTAAATTGAAAATTAATAAAAATATTTTTTTCACGTATTTAATTGTTTTTATAAAGATTAAGTGTTTAGATTAATACATTTTGATAATTTTTTGGACTAAAAAAAAATTCAGAATTTAGGCTTATTTCTTAAAATACTGTTTTTATGAAGTACTGGTGTACTGCAGAATCGTAAGAGATGGTACAATACATCTTTAAACTTGCATTTAGTTTTGTATTTTCGATTCTGAGTGAAACGATGAATGTATTGATTTTACAATGATGTGAGTTTTTTTATTATTTTTTTTTTTATTTTTAATTTTTTTAACATTTTTTTTTTGTGTCTGTCATCACGTTTTAGGACAGTAAAAGTTCTTGGATTTTCTTCAACAGTAGCTTTTCTGATAGTAAAGTGAATCTAGTTGGTACTTTGGGGGTCAAAAGTAAAAATTTCCCAGTTGTTTTCACAAGTGCCTGGAAAAACAACATAACAATTAAGGAAAAACGGGAATTTTTACGCAAAATCGGTTTTCCAAAAAAATCGATTTTGGTTTTTGGTTCAACTCTTAAACAAATGACTGTAGATACATGAAATTTCTACTGAATGTTTATATTAGCATTTTCTATACACGATAACATTTTCAAAATGTTTTGATTTATTTTGAACTGTTTAGGCACATTTTCATTTTCCATTTTTTTTTTCTAAAAATATCAATAAAATTTATTTCTTGGTTAAAAAAGCTTGACAATTTAATAGAAGGCTAATAGTATATTGTTTCTAAGGCAGATAAAAAATTTTAAAAATCTTTAGTCCAAGTTTATTTTTATAATCATTTAAAGTTCAAAAATTTACAAAATATGGAAAAATCACGAAAATTAGGAAATTAATTTGAGTTAAGAATTCTTAAAATTTTCCTTTTTAAATCTAAGATTTTAAAATATAATTCAAGATTCCTTATAAGATTATCTACCTTTATCAAAAAAAAAAAATGACTATAAGAAAGTCAAATTAAATTTTTATGAGCGTTTGAAATACACATTTTTACAATATTGGATATTCACTCGATTTCTCATGTAGCGATTTCCTTATTTTTTTGTAATTCATAAACGATTAACTGTAGATACATAAAAATATCACCGAATGTTCCTATTAGTATTTCCCATACACAATACAATTTTGAAAATATTATGACTCTTTTTAAGCTGTTTACGGACATTTTCAGTTTTCAATTTATTTAGTTTTGTTTTCTATAAATATCAATAATGTCTTATCTGTTGGACCAAAAAGTGTAAAAATTGAATACAAGACTCCTGATATATTGTTATAATATCAGTTGAAAAATATTACAAATAAATATTCACAATTTTTTTTTATAAGTATTTAAAGATCGAATTTTGACAAAATTTATCAAATTTAAAATTGAATAATAATTTTGTAGTTAAAAATGTATTAAATGTTTAACTTTAATATCTAAGGATTGACAATTTATAACAAGATTCCACGTAAGTAGTTTATTCTGTTACCAAAAAATCTAAAAAATACATAAGCACAGTTTATTTTTATAGCCATTTTGGTTCAAATTTGGATGAAATTACATTTTAAAAAACCTAGAATAACTTTTTTAGTTATTTTTTTGTGATTGTTTAATATTATTCGTGTGTACTTGAAACTTCTAAAGTATACTACTATATATCTATGATTGTATCACGGTTTTTGATTGATGTATAACGCGTTATAAGTACCTAATGGATATTGTGATATGATTAATTTGGAATTTATTATAGATACCTATTATAGGTCAATGTTTTTAATACCATAGATAAGTATATAGTTAGTCGTATACCTAGACTGACTATAGTATTGAATAGGCAAATTGTAATAAACATATTATAATATTATTTCAAAAGATTTCAATTGGCTTATGTTGTGCTTGATGTAAAAATTGTTTTTTTTCATAGTCTTAGTTTTGTTGCAGACTTGAGGCGGGAAATCTGTAATGTATTACTGTCGTTTAAGAATATGACCAATTCTCTTTTTAAGTGAGTTTTAGTCTGGCTATATTTTTATTAAAAACTAAAAATATTATGACGTACTTATTGAAAAATAAAGAATAAAATAATGAAAAAACTTATGCGACCGTAAGTATTGGAAAGAAAAAAAAATCCCTATTAGGGTCATATATTATTTCATCGTTATTACATATTTTAATTCGCTTAAAAAAAAATGTTAAAGTTCCGTTTAGAATTTCGTGTGCTGACCCTTCTGACACAATCGTCTCGACAATACACCACATGCGACAACCACGTACTGTAGCTATTATAATAATATGTATATACGAGCGAATTATATACGTATTATAGTGGCTACGTTTAATTTCCAACCGTATAACAATCTGGACGTCTGAAATGTACCTACATTACGGTCAGCGATCGTAAACAGATCCAACGGGGAGACCATTTAAGATGTTTATTCAGGTCACACGTCATCCGGGTAAAACCAATATCCCTTAGCCAAATTCGTTATCTCGACAGTGAAAAAACGAATTGCCTCGTTTTTTATTTTTATATACATCTGGTGTAGGTTTTTTTTTCTTCGTCGTCCAGATCCTGTAGCAATATATGCATGCATGATATATAAATTTATATAATCCATGTACGCGTACATACAGGGTGATGCACGTGTCATGTTCAACCCCCCTACCCCTACCACCACTAATTAATAAAAGTCGCATCAGGTGAAATAATAATAAATACGTTTATTTGTAATTGCCAAGTACCCATATACTTGTTATCAGTTCTAATCTAATCTAACACAGCTACCATGACGTCTTGCATATAAACCTGTAATTTTTTTAATTTGTAAGTACCAACTGAATGTCAAATAATTCAGAAACACCTTGTTAATATATATACATAAACTCGTATGAAAAAAAGTTTGTATATTCACTTTATAAGTATCGTAAGAAGTCTAAATATTTGATAATAATAAAATGGTCTTACAGACCATTATAGTATATAAGTACTTAATATTTCTTCGGGCAAGTCACTGTGTCCGGAGAACAAGTGCCGCAATGCCCCACCCGGGCATGGCAGATACCTACGGGTGTCCAAATCAAAAATTCTGCTAAAACAAACACACACGTGTTCCCCGCCCCTACAAACAAAAAAAAACAAAAAAATAGCTAATGGCCTAAGCTGAGGGTTCAAGATCAATAAAAAAAAAAAATTACTTACTTAATATTTTAGAAAATCATGATGTTTGAATAAATTCAAAATTTAAGGATAAAACGGTGTGATCATGGCATGCATTTGAATCATCCTGTATATGTTCATAATATACACATATAACGATAACGCGTACGTCGTATGTATATGCACTTTGTGGCCTAAGTCGAACCGCGACAAAGGACGTAATGGTCGCTGCAGCAGGCTAGGAAAGGTACAGTCAGAATAAAATACGGAAATCCGGGAGAGTCGCTTTGCAATCGTTGTATAGCTTAGATGGAACAGAATATAGGAGCGGAAAAAACCTATAAGGCGACTGTTATTCAGGTCTTGTCCCGGTGCAACAATCTTTTCACTGTGACATTATTATTTTCTTTTTCATCCCCCCACCTCAGCCTGCCATTTTTCCTCCCTCTTTTGCCTCTTTAAGGTCGACGGCGGTGACTGTCGTTAAGACGTATATAGTGGAAAATTGAATTCGGATGTGTCTTTTCCCCCAGCATCCGATAGAGAGACTTCCTTCACACTAAAAATCGTAAATTTTTATGATGTAAAAACGTCACAGCAGGAGAATAAGCCTATGTTTTCTTTTTTTCAGAATCTATTACATATGCGTCGTGGGACTTGGAACATCGATCAGACTAACTGGTGACTGCAGAATAACCGGTAAATACGAAATACGTGTTTTATTCCTTTTTCCCGCAAGCACATACACACACACACACACACATCAATACTCTATAGTCTATAATATTATTCATTTTTATTCAATTAATTATTATTTTCAATACCTATTTTTCGAAATTCCTATGCGTGCAAGAATATTTTTCTCACAGTTATTTGTCATAATATATTAAACTTCATTAATTGTGGTCAACACTACGAGTTTAGAATTATAGTGAATTTATTAAAAATCCAATATAAATGTATCATAATTCGGATACGTTTTCAATAATAATAATAATATATTATTATATACTTAAAAGTAATATTAGTTAATGAACAGATTAAAATATCCAACAAACATTGAATAGAATATTGAATTGTATTATTCGTTCCATTATATAGTATAATATGTTATTATTTATTGAAAAAGATCTACGTTACACGTGAATCCAACTCTACAATCTTTAAATTTTACAACTTACTAAGTTTCGTTTCAAACTACATAAAAACACAACAATGGCTAGAAACAATCTATATACGAATATAAATTAACTATAACTTTTTTATTGAAATACTATAGTTTATGCTCACTGTAATGATACCTAAAAATATTTATAAGCGGTATTATTAATTTAATGATGTATTTGTATACTATTCAACTGACAACACAATTTTTATGATTAATTATTGTCTGTGTATTATTGAATATTAATGGTCAGTTATATTATTTACAGCTATACCAACATTACTTATATGCTATATATTATTATATATTATTTATACATTTATAATATTTCTAGAAAGTCTAATAAACCATCAATTCCATAGACGATACTGTATATTTTTAAACAATTAATTCTACAAAAAATGTATACAAATATTTTTAAATACACATAAACGGCTGTTTTGACATTTATTTACAATTTTAATACATTCATTATCTGTTTCAAAGTAATGTAATGATTATACATTTATAAATAATTTATATCACTTGAAGAGAAATAGGTAGGTTAGGACTGTCAACACCGGTCAACATTGCATTTACAGCATTTCAATGAGCTAATCAATTTTTTTCTTATTGACCTTATAAGTTGGCAACTATGACCATTAGCTGTTTATAGAGAGAGGGTACGGTTGGATTGGAACACGTGTATGTGAATGTGTTGATAGGGTTTATCACTAAAAATCCAGATGGTCACCCATCCGGGAATTAGTGACAGCGACAGATGCTTGCACTCAAAACACGTTTCGTGACTGAATGCAACCACCACACCACACCAAGAAACTAAACAATTGTAATATACTTATATAATAATAAACGTTAGATTTATAACTCTCAAATATACTAGAACTGGAAATATTCGTCTCACCATTTGTTAATATTATTTATATATTACACGATATTCTTTATTTAGGTACAATAAATAATTAAAAATTTATAAATTAATAAATAGTTGTGATTTGGCGTTCAGTGGCTGAAATTGGCTGAAAACGGCCGCTGCTACTAGTTTCCTGATGGGGTACATCATGGGTTCATAGTGGCGAAAACCTTGCCCACACATCGACGTGTTACCAACCAACCATACTAACCATACCAACCTTTCCAACCCTACCAACAGTAACCCCTATAATAGCTAATGGCCATAATTTCCGGGCTCTAGACCAGTAAAAAAATAAAAAATAAAATAAAATAGTTTTTTTACTTCAATTGATAAATATTATAAATAGTAGGTACCTACATATTATATTATATTATTATATTATGTTATGTTGGTTTTGTTGTTTGTATAATGTGTATTTTTGCAACTATTAAAACAAATAAAGGGGGATGAGGTGGCCGAGCGGTCTAACGCGTCGGCTGCGGCGCTGCCAGTCGCGGTTTCGATTCTCGACCACCGGGCGGCATTTTTCTCCGGGCAAGTCACGGTGTCCGGAGAACAAGTGCCGCCATCCCCCACTCCGGGGCATGGCAGAAACCTATGGGTAGCCCCATTCGAAATTCTGCCAAAAATACACCCACGTGTAACACACCTACCGTTCCAAAACCTACAGTACCACCCCCCTACCAATGGCCTATGTTACCGCGGGATAATTAATAAAAAAAAAAAAACAAATAAAATATATTAATTATCGATAAGTTTTTTTTATAATGACAACAAAATAACTGTATTTATAAGAAAATTATTTATGGTAGTTTTAGTTGGGTTTGTAAATACCTAATGAAAAATAATATTTTATCAAATATACTATTACAATGAATACTATTTTATACTTTTTTAATGAATTGTATTTTTAATAGACTTTATTTATGCTAAAATTGTATAATTTGCAAACAACAAAAAAGTATTTTCATCAGGAATTCGTTAATTGATATTTAATATTTGAGAAATTATGAATAAATTTAATAAACTGTTTGAATTATATATGTGGTAAAATATAATATAAATGCAGTGTGTTGTTCTATAGTAAAATAATAACATATTACCGATCACAGTTTAAGGGTTACACGATTTGAATTTGAAAATGTAACATAATGAATAATTGTGATACTATAGTTAGAATATAAAATTAATTTAGTGCATAATATTACAAAAACTTGTATTAATATACAGCGTATTTGTGATTTTTATTTTTTTAATATCGTAAAAAAGTAAATAAAAATAACATCATCAATAATAAAAATGATATTAATTTAAAATTTCATACACCGATTTGATTATACATTGTATGTATGGTAATGAATAAAGTATTAACTTTCTTGGTAGAATAATATTATACATTTTATAACATATCAACTCTGCGGTGGCATATTTCAAAAATAGATAAAACTATCCGTACTACGTGCAGAACGGTCATTCCGATATAATATTGTCTAAGTTCATTATACACTTACTTATAATATGTACAATGTATCATTCGAATTACTACAATTTTTGCAGTCTATATTTTATGGTTACATTAAACAACAGGAAATTGAAAAAAATAAACTAAGTAATTTTTTTTGTTTGTGTCAAGAACTTTTAATAGGTTTATCCGGTAATGAAATAATTTTTTCCTTGGTAACTTCCTGAATATTAAATTGCTATTAATTTATAAACTGTGTTTATTTTTTCCTTTTTTTTTTTTTATTAATATTACTGTTTTTTTTTTTATTTATTCGTTAGTGTGTGGGTGAATAGCAATAAGGTTATTTTATACTCCCGTACCAACACTTAATGTAAAGTTATATCCACATATTATTAATATTGAATATTGGAGCCTTTATATTATAGTCATACCCTATGAATAATTGAGTCAAGACATAGTTTAGTAAGATAATATAATATTGTGTCATATAAATGTCATAAAAGTTAAATAAAAACCAAAATAATCGATAGTTTTATTTTTAAACTTTGACCGAGGTACTTTTTTTTTAATTACTAATAATTAGAGTAATACTCCAAACGTTTCAACTGTTTAAAGTATAGTCATAATCGTTAATGGAAAATGAAATCTAGTCTGAACTTTGATGAAGTTATTTTCACAGAAATCGTACTTCACGTAAACGTAATGAAACACCGACAACCACAATAAATAAATTATTGAAGATATCTTCGTATCTAGTTCTTTTGTTTCATATAGGTATAACATCTACATAGTTGTTGAATATTAATACATTCTTTGTCATCATTATTTATTGGAGCACAGATGTCTTTTTTTTAAGTTCAAACTGATGTGGGGTTGTTAATATATAATTGTGTATAGATTGAAAGGACGTTACGTATATCCACAGAAATTATCTTAGATCGTTATCACTATTATTAAGTGTGAGCTATGCCTCTATCCGTGGATATTTCCAGAATGTATAGATAATATTTGAGCGATACATTTAGGTTAGGAATTTTATGCGTTTGGAGCTCTTCACAGATCGATAATATTCCTCGGCTGGCTGCTGCAGAAAATAATGATTAAAGATACCCTGTGTGTCTGGTTCTTTTGTTTTATATTCTATAACATATACATGTTTATTGGATATTGATAAATTCTGTGTCATTCTTATTTAATGCAGCAGATGTCTATGTTTTTCAGTTCAAACTGATGGGGTCGTTAATATAATTTTGTATCGATTGGAGGGGCGTTACTTTTCCCACCGAAATTATCCTGAATCATTATCACCAATATCAAATGTGCTTCATCCGTGGATGTATCCATAATGTATAATATTCAAGCCATATAATTCAAATTATAGTATGAATTTAGTGCTCTCTAAAAATCAAAAATATTCCTCGCCATGCTGCAGTACCGACAATTTATTGAAAATATCCTGTGGCTCTTTTATTTTATATAATATACTAACATATTCTACGTTTTACAAGTTTATTGAATAAGAATTGAAAAATTATATTTTTTATTTGGTGCAGTGCAAATGTCTATGTTTTTAAGATAAAAATGATGGGGTTGTTAATATAATTTTGAAACGATTAGTGGGGCGTTGTTTTTCCCCTCCGAAATTATCGTGGTTCATTATCAGGATTTTTAAATGTGCGCTATACATGGATTTATCAAAAATGTACAATATTCAAGCAATACTTATAGTAGGTTATATTATGTGTTTAGCACTCTCCACAAATCGAAAATATTCCTCGGCTTGTTGCAGCAGCTCTTTAATGGCTTACATTGCATTGTGATAACGTACATTATAGGTACTATATTATAATATACATATACATATACTTTTACCTACTGTAAATATCTAGGGCTTTCTAAGAGGTTTTTATCTTATTTCGGTGGAAAATGGAAACACCTAAATTACTACTATGGCAAAAAAGTACAATGCCCATACTTTATGTATTATATACTGTTGTAGAATGTATACGTAGTGCGTACACTATACACAAAATGTAATATCACTCTCAAGTCTTGACGTAATGTGTGTTTGTCATCGTTTACCAGCTGTTAATATAATGTTTTATTTTTTTTAGAACTACAATTTATTTTGATACTGCATTTGGGTAGTTTTAAAAACATGTTTCTTTAGCAGTAATCATCACAACAACAAAAAACACATCAACTATCAACGTTATCTTTTTTGTAATTTTTCGTAAGCTTCTTTGGAGATAAATATTATTTCCAATAACAAATTATTCACTATTTTTTCCCAATTTCCCGTTTTGTTGAAAGCATTATTTGGATTGCTGTTTTTAAATAACATCCAATTTCCAAGGGTGTTATTAGAATTTAATACCAACGATATGGTAGTTATAATAATATGTGTTTATAGTGTGATTGACCAATCATTAACACTTCCTTTAATAATTAACTTTTGGAATTTATAAGTATAAGTAAGAACCATATTTCAAATACTTAGGTTGCTATGTAATTTTAAGGAGTATTCAGTGCCAAATCCATAGACCTTATAAATATAGACGGAAAATTGTGTAATTTACACCGTCAACGACATATAATAGCGTTTCACGTCGCACATAAGCACGGGGCATATACGTGATGCGCAGTAGAGACGCATCCATATGTGCAATATGACTGTTGTTATCATTATTTCTATTATCTAATATTAACACAAATTCTCTCAGAGGTGCCACTTTACCCTACTAAATTGGTATATCCCATTTACTAGTATAATATCTATAGGCAAATCAAACGTTTCATTTTAAATGAGTAGTGAGTACCACGCTCTTCTTACATAAATAGTTCAGATGATATTTATTTTGTGAAAATGTTCATATATACTATAAATCGAAATAAAACGAGTAATTTTTTAGTCTCATAAACTTTAAGTATTAAGAGTAAGAGTCTATGCTATTCTATTAAGAGGATGTCAGCACACTATTTGTTTTCTCTGTCTGGCCAACGCCCAACATAGACAAAACGCCTTAAGGGGATTGGAAGCGGCGATTTTCTGTCTTTATCTAACACACGTGGAACATAGGATTATAGACGTGTTCTATGTCCAACGTACCGATTAATCTAATGAAGCGATAAGAATTCTGAAAACAGATTTGAATTTGTCGTCAAGTCTACTTGAGATCGACTTTCCCACATTTTTGATTTTTTGATTTAAACTTCTCCAAAAGTTGAAATTTGTAAATTTTTTAAGTACTTTTTATAATATATCATTTTTATGATTTTGGTGGGACAATATCAAAAATGTGGGAAAGTCGATCTCAAGTAGACTTGACGACAAATTCAAATCTGTTTTCAGAATTCTTATCGCTTCATTAGATTAATCGGTACGTTGGACATAGAACACGTCTATAATCCTATGTTCCACGTGTGTTAGATAAAGACAGAAAATCGCCGCTTCCAATCCCCTTAACGCAGAATCCGTTTTTCTATGCTTTTAAGTAATCTCAGAGTAAAATCATCAATTACAAAAAAGATAGATAATAATATTTTTGAGAGAATGACATATCGATTTTTAATTTTATTGTTATTTGACTTTGTATTCGACTATCAAAATAAACAAAAAAATTTTGTACATTTAAATTATGTTTTAATTGTTTTGAGACAAATAGATATGTCATTCCCTCAAAAATATTATTATCTATATTTTTTTGTAATGGAAGATCTTACTCTAAGATTACTTAAAAACATAGAAAAAATGATTCCACGTAAATGCGTTTTTTCTGTGTTGCGCGTGGGCCAGAGAGAGAAAACTATATAGTGCACCGACATCCTCTTAACATGTTAAGAAAATATGTGTGCTAATAATGATGATTTTAAAATATTATAGTAATTCATATTAGTTTATTATGAATTATGATCTATTCCCCGTAAGTTGACCCACTTTGTTTGAGCACTCAAAATATGGTAAAAACGTTGTTACAATACATTTCACTGTAATTCTACAATTTCATGTCGTGAAACGCCACGGTGTATAAGTAGTGAACTGTATTGTCACAACGTTTTCACCATACTCTGCGAGCGCAAAAAAAAGTATGTAGACTTACGATAAATAGAGTATAAAGGTACAATATTTTACTTTAAAAAATATCAATGTATAATAAGAACTAGATTACCTCAATATTACATATATTTTATAACTGATATCTTTAGTTTATAAAATCACATAACTCAGAAACTACTGATTTGAATTTTCATGCGTCAAAATACTAAAAAAATCTGACTTAAAATCTGCAATGAAATTGGGTGGTACTCATTAGAAGTATATATTTTTAATGGTATAAAAATCTATGTACTTAAAAATTTGTACTGAAAGTATACATACTTAAAAGTTCTAAATATCAGAATTTAAATAAATGCATTATTAAAGGTTATAAGTGGGGCGAGTATGCTCGGTAAATCATCCTGTATTTTTTTTTTTTATATATGGCGTGTATTGGCTGTGAGTAGGACAGGACATGAGGCCTAGTTCGTTCGCGTGTTTGGTATCTCATTAATAATGATGCATGTATGTTTTCTTATATTTATTCACTGATTTATGCTACCTTCATAAAAAATAAACAATTTTATATTGCAGTTTTCATTCACAAGGATAATTTATTTTAATTCTTATTTCAAAATAAATAATAAATATTTATTTATTTATACTTTAGACGTTTTGTGAATACATATATTTGTATTTGTTAAGACCTTTTTCTTGGAAACAAAATAATATAATAACATACAAACAGCATGGATATTATAAAATATAGATGAATAACATTTAATCTGTTGAAGAAACACTTGAAAATCTAATTGATTCGACAGAGTCACTAAATTTAATTTAATATTTCACTTTTGAGTTTTCACTTGGCTTTGGACGTATCACTCAAATAAATAATCTGGGGGAGAAAACTAATATCACACAAATTGATTTCCAATACAAAGTTAAGATGGTTTAAAAAAAAATTTACAAAACTCACAAGTTTATGTATATTTTACATTTCCCTCGTACATAATATTACGTCTTGTTCTATGAGTATTTCTGACGTACCTACTAATGAAATCAAACTTTCTTGTGTAATACCTACTCGAGTCGGGTAATACGCATTTTTTTGGTGGTTTTGATATATCTAAAGGGTGTAAAGATAAATGCATAAATGCATAATGGCTAGACCCATCTAGAGCATAATATTTCTTTTCGTGGTTATTATAAAATATAATTATATTACATTTACTATTTTTATTATTATTTTTATTATATGAACACATCTTGAACTAGAAGTAACCTTCATAAATCATAGTACCTATTTAGAAGTGTGTATAATCAAAATGCATTACAATTACTGACTGTCTCTGTTTGTAAAACATGAACTTTAAGGTTTTCTTTCCAAGAATTGGAATTTTTTTCCGTTATCCTCCCTTTGCCGTATCGAATGAAAAAATTATTAAAATAATTGGTTACTTGTACATATTGTAAATTCCATAAATATTTTAATAAAATATAACATGAGCACAATTTTTCATTAGAAAGTAGCATAGTACCACAATACACCAAGGCTTTAGGTTCTCGGAACTCTTCGTTGGTCGTAAGAAAATTTAAGTCTCTACGACACGTTTTTATTCATTTCCCTGGATAGCAATATTTAACATAATCAATTAATGTATTTCTGGATAAATATTTTATTATTATAAACACAAACAGCCATGGGAAGAAATATTTAATTAATGTTTTTAATTATTTTCATAATTTCTTGTAAATACTCGGTGAATACTTGAAAACGTTGCATTTCTCCAAGTCGTATGTTATCATGGGTACCAACATAATATTGTTTTGATTTTCAAATCTAATGTATTGGCCAATTCAAAAAATAACTAGCGTTCAATTGCATAATGTATAATGAATGCATTGATTGTGTTAAAATTAGACAATATTCATCGGTGCATGTATTTTTTATTTTAGATTCTGAGCAGAGAGATGAATGTATTGATTTTACAATGATGTGTGTTTTTTTTTTTTTTAATTTGATTCTGTGTACACGACAAGTAGTCGAAATAATGCTTCGATTTTCAACTTCAGTATCTTGTTCGATCAGAAAGTAAAATATCTAAATTCTAAATGGTGCATCGGGGAGGTAAAATTAAAAATACCTAGTAGCTTTCAATAGCACCACGAGAAACCAAATAAAAATTGAGAAAATACGAGAATTTTTAAGCAAAACAGGTTTTTGACAAGATAGATTTTGATTTTTGGTATAACTCTAAAATAAATAACACTAGACACTTGAAATTTACACAACGTGTTTATTTAACCAATTCCTATACTTGATAAAATTTTCAAAATGTTTTGACCCGTTTACGGATATTTCAATTTTTAAATTGTTATGTTTTTTTTTGCCATAAATGTTAATAAAATTTTATTCATTGGGTCAAAATGGTTTGAAAATATAATACAAGGTTCTTTACACATTGTTACAATATCAGTTAAAAAATATTGAAAATACATAATCAAGATTCTTTATAAGCTTTTAAAGTTAAAATATTGACATCATTTATCAAATTTAAAATGTACAAATTATTTTGTTGTAAAAAAATTATAAACATTTTCAACTTTTATAGCTAAGGACTGAAAGTTTAAAATAAGGTTGCACGTAAGTAGTTTATTCTGAAACCAAAAAATCTAAAAAAATTACAAAAACACAGTTTTTATTTTATAGATATTTTAGTTAAAATTTGAACGAAATTACATATTAAATCAAGAATAACGATTTAAGATATTTAGTTTGTAATTTTATAATATTTATTTAACTTAACTATTATTAATAATAAGTAATAATAATATAAATATATTATAAAATATCCGAGACTGACAAACCGTCCCCGCTCAAAATCATTTTTCTTATACAATGATATTTATAAATCATTGAATTCAAATTTATTACCATCCATTTCAGGGACCCACTTGTAATCTAATGTACAGCAAAGCAACAGCCATTTACCAGTTTTGTATATTTCAAAAATGGAAGATTTCATAAAATTTTATTTCAAGTCATTTTAACCGAGAAAAGAAAACGTTTGCTTATGCTTGAAATTATGTACGCTTTAATTTTATTGTTAGTAACGCAATTTGTTTATAACTATTATTAAGGTAAATAGTCAAATAATAATAATACTCCCTATGGCAATAAGAGGGATTTCTTACGATAACACACTACAAGCAAGACAAGTAAGTACCTAGTGGCAAGTGTGTAAGCAGCTTTTCAATTCTATAAATATACGTACATAATATGTCTATACAATAAAACCCTCTACGAAACAAGCGGAATTTATGACTTGTGACTGATTGAGCGTCAAAGCGGCCGTGGCAGCGTAACTTTAGAAAAAAAATCAATAAAATAGATAATAATAGCAATAGTATATTAGTATGTAAACATCGTTTTATAATAAATAATACTATTGTAAGCAGTTTGGCAGCCTTCCAGCCTACCGCTGGCGAGTTCGCGTGAAAAATAATATACCTACGACCAGGTTTTCCGAGTAACCAAGTTATTTTTCGTCGACCTCACCAATCCGATACCGAAATATCCAACGCAATAATCGTAAACAGATATTTATAAGAAAAAGGTTTTCTACTGTATACCAATAATTTTTATATTATAATATAAATAAATACTAAATAAATCCCCCCTCCTATAATACACATTGACTATCGGGGCAACGTATTATTATATAATATATTTTACACAAAACATTCGATTCCATACAAATTCCGCAGTCATAATAATATTTGTATAATTTGAAGTGCCCATACAAGTGACTTTAAATACCTACCTACTATAATATTATAATACAATTATACATATTATTATGAACATTTTTCGTTATTCGAATATTACAAATTACAATCATCTGGACGTCTAGACTAGATTGTAAAGATAATGGAAGCTTGTCGAATCAGAACAATAATTTATTGTGTAAACATCTTTTACTCGGAAACAACTCAGAACAATAATTTATTGTGTAAACATCTTTTACTCGGGGCCATCACATAGAGTACTCTATGGAGTATGGACCAGCACTATTCCTAGGGTAGAATATGACGTTTAAGTTTTATCAAACGTATCAACAACTACTAATAATATTGTAATTAATATCAATATTCCAACATTGAAATGCTATTGGTAGACATCTTCCAATTGTCTTTTTTTTTTGTAGACATAAATCCACTCCAAAATTTCGGAAAAAATTGGTTGGCCCTCAACATTGTCTGGTTCTGACCTTCTACAAGTACGTAGTTAACTTAATCGGTAGGGTGTTTATAATTTTTAAAATATGTTCAATTTTTCCAACTCGAACTATGTACTTTATTATGATTATTTGTATTGAATTTTCATTTTATACCGTTTTAATGGCTGGGTGTTGTAGATATTATTTTTAATTCTAGCATTTTGAGGTAAGCTGTCGATTATTTGGTTTCCGACTACGAGTATTATCTGGTTATTATTAGAAGTCTGCCGTAGTTGGCATATCGACATATAATTTGTAGGCAGTAGGCGGACAATGTTTGTGTTTTATTATTATCGTCTCCTTTACATTGCGTGTCACGATCATTATTGACGTGCTGTCGTTTCACATATATCTATTCTTTACGTTTTCGATTAGTCCGTACACATAATAAAACACCATATAATAAAGTAACGAATAAGTCACTTATTGGCTATTGCACATAATAATCACTATTGCGTGCATTAACTTTTCGAGGAAAATTTCTAGAAATGATTACTTTAATATTTATGAGTCTATACGATCCACGGAAAAACGAGTTTTTTATGTAATGGTAAATAATGAAACAAAATCGATACTTGCGATTCAGTTAATCATTTAATGTAATTGTTTAATAAACCATTCGGTAGGTAATACATAATATAATATATTTTGTATACAACTCATTATACTGAAATATATATTTTTGTTGTATAAGTATATGTAGGTTTTAACTAGGTAACAGTAATTTTACTATAACATAATAAAATTGTATATTTTTAGATTGTAGTTTTACTAATAGACTAATAGACTTGTAATAGAAGTTATTTAAGCTTACTACATGAACTAACATAACCGAAAATATAAAGTCTCAAACCACAATCAATCAATTTACATTTAAAAACTAGTTTCTACTAATTTGGAAATAGGTATTCAAAACATCTGCTGAGAAAATATTTATTGGTATGGGTCTTAAATGCATACTCTATACATTTCAATTATTGCAGCAAGTTCTAATTAAAAATGTACTTGGAAAATTGTTAAGTAAACAGGTGTACCTAGGTATGATACTATATAATTTGTATTTTAAGCAAGGTACTCAAAGATTTGTGACTGACGATATTTTCATACATATGTTTGTACCAGATGGGTTGAGTAGAATAAACTATTGTGAAAATACGAAGTTATTATTTTAAAACTGATTTGTTAAAACGTATTTGAATCGAAGTTATCAGTTTTTATTTTATTTTTTATTGTAGTTGTAGAATCTATAATGTAGATTGCTGATGTTTGTCAGACTAGAAATTGAGTGCAAGCGAATTGTATTTATAGTTAATTTAATAACGACTTTTATATTTTAGTATTAAATAAGTAATAACCCCTACTAATAACTACTAATAACTACATTTTATTTTCCTACAAACTTTTATAATATATGCAGTATTTATTATTGATGGCTACTGGTTCGGAATCAAGTATCATAGAAGCTATGTTTTCCCACTAAATAAAACTATCTCGGCCACCCAACTGAGAGTTAAGAGTGTGCAGTAGCACCACATGACTATACTCGAGTAGTCACTGTAAATTAAAATCGTGATTTGCATATAATCAAAATACAATCACTCCCTAGATTCACTCCCTTGCTGTGTATTAGGAAAACACGTGGGAGGTAGTCTTTGCAGTCTTTGTAACACTATAAAATGTTTGATCCCTGATATGCGTGATTTTCAAATATTGTTATAGTGGAAATTTAGGTTAATCCTGTGTAAACGTAATAAACGTGGATTACAGTGGATCTATTTTACAGTGACACCGACAAGGATATTAAAAGCACTGCAATTATATAACAAATTATTCTTAAACCATACCTAGTGTTAAAATTATTACCTATGTTATACTATCATAAAATTAATTATATTCTTAATTACAGGTGTTAAATAATTTTAGAAATCATAGTGTAAGTAAAGATAAAGTTGATTAGAACTTATTGAAACACTTTATTTTTAACATATTATTATTGAAATACATTGAATAAATTAGTGATCGAAACATTCGATCATTAAAAATATAAAACGGATAAAAGTTGTAGATCTATGATTTAAAAACTAAATAATTAAGATTATTAAGAATATATGATTACCTATATGAAGCCGTATTGCAAAACAGAAATCCACAGTTCGATAAAATTGAGAAAGAACCTACCAACAACACAAGAACTAATGTAGGCAAGTACTAATATTATTAAAGATTATAATAATTTTATATTTTATCTAAATCGATAAAATTCTAATTAGTATACGAGTATGTATACCACACACAGTGTGAATTCATTTAATGCCCTCACTATCTCATTATAGTAATTAGTAATTTTATTTCAGAACAATCTCAATTATTTCCCATTCATCAAAAACATTTGAAACACTTATCCTATATGCAAAATTAGGCCTATTTTGCTTTCTACATTAATTTCAAGAAATATGGATTTTAGTATTTTACCATGGAAGTTCTTCTACAACCTATAATTTTATCTTTTACAAATATATTTATGATGTTTTTTAAAATTGCCTTCAAGTAGTAAATATATTATATAATCCGTATTTCGTGTATTAGTATACATATTTTGCAAAATCAATTAACTAAAAATCATTATGCCTTTTTTTTCAATTAAAGATCCAATACTTGGTTGTCTTTTACTATTATGCTACTGTTTCTACCAGCCAAATCGACCTGTGGGTTAAATACTTAAATATATTAACCCTTAACTCCAACGTCTTCAGTTCTACGTTTGGTTTCACAATAATGTCATGTAACTCGTTCTTTTCAAGCAATTTGTAAATAGCTTCTTCTACATTTTCTACAAAGGAGATCCTCGTGTTTCACTGATGATATACAATTATTCTAAAATGTTCACTTAAAAGAATTATAAACCTTTAATCAGTGATTCGTAATTCCAGACTGTTATTTAAAAATAAAACATTTTTCAGATTTTGTATTTGACTCTGGTTGTGAAGGGTGGACATTTTTTATTGAGTTGATACCATATTACGCATTTCACCAGAATGCCCTAGCGAATACCCAAAGTTTTTTATTGCCTTTTTAGGTAATTTGAAATCAAATATGTGCATGGTTCTGTTAAATTTTTAATTCTAAAAAGTGATGGCAATTATTAGGCTCAAAAATTCCATTGCACTATGGTATATTTTATGAATCTTTACATTGTGTTATTTAATATAAGGCATGCACTTATATGGCTATAAAACATTTAAGAGAAAGATGTATGTTTGTTCATATTTTTTTTTTTCAATCGCAGGGTATCATCATATACAATTGAAATTACCTATAATAAACATGGTACAGTGGAATATGTTTATTACATACTTAAATATCAATTAATAGTTCTCACTTCTCATAATAAGTTATTTTATAGTAGTTTTTAGATCATTTTATGTAAATCGTGGTACTAAGTAAATATTTTTGTATGAACATAAATCATAAATCATTTAAGCGTAATTTTTCAACAAAAAAATAATCATTTTATAATAATATTATGTACTTTTTTCATTGATTTAAACCTCAACAGGCAACTGTTTAGTGTTATAACTTAAACTATAGCCATAAAATTCAAAGTTTACCTATCAAAGTTGTCGTATTAAAAAGCGGACATTATTTAAAAAAGTTAATCCATTTAAGCATGCAATTCGATTTCAAGTTGAAGTTTTTTTGAACACAATAACTTTTTTTTTTTAATACTGAACATACACTTTTATTGTAAGTAGGTACGTCAGCCATAATGATTTATATACATATGAACATTCACAAATCAATATTTTTTTAATAAGAAATAGTCAAAATAACCTCACCTAGGTACTTATTATTTGTTTTGAATTTTATATTTTATTAACTGCAAATCCCTCATTAAATCTTAATGGCTGATTACATTTTGTTTTTTATACATTTTAATATGTGTTTACGTTACTTATTGAGCATTGCTGCTTAATATTCTATTTTAAAATATACATAAGTAACATGGTTAATAACATACAATTTTCATCAGAACCTATATGTATTTAGTATAATTATTATTCAATAATACATTTTATATTGTAACACAATTATTGTGTATTTTAAAGTGTAGTGGGAAGAAAATACGCGGTAGGGGAAGGTTATAGTTTTTTTTTTAGTGAGATAGGTGTGTATTTAAATCTGACGTAATGAAACTACACGTATAATACGATGAATACGACCCGTTTCAATGGGACGCAGCTGACGGGACCGGTTGCTTATGTCCTTCGGAGGAACGACGGTTCAATGACCCTTTCTATGACGTAAGTATCCGTATGAAATCAGTATGGTCACAAGTGTTAAAGAGAGACTGTGAGTAAGTGCATGTGTGTGTGTGTATTGATTGAACAGTTATAAATTTGTATTTCCCTTAAGAGCAGTGTATGCGTAAGTTCGTTCTACTACTGTGGTAAAATACCTACCTAATGTTATTCACGTTGTTTATATATTATAATAATATGTATATTTAATCACTGACCTTATGCGGTGGCTGTTGTGATAATCGTACTCTACATCTGGTTTGTGTTCCTTCGAGGTAGTGTTCAGCGGTCGGTGTCACGGCGACAATAAATGCATTTTGATTCTCAGGGTTTTATAAAATATTTTATGTCTACTCAGTCATACACTTACAATATCAATAATAATACGTACACGATTCGTTCAGCTGAAATTGCATCGAACTGCACGCCATTGTTTAATAACAATATGCACATTCCTCAATCAAACTGCACTACGCGGAAAAACCACCACCGACGACCGTATTTTAAAGAGGCTTTCGCACAAGCAAAACACATAATGCACTGACAAACGATGACGTGAAAACGGGAATGATTGAGAATTTGTGAAAATTGGGCTAAGCGCGCGAATGTGAGAATACAAACAGTGTTTACTTCGGAAAACAATCGTGGTTAGCGCTCACAGAGGATACCGCGGTATACAACGTGGACCGCGGTCAGTAAATTTAAACCACGGTCGAGGCGTAGGAGGTTTGTTACTTCGCGCAGACGAAACGCGTCGGGTAAAGCTCCAGGCCGTGGACTACAATAGCAGGCTATAAGCGCGGCAATTCAAGAGCTTGCAGTATGTTATTCACAATAAGTTCACGTTTACGATTTTTGTTGAATTTGTTTTTCTTATTAATATTGTAACGTGTATAAAAATCATTTTTATTCTCATGAAATTGAATTTACGAGGTTGTGCAGTGATAATCCAATAATAGCAGTGGATAATAAAGTTCCGGATACGTCTCTGCCATACAATTAATACAATTAACATATAGGTACGTACGCATACTATAGTATACCATGTTTGTTAATAGTAAAACTATATAAACACGAATAGTCGGATTATAGATAGGTAGGTATATTTCAATTTCAGTAGTTCACTTATTATTTCACTGAAAACTAAAAGGAATTATGTAGGTAGTCTCTTCTTTTGTACATTGCGTTCTTATTTCTTGCTGCTTTTTATCATCCCTTACATTATTTCTAAACTATTAATATGATCTAAACAACAGTTCTGTAAAATGGAAAGTTAATCAGCTTACGGAGACAATCATTTATGTATAATGTCATATTTAATAATTATTAATATTTGAATTAATTTCCATATATGTATACTAATAATAATAATAACAATAATCATAGCATAGTAAGTATGGCTTATAATATGCTATTATTACAACTGGGAAGAAGGTAATATCTAATATTTACAATTCAGTGGTTATAAATATATATAATATATATTTATGGATAGCTATTATAGATTTTAATAAATTATTTTCTAGTTCTGTAATTATTATCCTAACATTACTAATTGCTTTTAAGAGTCAATTAAATAATATGCATGTACTAATATTAAAATATGTTTTTATTATAATATGAACAAGTTACATTGGTGGGTATAACTATTGCTTTGTATTATAATAGTTTGCTGTTTTTCTGTAAAATATTTTATGATAAAAATTTTCTAAAATCCTTGTACCGGTCTTTAACCTAGTGAAAAATCAGGCATAATTCTAGTTTAGCGCCCACTCGAATTTTTCGATTTTTTTGTCGGAAACCTATGTATTTCGACGAGTTTAAAACGATGGTGTAAAAATTAATTTGCGGAAATGATTATTTTGGAAGTTACAGCCTTCCAAAGTTTGCGATTTTACGTTTATACGCATGCGCGCAACACCACTATAAGCGCAGCGACGAGTGTCGCAAGACGTGTTATCACTATACATAGTACATACTATACAACATAACTTACCCTGTTACCTACTTGTGGTGGTGTAAGGTGTTGCATATCAAGTCAAGGGATACTTTTTTTGTTTTTTACACTGAAAACCATATAAGGAGACTGACAAAAAGTAAAACCAATTCTAATATTTTATATTTTATTTTTAAACTAAAAAAAAACTGGGCTAAAATCTACTTTACCAACCCCCTCACGATTTTCAAAGTTTTTTTTTTCAAAAGACTTGTTTTTTTATGCTTAAAACGATGGTGTAATTTTTTTTTCCCGGAAACTATTATTTTAGAAGTTATAGCCTTCCAAAGTTTACGATTTTACGTTTATGCGCATGCGCGCAACGCTACTTGACTGCCACGCGCGCCTATAACAAATTTTTTTTTTTACGTATTTTAACAAGTTTTGGGACATAGTCAGTCTTGGGTAAGTAATATTGTGAATCACGTCATTATTATGGTGAAATATAAACTATAGTTGAGTACCTAATTAGACTAGGTATATTAGCCAAATTAAAATAAATAATGTAAAAATGTTAAATATATTTGATACTAATTTTAAATTTATAGTAATTATATGCAAATATATGCAATTTTCTTAACCCTGTGACCAACTTGGGGAGGTGTTGCACAGCAAGTCGGGGGATATTTTCGATTTGCGCCGAGGAGCGTAGCGACGAGTGCCGCTAGCACCGCATCACTGTACGATGTTTTTTCAAATTGGTGCCTCGGTGCAACAAAAATGATATTTTCTCAACCCTGTGACCCACTTGGGGAGGTGTTGCACAGCAAGTCGGGGGATATTTTCGATTTGCGGAGCGGAGCGACGGCGCCGAGGAGCGTAGCGACGAGTGCCGCTAGCACCGCATCACTGTACGATGTTTTTTCAAATTGGTGCCTCGGTGCAACAAAAATTATATTTTCTCAACCCTGTGACCCACTTGGGGAGGTGTTGCACAGCAAGTCGGGGGATATTTTCGATTTGTGGAGCGGAGCGACGGCGCCGAGGAGCGTAGCGACGAGTGCCGCTAGCACCGCATCACTGTACGATGTTTTTTCAAATTGGTGCCTCGGTGCAACAAAAATTATATTTTCTCAACCCTGTGACCCACTTGGGGAGGTGTTGCACAGCAAGTCGGGGGATAAATTATTATTGAACCATCGTTTTAAACAGGTTAGAATACGTAAGTACAAAAAAATAACAAAAATAGTCCTCCGCGTGGCATTATAGTAGTGTTGCGCGCATGCGTATAAACGTAAAATCGCAAACTTTGGAAGGCTGTAACTTCCAAAATAATCATTTCCGCAAACTAATTTTTACACCATCGTTTTAAACTCGTCGAAATACATAGGTTTCCGAAAAATTCGAGTGGGCGCTAAACTAGAATTGTTCCAAAAATCATAGTGCTATGAAAAATCTAATTTACTAGACTGATAAGAAGATTGAGGGCAAATAAATTTCAAGTTATAATTTAGGTTCTAAAAATATTTTTTAGAAGACAATAATATAGAGATTATTACTATGAAATAATAATATGACTTATATGGGTACTTATAAATTATAATACTTAGTATTCTACTTTTTATTTCATAATGAAATAAATTAATACCAGAACTTTTAATATATTTTGCTTCGTACATTCTATTTTATAGCTTGTGTAATTATTCCACTATTATTTAATTTATTTTTTCATAGTGCAATTATATAGAATTTTGACCTTTAAAAATGGGTTGTGGTGTCAATTTACGTGCATGGAATATTATGTGGATTTTTTATTGTATTGAATTTTAAGAGAAAAACTTATTCCATAAACTTTTCATTAACATAATTTTAGTTGGCAACACCCTTTTGGACGTGTGCCAATTTGGTAAGTTTTTTAGTTAGGTACTTTCATAACTTTTTTGACATTATATGGCCTTATTGTCATATTGTCAGTTTTAATTTAAAAAATAAGATAAATATTCAATTGATAAGTTTGTTTTTTTCTCAGAAATAAATAATAATATATTGAGAGTAGATTATACTAGAATATTTATTGAATTTAATTCCCTATCAATGCGTTTTCAAAAATATTAAAACACTGTGTTCCACTCATCCATATATTTTAATTATTTTTGTAGACTGAGACACTCTGATAATATGCCTGTTGGTCGTCTTTTGTATCAATCTTATTAATTGTACCTATATTTGTTTCCCTAAAAAACCCTAAAAAATGCGTATAACACCATTATATTATATTTTTTAAAACATAATATAGTTTGAGATATAGTAGAGATAGTAAATTAATTACAAAATAATGGTTATTCAATCGGTTGACATCGAATTAGTTAATTAAATAGTTCATAATTGAATTGATTTCCCAGAGTATTTTGTTTGTATATTATAGTATAAATATATTGTTTGGAAATATTGATACGGGTTTCAAACTATTGTATCCAATTATAGATTTTAACTCTGCACAATAAACATACCTACTTTAAAACTTCTCATATTATTTAGTGTTCTACCAATTTGAATGTCATCGATGCATATCCTTACATGCATTCTATAATATTGATCTGATCCTTGTGGTGTTACGCATTAATACATTATTAAATCCTATAATCAAAGAGTTATGTTTGTAAGTCCACAGTCTCTTTAAAGCTCTTTGATATAGAATTTCACTCGAAAAGATAAATTCAATGACATATTGATTTTTTTTTAAAGCTATCTTTGTAAATTTACTAAATTAAGACGATAGCGTACTGAAAAGTATAACTTGCACTTGTTGAATTTAAATATAAACGTATTAATATAATAATAATAATAAATAATAATAATAAATCATTTGTCAGGATTTTAATTGTTCACTTATTAATAGTTTTATATTACAAGTAGCGTATAACTAAACCCTATAGGTACTTTATATTTAAATATTTTAAATTAATTTATTTTGTTAATAATAAAAAGTCACTAGAGTAAATAAAAAAAATAACCTTTAAAATTGACAAAATTATATAATAATGTATTGTTGAGTTAGTACAGTGAGTCTGCAGACTGCAACACTCTTTTGTTAGCGTACACATTTTAATTTCACTATGGCGTCTATATAGATCTACTATAG
>CARXXK010000005.1:6506017-6554247 GCA_949089665.1 Macrosiphum euphorbiae | reverse complement strand
TGATTTGCTTGTAGTCTTGTAGACATTTTTTTTTTGACAAAGGTAGACAAATTAATGAGTAATCTTGTATTACATTTTCAAATCTTAGATTTAAAAAGAAAAAATTTTATAAATTCTCAATTCAAATTAATTGGCTAATTTTGGGGATTTTTCAGTATTTTGTCAAGATTTGAACTTTAAATGCTTATAAATGTGACTAAGGATTTTTAATATTTTTCAAATGGCATTGTAACAATATAGTTGGAGCCTTGTATTAATTGTCAAGCTTTTTTACATAACAATTAAAGTTTTATTGACATTCATAGAAAAAACGACTAATAAAATTGGAAACAGAAAATGTTCCTAAACAGATCAAAACAAATCAAAATATTTTGAAAATTTTATCGTGTATAGAAAATGCAATTATAAACGACCAGTGAAAATTTCATGTATATCCGTTCAATTTGAGTAAAAATTCCAGTTTTTCCTTAATTTTTATGTTGTTGTTATGCTTTTGACAACTATTGGAATTTTAAATTTTGACTTCCCCAATGCACCAACAATATTCACTTTCCCATCGAACAAGATACTGAACACTGAATTTGAAAATACGAAGCATTATTTCGACTTCTTTTCGAACTTTGAGTACTTTGTGTACACATACACAAAAATAAAATATATTAAAAAAAAAACACAAATCATTGTAAAATAAATATATTCATCGTACCACTCAGAATCTAAAATCAAAAATTCTCATATTTTTAACTTGTATGGTCATACAATTTCATATAAATATTTGGTAAACATTTGAAGTATCTACAGTTGTTTGTTTTTTAAAAAAAAAACACTAATACATTATTTTACTAAACTAATAATGCCTAAAAATGTTCGTTTTACTCTTTTTTTGTTTGTCTTTTAGTATGCATTGGACTATAAGGGTTTTCTTAATTTTCACCCCCTAAATTACTAATAATATTCAATTCATTACCAGTAGAGGTACTAAAGTAGAAAATACTGCCCCAAACGGTGAAGAGAGAAACAAAAAAAAATGTTTAAGAAAAATCACACATTATTGTAACATCAAAACGTAACATCGCTCCTCTCAAATAATCTAAAATGTACATAAATATACAGACATCTTAAAATGTTGTGTATGTTAAAAAGCTTTTAAAAAAGTCATAAGTCTTTGTTAACACATTGCAATCTGCTTACCGTTATATAATAATATCATTGATTTTATGTACTTACAGATATTATAATGCATATTAATTATAATAATTACATGATTATTATTGTATGATTATAATATTATATGCTTTCATATTGTATAAAATATAATATGTTGTCTTAATATACATAAATAAATAAAATTTATATTTGTATTATATTATGCGTAAACCTATTGGGAAACGTATAAAATATGTAAATTTAATTGCACTGAAATATTTTATTTGATTATTTCTTTTTGCAATTAAAAAACAAAAAATAATTTTAGTAAAATCATATATCTCTCAACTAGCAATAAAGAAAATGGGGTCAACTTTAAGTTTTAATAACCTCGTGGGATCTAGGGCAACCGTCATTAACATATTACAACGCACGGAACTTAGTTGATTAAAATAAATTGATATTGCAAAACAAATTGAAGACATTAAGTTCTAATTAAAAGTAGAGAGTAAAATGTAAATTATATCCCTAATAATTACCTCAACTTTTCATCAGTGCCGGATAAACGTCTCATCAAATTAAAATGCTTTGTACCCTGGACCAATTTTATTTTCCTTTCAAAATTTAATCATGTATTAGTAGTATTTTAAAATATAACAGTCTTATTATAATGAATAATGTTTATTTACACAAAAAAAAAAAACAACAAAACAAATTAGTTATGAATCACTTATTAAATTGTGAACTTACAATATTTTTGGATCCGCTATAAAAAAGAATTGCTGTTACATAAATTATATTTTAATGAAGTATCCTTAACAAGTAACCTGATATCGTTAATTATTTAATTATTAATAATTACGAATAGTTCGTTTAAAAAACTAATGATAACTAAATAATTGTGATTATTTTAACGCGTGGTTAGATCGATTGCTATTTGCTTACATGAAATTATAAACTTTACTTCTATAAAGCAAACGATGCGTAAATACGTAAACATTACAAATCACAATATAATTTACAGGTTAATTATTTAGCATTAGTTTCGTATTAAATTGTACTTTAATATGTACATATTATACATAGGTACTTTACCTATACCTTGTGATATAGGGAAGATTGTCCATAATAAACTAATTAACTAAGTAGTGATAATTTATGTATCTTATTCAAATTTAATTTAATTTTCAATATTATTTTAATATTAAATTATTAATATACACGTGCAATATATTACATTGGACGAATTTGGCTTGGCATGGCTCATTGGCTGCTATCAGTCATACAATATGACTGAGAGTAAGTAACGTCCGTTGCTACTAGTTCATGGATGGGTGACCACCCAGGTTCATAGTAGCAAAAACATTGCCACACATGCGCGTGTTACTTAACAACCATAATAACCTTACAGTACCAATCCTACCATAAATAGTCCATAATCCCTACAATAGATAATAGTCATAGTTTCTAGGCTCAAGTTCAAACAAAAAAATATACTACACTGACAATTTGAAATGTTAAAGTACAAAAAAAATATCAAATCGCATTAAATGATAAAGTTAGGTTTGTTATGTTTGGCCTTCCATTGTCTATTGTAATTTGTTATGTTTTTTAAATAATATAATAAATAGTGTTAACCACTTTTATAAGTTATTCGTTCAAAATATCGAATGCAATAATACAATCCATAAAAAAAATCATCGATACATTTTTAAGGTTGAAATCGCTCTAAAATATATATTTATTTTTTTTATTGATCTCATATACACTCGGCAGCAGAGGCCATTAGTTAACATGTCTTAATTACTATTTAAATTTTTTTACACTAAATTCTCAAATTTACCATACGATTAAATTTTGTCTATTAAATTAGTTGTTTGTAGAAATTTCAGGATTTTCTTGTTCTGGTCTGGGTTGGGTTCGAGGGCTCGAGAGTTTCGGTAAATTTAAGGTAAATGGGCTCCTGTTCATTAAGAAGGCATTCCGACAGGATAAAATAAATATATTTATCTAAGCCAAATTATTAATTATCTGAATTATATTATGATAAAACAAGTAACAGCCAGAGAAAGCTCCAATAAGCTATATTTGTTTCACAATATTTAGGAGTAGTGTATTCAAGATTATCTAAGAATTGTATAATATGATTCTTCCATAAATAATATATTAGTTATTATATAGAGTTGTCTAGCTAAAGAGCATTGACTGTATACTTTTCGTATATTGTTAGTAGGTAGCACTTAAGTTTGACGTTGTTAGAATTATTGATCTCAGGCTTAATTCTCTCATTTTCTATTCGTATATATTAAATGATATTGCTGTAAGTTACTTGCACAGTACCGTGTTAACAGTTCGCCAGGTAGTGTCCGGATTACAATTAGTAACATTGAACATTGATCTTTGGTGGTGACTGAATAACGACACTTTGGCTCAGCAGGTACTTAGTAAAAGTAATCTTAGAATGATGCTATGAAGCCAACTTGCAAACTTCTCAATTTAATGTCCTTATATTTTGTTTCGGGTGGAACCTTTTTCATAATTACTGGGATATATTTCATGCAATATATTTGTCAAGAAAGTTATGTCAAACTTAAATAGTATAATTTATATTCAGTCGTTAATACTATAGATACTAACACTTAGGCATACATTTAATATGTTCACTAATATTGATTACAATAAATTGCAATATTTGTAAACATTTATTCCACACGCGTAAACAATTTCATGAACTTAAAAGAATAAAAATATAAACCCAAAACATTATTCAAAACCTGACTAGAATAATATGTTATAAAAATCAAATAAGCAAGTTCATTATGCAGGTAAAAATCCTCAAACAAAATGTATAAGTTGAATTTTTATTAAGGGATTTAGAATAAAGAAAATTGGTCGTCTTACATAATTACCTATGTAATTCTCAGATACATTGTGATTACTGGTATACTAAGATAAATTACAAGATAGATATGTTGTTAAAGAGAATAACTTCCTTCAATTATTGCATCAGAAAGTATATTTAATTAAAGGAAAATAAAACATATTTTAATAATTTAATTGAGGTAATATGAGTGATTACTCTTTAGTGCATGTATATTATAAATTGTAATATTATAAAATAAAATCAACAAATTGTAATTAAAAAAAAAGTTTCAGTCTAGAAATAGTGTTGTGCTCTCCTAAGCTAATTTATCCTAAACTACAGTATTTATACTCTTGTCGTTCAAACACATGGTGTCTATGTAATATAATAACTGCAGTATTAGAATTTAGAATATTCTTTGAGTGTAACGCTATGATAAGTTCCACGTATGTACTAAATATAGTCTCTAACACATTAAGCTGTTTATGATTTATGTTTGTTTATCGTATTCCCCTAAAAAAATCCGTTTAAAATTTTTTTTTAGGTCATAGTATATTTTTTAAAACATGTATATTTTATTATTATTATAATTATTATTTTAATTAAGAACATAGAATAACCCCAATTATTGGGGGTAAAAAATATTTACTAATAATTTATTATTCATACATGATATTATTTCGGTTTACATGCTAAAAATTTAGTAATGGTTATCAACAAATGTGGCGGGCAATGAAAAATAATAACATTACAGGTTTGTATTTTTTGGGAGACAGCAAATTAATGATTCTCTATTACTGAACTCTTATTTATATACCTAATTTTTTCCTTTGAGTTTTGCATTATTATATTGTTCTTAAATTCTTAATTAATAATCATTTAAATATATTCATGTTTTAAAAATGTTTGAGTTATCTTAAATAATTATTTTCTATTTTTCATGAATTTAGCATACGACTTCTTATTCTAGTGTACGTTTTTTTAAATGTATTAAATTATTAATTTTTGATTTGTACTCATACTTAGTGTATAGTATAAGGTTATTGTATTTCATAATACAGATGGATAATAATATATCCACTAATATTTAAAAAAAAAGAATTAAATACGATATAAAATTGTAATTTTAATTGTTTTCTATTGTCTATTAATACTACTTCATTTCTTCAAATTATATTTTTATCATTAGTAATTATCACTTTATAGTTTTTGATTATTTCATGTTATAAAATATAATGTTACAGTTATTGAAATAAGTATAATCATATTTAGTACTTGTTTTGTTTCTTAATTTTGGCCATGTTAAGAAAAACTGAAAAATATGAACTGACATTTTATAAATATGACTATTTCAGCAACTTCTTTTACACACCAGTTGAATGTGAAGGTTTATTTTTTTTTTAATGAGCGGTTCGTCAAATTTACAACCACCCGACTGGAAGTCAAACATGTAAAACGTTATATTTAGAGAAACGTATTTTAACGAGCTGGTAAATTGCATTTGAAAAAACACTAAATGTCAGAATATCTCATAAAATGTTTGCTGTTGTTAAGCAAACATATGATTTGATAGTTTTTAAAGTTCTTGATTTCTTGTGAAACAAAAATTGATAAGTGAAAGCCGAGAAAATACTCTTCAATACTTTTATACCGATATCGTTTTGTAAACGCATGTAAATTCTTTAATAACTTAAAAACTTTAAAACCATTTGAATTTGATTCATGGAGAGTGCCAAAAAACTTTTATTATCTGTAAAAAGTTCATAAATTAAACAAACTAGCTAATTGATATTGCCTACACTCTCCTTAGTTGCATATCGATACAAATCCATTCATATAGAATTGACCAACTATGAATTGTACAAGTAGCTGGTAATTAGTTGAGATTACAAAACGAGGTTATTTACTGTGACAATTTGTTGGTTTGCTTTGTCAAGAAAATCAATGCAGATACTTCAAAATGAGTGTTCTCGAACAAATCACTATAGGAAATTTGGAGAATCAATTATTGTTGAAAAATAACTAACATTTAATCGCAACCGTAACTATTATCATTGGTTATATTATGTATATACTCAATTTCATTACGTATTTAATTGATTGTTGATTTATTTTACATATTTTATTGTAAATAATTGGTTATACATTTTGAAGGGAGTACTTAAACAATTTTTACATATTTTATTCCTTATAGGTATAAGATAAACTGTTTTATGAGTTATTACGCTAGGTGCATAATATTTTACTGAGTAGCTATGTTATACTAATGAATTAATTTGAAAAAGTATTTATTACCTGGTTGAAAAATATTATTGTTATTTACAAATAATTACAACTATTTTGACTTAAATTAATGCAAATTAGATAAAATACATCATGTAGTTATATTATTCTATACTTCATTTTTACTCATATTTTTTTCTTACGTAAATTTATTTATTTTTTCTCAAAAACAACAAAGTAATAAATACATTTTTTAAAAACTTAAATCATTGTAATTTTGTATTAAAAAGTAATAGGTATACCAATAATAAATACAATTTAAAACAATATTCTACCAGTAAGTAATACATATTCAATATAAAATGGTGTTAAATATTTTTGAATTCATACAATATAAAAATTATTTATTTATTTTTCAAGAATAATTAAATTTTGAATAAAATGTGGTTCAGTAAAGAATAAGAGAATAAAGTAATAAGAGACTATTATAAACTTTTCTTGCAGAACTTTATAAGTGAAAGTTAAATCTAAATATTCTCTAAGGACCATTTTTAGATTAAAAAACAATTTCCAAATGGATTTTGACAGTGCAAACATGCACTGAATACTGTAGTGGTGATAAACTTGTGATTGAAGAGTTCAAGCAGAGCATAAATGGTTACGTCATTTAAAAAAAAAATGGTTTACAAACTTTATAACAATGGCAATCGTGTTTGAGATAATGGTTTTAGTTTTGAAGAATCTATTCGAAAAATAAGCTGCCATCTGTATTGACTGTATCTATACAACTATCATATATTTATAAGATAATAATAAGTATTATAAAAGTTCACTTACCTATTGGAATAAATTTAATGAGAAATTAAGACCTGTATTTTAAATGAATTTAAATTTAGTATATTATATTATATTATATGCATATTAAGTTGTTTTAAAGTTATGAAATAACTCTTAAAATATTTATCATTACTTAAATATGGTTATTCTTTTATATTATAGTATATTAAACACTTATCTCTTCACTTTTGGTTTGGGGTATTCCACTTTTTGGTTCCATAAAATGTGATAATTCATTACATTTTTTGTTTAAAGTAAATTAAATCTTATTTATCAGCATTTGTAAAACGTCAAAAACAGATGGAGTATGCTAAAATAATTTATCAATAGATAAACCTTAAGTCACATAATATACGAAATATGCATAAATTATAATTCTATAGATAAAATCTCATAATATTTTATATATTATCATCATGATTCACGGTCTTACATTTCCCTTAAAGTTCATATGAAATGCAATTAACTGCAAGATAAAGATTCAACTACGATAGCTAACTATAATATGACAATAATTCGTAATTTAATGAAGTTGTCAGTTTAATATCTTATATTTTATGAAGAAATATAAGTTTCAAATACGATTCTGTTTGTGTATTTTTTTCAACTCAAAATATTACCCAACTTAACGATGAAATATAAAATTATTTTTGATGACAAGTTATACAACCATAAACATAATCAGATGAAAATATAACTAATTTAAGTTTCATTAAAACTTTAATAAAATTGAATATTTTATTGACATCAACAATAATCTTATAAGTTATAACATTTGAGTAACGAAAATTAAAAAAAAAATTTTCGTTACAATTTGTTAATGTCCATTAACAGGTTTCTTTACATTTTTAAGATATTAGGTCAATAAACGATTATGTCATGAACTGCTTAACCCAGAAAAAAATTGTCGAAAATGCACACTCGTTTACCTAACAAGCAAACTTGTCATTATTCTTTTAATAGTTTCTTATTATTACTCTAAAAATGTAAATATAATAAGGTACATTATAGGTACCTTAAATAATGTAGTACAGTCAGTATATTTTTTTATGTAATAGTTATCACATATTCAAAATAGTATCTACGATACATAACATTACAACAATATTATACATTTACCGAGTTCGTCTGAATACCTATTTATGAAAATATGACTTTTAATTAATAATATGTTTCTCGTTATATAATTACTGTGTATACAGATTGTAATTATCTTTTATAAATAATTAAATAACAATAAAAACAAAAATTGTAATATAATATTTATTCAATAAACTATAAAGTGGTGTATGCATTTTGTAGCTGATGGGTTTATTTTTATTTGTTTGACTTACTTTAATATACACAGTAATGGAATCCCAGAGATAATAGAGTATTTAACTTTAAATTACTTAACTTACTCTCTTGATTACCAACATTAATTATATTTTACAAACTGTTTATTTCATGATTTACTTTAGTAATTTCTAGGAGTCAGTATATACCATTATATTTCGCTGACTTAAGAAAACATTTACGCTTTCATGCACATTATTGTGTTTTTAAAATGTGAGTCAGCTCTTTAGGTGACACTTTTCCGGTGTAAATAATATAATATTTTCTAGATGTAAACAAAAATATCGATACTATTGTCTACCTATTTCTCAAATATCCGTTTTCGACGGGCTTATAAATGGGAGCAAAATACAAATATTAAATAAAACCTAACAAAACAACAACTAAGACACTAGGTCATTGTTTAAAATATATTTTCGTCGATTAAGCCACAAAGTATATCCCATACAATATTACAATGACCGCTGTAAATAAAAATTGCGACGCGGCGGGCGACACGCCCTTGAATTCACGACTAGTCGCTCCGTCACTGTCTCTCTCACTCTCTCGGTTTATATCTCTCTCTCTCTCTCTCTCTCTATAGCTCGATGCCATTGTATATATTATATTATGTCACCCACCACTGGAGGTTATTAAAAGTCGTGCAGTGACACCGAGGGGTTGTGGAGTGGTGTGGGTATAAAGGGGACGCGTGGTGGTAAACGGTAAACGTCGTCTCGCCATCGTCCTTCCTCGCCCAACCCCATCCTCGCAACACACAAATACACCCTCGTCGTCATTACCTCAGTCGTCATCGTTTTGTACGTGTGCGCGTACTGTCGGCATTAGAAGCACATGCACACACACACACACACACACATATAAATAAGAGGTAGGAAATGATTGTGGTCGCGGTGTAATACAGTAGGTCGCTTTTACGGGATTAACCGGGAAAAGGATTGTTGGTGGTGGAGAATATATACGGAGAATAATCCTTTCGGGCGCGCGGGACCGCGGGGAAGCCGTCGCCGCCGACCTGGGTTTTTGGCAACCTGACACGATTTCCACCGGCCCCGTTTTATCCGATCCTGCTCGTGCTTCTCGACACAAACCTTGAAAGTCCTTCCCCTCTCATCCCCTCGCCACCCCCCACACCAGTATATATCGTGTACGTGTACACTTGTACAATATATTATATATATATATAAATATATATACATAAATACTTTTGTTTGTGCGTAACACCGTATGTTAGAGGGTGGTGTGTATGTGTGTGTGGTGATGGCAGTGGCACCGACGACTACGGTGGTAAAGGTAGTTAATCAATATGTGGAAAAGAATTAGCACTCTGCACACTCCTGCATCGGCCGTAAATTCCGTTCCTCACTGACGGTACATTTAGATATTTCAAAAAAAATATTAGCAAATATATGAAGATAACATTTATTTTTAATAACAAAATAGTGGTTGGCTGAAAATAATAGTTTTGTTTTTTCTAGTGAAAAATACTAATTTTAAAAGATTATATTTTTAAGTCCTATTTATTTGTGCAACCTATATTATAGAAATAAAGGCCATTCAAACGTGTAGGTGTGTTCAATTGTCATCTCATTTCTTAGTATGTTTTAACTCAAAAATGAATCCTTTATCTTCCCTAAATATATTTTTATACATACTGTATATTTTGAGCCAACTTGTAAATTGGTTTTACAATGATGTTTAATGTTTTTAACTTAAATCAATAATTTTGTGTGAAGACTCATTTGACGCATAAATACACTGCTCCAAAGTCTCTATGGTATCCAAATCTATCGATTATTATTCGAGTCTATTGCGTACTTTAAGAAGGACATTTTTTGATGTTTGCAAAAGTTTCCGTTACGGTAAGGAAAAACTGTATAAAAATATTGAAGAACTGAAATAAGTTTAAACAGGTGTGGTTTAAAGTAAATCTTAAAAAAACTCTTCTTAGAACATTTTTTTAATTTTTCTTTGTAAAAAATAAGTGATGCTTAAACATTTATAATAATTGTTTTATTTAGTTTATGAAAATATGTAGTACCTACCTAATCAGTTTATAATATTATTACCACACTCACACACAAAACACACACATACACTAACTAATGAGTTATTTCACTAGATAGGTATCAAAACTATAATTTTTATTTTGGGAAAGTATCCATTACTTTGATTGTATTTTAGGTTCCTAAATAGTTATAACTTATAATATATACATATAAAATATTTTATACAAAAGAAGATTTACTGAATGTTTAATCAATGTAACTCTAAAACTTTGATAGATACTTAACATTTTCAATATACTTACCTTTTTACCACAATTTATACTCCTGGGGGTATACTATAGGCTACCTACAGATTATACTACTGTTAAAATAATTAGTAAGAGCCATAATATGACAAATTCATACAAATTCTTACAAATATATATTTTTTTAAATACATTTTAAAATAAAATACTTATGAACAACAATTATAATGATTAATTTATGATTTGCAATCATTATTTTCTATATTAACATTTTGGAATTCGTTTTGATCTACACGCATAAAGACGAATTTAAAACTTAACAATATTAGATTTACTTCTTATTTTAAGCATAAGTTGTATACTTGCATCTGTCTTCAGTTTTTTCGTATGGACATAAATAATTATGAAGTTTTAAATCATAAAATGAATTATTGTAATTTTTGTTTGAATTATGTATTGGTTCAACTGAAGCAAAACTGAAAACTATAGAGATATTTTCATTTATTTTAGACCAGGTGAAGTCAGGTGACACAGCTAGTATAATATGTATACATTTAAAGGCTTCTACAGCAAAGGTTGTTAACCTATATTTGTCCATAAACATATTAACATGAAATATACATTAATATAAATTATTTATAATTTATAAGTCATAACTGTTTACAGCGTCAATATTTATTTAGTAATTTATATTTAGAGATTAAAACAATTATTTTCAAAACTTGATCTTAATTTAGATCTTTCGTAACATTTTAGGGATGTCGATAAGACCGTCTCTTCTGTATGTACTGTTTTCATAAATTTTTAGTCTTGACTAATTATTTTTAATAATCTGTCTCTATGCTTATTTAACATTTTTTTTTTCAAATGTATTGCATCATACAGATTTGCTTATTAAATATTGGATGTCATATTAAAATAAATTAAATAAGTGTAGACATCAATGATATTGTTATTTATTAAATTAGGAAATAGTATTTAGTTTTGCAATACTTATTTTTGTGCCACAATCGTTAACGCTTAATGACCATTTATAATATTTAGCAAATAGCAACTACGTGCCTAATTCTTCGGATGGTTACGAAGTTTTGAGGAGGGTCTATTCCCATAGGGAAAACCACTGTGCAAATATACCTGAACCTACGATCCCCGTGGTGTCGTATCAACAAAATCTGTTGAGCAGTTATTCACAGAAACATACCCGATGGTCAGAATACGAATAAGCTTTAACACACATGTATAAATATAAAGTATATAATATGTATCATGCGCCTATGCGAGTAAGTATGAATGAGTCTATGTGCGTGAGTGTGTACTTTTAGACCGTTTTGATATTAGCTCATGAATATCCTTGAAGATTGGTCCTGACAATATATTATTATTAAGTCCAAAATCAATTTCATTATAATTTTGAAAAAATAATGCGTAGCATTTTGTAAGATTTTCAAACAAGCCTTAGAAACATCCAGTAATACAATTTATAAAACAGTTGAATACAAAATGAATCTAATTCAAATTAAATATTTATATTTTTCCGATAAATGTATGCAGTTAAGTATACCTATCCTGTTTATTCGTAGCTAACCTATTTCTAAAATTTCGAACATACAAATACTGATTGACTTATATTATATTAGGTATATGACACATATTTATAATTTTATTTTTACTTTAAAAAATTATAATCAATTACCCATAATATTATATCATCCCCGAAGTTAACAATGCATATACGTATTCGACTGCTACAAGGTATTTGTGAATAATTTCAATGTTTAGTTATTTATTATCGGTAAGATCAGAAATCAGAATATATACACAGTTTACTTGTTTAATAATTTTATTGATCCCCAACAGACATATTTTGATAGTTTGATAAAGTAAATACACTTGAATAGGCGTAAATTACATAACATACGATGAATTGATTAGTAAATGAAAATAATTTTTTGATACAAATTGTTGGTGGTCAATTTCAACATATGGCGTAAAAGGTGGACCGTAACGATTGGCATTGACCTTCACGGACAACATAGAAGTATAAAAAAAATACACGTAATTTAGTTACTTTGCCCTTTAAAAATAAATATAAAAAAGGTTGGAAACGACGAATGAGGGGAATAATGTTAAAATTGTTTAGATTTTCCCATAGGAAAACAGAAGTTTAAGGAAAATCGATTTTCAGGAAAAGAATTGTGTTTCAGGTACGTCCGTCCGTACGTTGATGGAAAACAAGAGTAAAGGTATTCTATGGAGAAACAGAAAACCCTAGAGAGCCCATACTACTTATTAGTACAAAAGGAATAGTTTTCCACTTTGTGGTCGTCGTCTTGTACGTGCTATTGGAAACCAACCAACACTTACACGTCCAGTTGTATTTCGATTACTTCCATACGACGATAATTGATTTTTATTTCAAATACCTCACCCCATCCACTGGGAAACTAATGTTTGGCGTACGCAAAATCGAAAAATTAAAATAACTATCGAATTTACTATTTTATTAATTTCAAACTTGAGAAAATATGCAGTAAACGTTATTATTTTTTAGCATATTATAATACTATACAGTTGCGTTCGGTGTAACATTATATCGCATAAGTATTATATTTCATTGCTCGTTTTGTAGACAAACAACACGTTTGAGATTGAAGAGCCAATATAAACTGGGTTATTAAATAGATATTTAAATGAATATTGCATATATATATATATATGTGTGTGTGTGTTATTATTGTTCTGAGGTGTACTTAACAGTAAGGTTATACCCTGCAATACATAAAACGGAATTACATTGAATCATTATTATTTTATACAGAGTTTAGCTTACATAAATTTACACTGTACGCATAATAATATTACCATCTAAAACAAATACCAAAATATTATGAAGGTGAGTATTTTATATTAAGATGGATGTAATTATATCTTTTTTTCTCCGATTTTTTTGACTGAGAGAATCAAAAAATCGTTAATAATTTTATTATAGGTATAAAATATAATATATAAAATTATCTACACCCTTTTAAACTTTGATCAAAACGCACATATAAATAACTCATTAATTTGATTTTGTATAAAATCAGTTTTGACCATGTACTCTATTTCTCTAAAATAAATAAATACAAAAATAATCATAATGTATTGTTAAGTAATATGTAATCTTGATTTATATTTATCAATAATAGGTATATTTTAATCAGTTTGTCGTGAAAAATAATTATATTATGGCGATTTATCGAGGGGATAATAAGAACATTTGGGTTCATATTTGAGCCCATTAGACGTCCCTCTGCCAACGACCAAGACTTGTGTAGTATGGGATTTTCCAATCTATGTCATTATACTTCGGGAATTAGCTTATAAATCGAGGAATTCAGTGTCCAAGTCCCAAGACAGTAAACACAGATTTAAGGGTCTTTAAATATCAACTAGCAAACAATATAATTATTGTGTCCATTTCTAATGTATACTACTATAATTAAGATGTAAAGTTCATTAATTATAGTTTATATGTTGTTTGTAACTCGATAGTGTTTAGGTGATTATGGGTTTAGTAATCAATCTAGTTCAGAACTGAAAATATTACCTATAAATCGTTTAAATATTGTATTGCATGACATTGCATAGATATAGATCACTATTTATTATATTTAAAATTATTTTCTACAGTTAGTATTTTATTTTAGTAAAACGTTATGTTATAGAAAATTGTATACAACTTTAGAGTTTAGATTTGTTGTAAAATCATAACAAGTCCTAATTATAATATTTTAATAAATCCTATACTTTTTTTAATTGCTTAAGAATATAAAAAAAATTGATATTTCTACTATCTGTTTCACGCGTATTGGTTTTTATACATTTAAACTAAAAAATATATAATGTTACATATTTAATTATATCTCTATGTTTATTTATTTTTTGACACTTTACTGCATCTTCACAGAATTCATTATAAATAATTAGTTCAAGAGTATTTCAGATTACCAATAATAAACTTTAGCACATAGTTTTGTATAAAATACATAAATTCTAAGATAACGCTGAGTATACTAAAATTTAATGAAAAACTTCTTTCAGTCATCCAATTGTTAAGAAAGTTCAATAGGGTAAGTGACATAAAGTTTCTATCTCCATCCTTACCATAATTTTATACAAAATGTGAGTAACTTCCCAGTTTGTGTAAACTTAATGATACATTTTAAACTAAATTCATTTTTATTGTTTGTGATAGATATTTTATATCATACTATCATTGTATTCGTTCAAAATAATAATAAGTTTACATTATCTGTATTTATAAAAAAAAAAAAAATACATTCCACGAGATTAATTTAAAAAGGTTTTTCTAAATTTAAAATTCGTTCCAAAAATGAATTATATACTTTTTATACTATTTAGTATTTTACTCTTTATATATTCCCCTTCAATCCCTGAATATATTCGCATATTAATAGCTAACAAACGCAGAGCAAGGGCCCTATATCAACGATATCGCCTCCCATCCCTCAAGCGTAATTTCAACAACCTGGCAAACTCTCTAAAAAAAATTCTTTCTAGTCACAAAAATCAAGCACAAGCCAACTTCCTTGCAAATTTGTCATCGAAAGACGGTAGCCTTTGGCTAGCCACAAAAAAGGCCCTGCAACATCAAGCTCCGAATACTCCGCTAATAAACCCGTCCGGTGGATTAGCTTCTACAGACGCTGATAAAGCTGAATTGTTAAAAAATCACCTAGCAAAAATTTTCACGCCACATTCTGAAATACAAATTCACAATCACACAGCTTTAGTTAACAGATTTCTTGACAGCCCACTTCCACCTACTCTTCCATCAAAATGTTTTACTCCCAACGATATTAAAAATGCAATTCAAAACTACAGCCTTAAGAAATCCCCTGGTTATGATCTAATAACTGCGGAAGTTGCCAAATGCCTCCCAAAAAGAGCAATTGTCCTGCTAACGGTCCTGATAAATGCCTCCCTAAGATTAGCTTACTTCCCGCAACTTTGGAAATTTTCAATAATAATTGTATTTCCAAAACCAAAAAAACCACCTGATATTCTCTCTTCATATCGACCTATAAGTCTTTTGCCCTTTTTCGCAAAAATTTTTGAAAGGCTTATTCTTTAAAGAATTTTGCCATACATTTTTTCAAACAACATAATTCCGAACACGCAATTTGGCTTTCGTGCCTCTCATGCCACAACTCATCAATTGCATAGACTAGTCGACGCCATTATTTCGTTCTCTCTCGAAAAGAAAAATACTGCTCGTGCGTGTTCCTTGATGTCTCACAAGCCTTTGACAGGGTTTGGCATGAAGGGCTACTATTTAAGCTAAAAGCTTTTCTTCCCACAACATATTACTTACTCATTAAATCTTACCTCACGGATCGCCACTTCCAAGTCAAGTTTTCCTTTTCAAATATTGAAAAAATTAGCGCAGGAGTCCCTCAAGGTGGCATTCTTTCACCTATACTATACAATGTATATGCAGCAGACCAACCTACCTCTCCAACAACATCTGTAGCTGAATTTGCTGATGATAAGGCAATTATATCAGTACATGAAGACCCTCACATTGCTTCTTTAAACCTTCAAAACCACCTTGACCTAATGTCTGTCTGGTATGATAAATGGCGAGTACAAGTCAACCAATCTAAATCCATTCATACTACATTCACTCTTCGTCTCCCTCCCTGCCCAGGAGTCTTTCTTAACAACATACCAATCCCATCATCCCAATCGGTTAAGTACTTAGGCCTAACCTTTGACCGTCGCCTGACCTGGGGACCTCATATCAAAACTAAAAAACTCGCCCTAAACGAACGACTACGCTCAGTTAAACCACTTATATCTAACAAGCACACTAAACTAAACACCAAACTTCTTATATATAAATCATTAATCAAGCCCATGTGGACTTATGGCCTACAACTATGGGGCAGTGCAAAAATAACTAATGTAAATAAAATCCAAACCGTTCAAAATAAAATTTTAAGATTAATCACTAATGCCCCACCATATGTCTCCAACTACTCTCTGCACACAGATCTAAACATAAAAACAGTTCACGCTGAAGCAATAACATATTACAAAAGATTCCATAACAGACTTCCATACCATCCTAATCCCCTTATATCCAATTTAGCTTCTCGCACAATTCCAGGCAACCCCACTCGACGACTAAAAAGAAATTGGTGTCGTGATTTACTAAATGAATAATCCAAATAATTAAAAAAAAATATATATATATATATAAACATTATAGGTAGTGCCTTCACTGGTTGGCTTCTTCCCTCACGTTTTCATGTACAAAATATTTTATCACATATTCTTATTGTGCCTAAGGGTACAGATTGTATATATCTTGTTAAAAATAAAAAAAAAAAAAAAAAAACTCTTTATATATTATAATTTAATAAAAGTAAAACATATAGTATTATATTAAATTTCGAAATGGTGTGACATAAACAAGTTTAAGAAACATAATAATTATTGTTATAAATTTGTATATTTTTTTTATGTAATTATTCAATTACATTGTGTGTTAAAATCAAACTGCATAGTGAATCTTAGTTCTTACCAAAAACACTCCATCAATTATTTGTAAAAACCTCGTTCAGAAAAAAAAATAAGTTAGAAAAGTTTTGATATCAAAATGGGGCTAAGTAATTTCTTAAATTCATTAGTATAGAAATTCTTTCTAATTGGTTTGTATTTGTTTTCTTAATACAGCACTTATTTATTTGTTCATTTATTTTTAAAAATGTTTATAATTATTTAAATAGTCAATATTTACATTATGTAAATAAAATTATGCAAATTTTACAGTTATCAAATTTGGCATAAAGCGAAAATGTGATTTAATACGAAAGAGGGAAAAATAACTATTGTCTATTGGAGACACGTCTACTGAGAATTTAGGAAACCATTTATTTTTGAGAGGACGTCGTACCCGCATATGTTGTTTCCGTCTTACTAACGCATAATAATATATCAAAATGTCCGTAAAGTAGTTTCAATTTTGTATTGATATCTTAAATATTGACATATTATGAAACTTAAATGTAAGAATTACATTTACTCTAGTTGGTTATTTTAGTTTTAAGTGAATTTTGTGATCATTTTTAAATATCAATATTTTACATACATCATAATTTATCAGTCACTTAAAAATTTAAATAGCATAACAAAACAACGAGGGAACACAGATAATGTTTTTATATTTAAGTTTGATAATAGGTAAATTCACTCTAATATTTAAGCCAACAACACAACATTTCGAACTGCTGGACATACATTTTCATACATTATGCATTAGTAAGACGGATACATCACACTCGGGTACGTCGTCCTCGTAAGAGTTATATGGAATTTATCCCGTTGCATGGCCATTTATAAGATATTAAGATGATTCGAGTGGTTCTTGACCATTTATGAGGTTTTAAAGTAGGCAGGGTAAGCAAGTTTATTTAATTTTAGAATAAAGTTATTTATGAAGTGAGCTTCATTAGTAATACTCCATTAAGTTCCTGTTATTTGGCTTAAACATATTGACTTAAAATGCTGTACGGTTTTGAAACTGAGAGCTTTACATAGGACCAAACTTATAAAGTGTAGTATTAAACAAATATTACAATAAGTGTATAATTTTCATTTTATTTTTAAATGGAGGTTTAAAGAAATAAAGAGCCAAGTAGATAAAGTCGTGGAGAGTGAAATGTTTGACGTTTAGCCTTTAGCAGCCATAACAATTTATAAAATGTATAGTTTGTTATTAATATAAAAATTTTATTTTATCATTACAGATTCCTGTGAATCAAAAATTGAGTCAAATATCGAACGTAAGTATTTAAGAATTGTTTTAAAAGTTGTGAGGTTGGTAAATTGATAATGTAATAGTGTATAATACAAGTACAATGAAACCTATCTATAGTGTAAATTTAAATATGTTCACAGTTAGTATAACTAACATATTACACAACGTAAAGATATCAATATTTTATTTTATGTTAAACATGTAATTAAAATATATTTATATACTATTATAAAACCATGATTTATTTAGTATTTTTTGTATTAATACACTGACTTAAAAATGTTATAACATGTATGTGTTATTTTTATTTTTTGCAAACGAATCATTGTACTTATAATATACTTAAATTATATAGCTATCTACATTAAATAGTAAATACCTATGCAATTGTTTTTATGTATTAAAATTAAAATATGTACATAGGTAGTAATATAAATTTAAAACTAATGAAATAACATAAAATGTCTGTTATTTTAAAAGCTAATTAGATTTTATTTTTAATTTAATTTTAATCATTTTCTTTTATTTAAATACTAGGGTAAATTATTTAATTATTTTTGTTTTTAACAATTTTTATTGTCATTCATAATTGATACGGAAAAGGTTTCAAACCAAATACTTGTTTTGGTTAAAATCAATTTATTTGATTACACTGAAAATCCAATTACATTTTGTTTACCAATTCAATTTAGAAAGGATTATCGAAGACATAATCAAAATTTGAATATAAAAACTCGTATTTTTTCATTACTAACACGAGTCTCCCTGTCAAAATATTAGATGTACAATTTGAATATAAATTAAACAGATATAAAATAATATATTTAGTCCTTTATAAGCTACGAAACCCAATGCATCTAGTGAAGCTAACTAGGTATGGAATAAAAAAGGAATATATTCCTAGCTTTGTATATTCCACTGAAACTGATATGTGAAGTGCGTGTACCTTATGCAAATGCTGGAGGGTGGTAGGTATTTGCCTAATTTTGTTTACTTTGGTATGATTATGTTGTACTATTTATAATATAGATTTGAAAGAAATTTATTTTTTTTCCTTAATAAATATCCTAAGAGGATGTCGGAGCACCATTTGTTTTCTCTCTCTCTGACACACGCATAGTAGACAATTTATGTTTAGCACAACCAACCCTGTGTTGTCACTTTTAATATTAGAGTGAATTCACTTACTATCAAACTTAAATCTAAGGACAGGACATTATCAATATACCTACCTTGGGTTTTTTACGATATTTTAATTTTTATACAATTTATAAAGATTTTGAAATTTTAATCATTTAGAGTCATTTAGACGCTCATATAACTCATATAAAAATAAAAATATCATAAAATAGCCAACAAAGAGATACATAAATATTTAACATAAATTTTCCATTTTGGGCCTGGGTAAAATAGTGCGATGATATATATTTATCTACTCTAAACTCTAAATCGAATTTTAATTAAATATAAAATAATCACCAATATCATTCGTGCATAGCAATTAGCAAGTATATATGATCATGTACATGAAACTCACTAATATTTTGTAAAATACATAAATAATGACAATAATTTTATTGTAATGATAACAATAGTTAATTTTGTATTTTATAAAAATGGTTTTTCAAATCAGGGTTCAGTTGTTAAAAGTGTTTATGTGATTAAAAATTAAAAATTGTTTGAAATTAAAACAATTAAATACTATTTATTTAGACATCTAAAATACAATATTTCCACGATGTGTTGAACTTTTAAATAATGTAACATATTTTTACTTATTTTGAATATAAATACGCCTATTTACGGTTATTTTATATGGATTCCATAGTGTAGAACGAACGAAATATGTTTTTTTCTATCTAATACAAAATAATAATGGTAGGTATGTATTTATAATTTTTTTTTTAATATAACTTAACTCACCTGACTTTTATTTTAGTCAATGGTATATATGAGTACGATTGTTGGACAGTTTTAGTACAAATGGTGAAAATACATTATAAAGGAAAAGTTTCGTTTGAAAACAATTGTATGATTGTATAATTTGGTTTGAGTCTGTTTATTATTTGTGAAAATTTAACATAATATGGACGTGGTACCTTTTTTAGTCGATCATGCGGATGCAATTCGATAAGTAGCTTTAGGAGATACCAATGAAGAATAATGTAATATTGTGTTGTATAGGAAAAAAAACTTATTTCGATATTGAGATCGATACAATTTTCGGCAATTTCTACAAATGAAAAATGGTTTGTGTAATTTTTCATGATAAATTTAATATTAATACTATATAATATTTTATTGTTTTATAAACGATAAAATGGGCTACTTACTTCTAGTGCCTCTCCAGTGTTATTTTCTCTCCACTTCTGTATATAATGAAAGGAGAAGTCGTTAGTATGAACGCGATAGAGTTTTTAATAAAAGAAAACTTTTCACTCTTAATTTCCGGAAAAAAAAAATGCCATTTCCCTAAAGATGCGTTGAATTGAGTGTATAATAACTCGGTAACAGTTTTCACTATGGAAATATAAAAAGTATAACTTTTTGCAGCGACACAGTGAAATAAAATAAGGGAGTGAATTGCAGTAAAAATTAAAAGTCGATTACTACCGTGTCTGCCAGTAGATTTAACAGTCTATGATGAAGATATTAATACTTTAGAAGATACACAAAATGTCCCTTCTTATTTAATACTCATTAATTTCAAAATATAATATAGGATATAAATGTATAAAATCGTACGCTTTTATTATAATCTGATATACACCTAGTACTTACCTACCTTGGATATAACATCTTTATTTTACAGAGTTACTGACACTTGTTGAATCCTTCGTGTCATTAATAAACGAAAATTTCAAAACGTTTTTTGTTTTCATTATATTTATAATTGAATTAATTTAACATAGACGGTAAAGAGTCTTCGTATAACGATATAACAGTATTTTGCCTTACAAAAGAAGTATACTTCGTGTTTACTTATGGAGTGAGATAAATATTTTAAATTATAATCTTATATTAATATGGCTGTAAGAGCAAGTACATGTTAGACTTAAAATCGTTAATATAAGTATTATACTGATATAATATTGTACTACAAAGTTTATGGTAAAATAACTCGAGGTTTTACTCATGGACACTAATATTATAATAATAATAATAATAACAATAATAAAAATTGTAAGATATTTTAGTCTCATATAATAAACAGCTATTATACAATGGCATAATAAGTAGAGTTATTACAATTATTATAATATCTTAATGTCTTACGATTGTAATTTTATTTATCTTATGGCATTCGACGAAGCATATTCCATAGATCAGCTTTTGTAAATAATTGTAAATCGTTTCTACAGGTATCTTTTTTTCGGTTTTTCTACATTTATAATTTTTTCATCTTCGTACAATTATTTATCTAATAGTTTGAGTTTTAAATTTAATTATTGAAACTATTAATTGACTTATATAAATACAAATTATTATTCTAAAATATTATATTTATTTTATATTGGTAATATGTATATAAAACAATTATAATATGGTTATGGTATACATTTTAATAAGCTCAATAGAACCTTTAATATTATTAACCTAACCTTTAATATTTTTGACATAAGCAAAAAAATTTCCAAATACTTTTAAACATTTTCCAGGTTTATGTACATGATATTAACTTAGCGATAAAGTTTTTGGTAGAGACGAAATATAAAAATAAACAGATGTGAATTATGGTAGTAATTTTTGGAGTATTTTACTGTCTTAACTTTTGTTTTAAAAACTGGTTAAATTAATACAAAAAGTAGATACTTCTGGACCGAACATAAATGAGGGTACTGGACTTATCTCACTTCTCTAAGCTTGGCGCAAGTCATTATTTAAAACAAGGAGGTACGATAAGCTTTTAAATTCAAAAACGATTTAGATTTATTCAAAATGTATATTGTATCTGTTTTTTTCCCCAGTAATTATACATTTTTACGATAATGCATAGAAAATGCATGCTTAAAATTCATATTGCATTTTACATTTTCAAGTAAATAATATATACCTACTTAGGTAGGTACCTACATATTACTATATATTAAAATGTAATACATTACATTTACAACGATTGTTTGGACGAAATCCAATGTTATAATTAAGGCTGTGAATTTCATTTTCAATAAAACCTTTAAAATGCCTTTGAAATATTTAAAAATAAACTAAAAATAAAATGTCAAACATGTATAGTAAACATTTAATTTGGTGTTGCATCGTTCAAACATTCTGTTGGGCTTGCTACTTTTTACAATAAGCTAAAAAAATGAAATTTGCTTCGGATTCACGCAGTCCTAGTTATAAAAATTGTCTGGAATTATGATTTTTACACATAATATACTCCATATACTCCATAAGGATTGATAATGATAATATATCCTTATTATTTATTGCATTCGGTCTCGTCTGCAGTCGTCATCCAATTTAACTTAATTTGCTTGAAAACACACACACACACACACACACACATGCTTATTTCCAATATACGAGATTGGATCCTCCCACCGAACACGGGGACAAGTCGTAAACATTTGTGGCCGAGAAAACCGTAAACCGTTCGGTTAATTAACACAAATTTCGGGCCAGGTGAATGTTGTCCCGCCTTTGTAGACCAAAACTTGGGCGTATAGGAATGCGAGCCAAGCAGTTTGTAGGGAAACTGCTACCGTATACGGCGGGATGAAATGGCCAACGGATCATTACAAAGGTTCAAAGGCACACCGAATTTGTGCTTATCGATTCAAATAGTAAACTTGAAATTTTCACAGTAGACATTTTTTCCAAGTGTAGGTACGTACTATCGTGTGATTCGACGCTGATGTATTTCCGTATACGTTATATCATGCGCATACGTTATGATATTATATTATTATTATTTTACAAATTTATCATGCGTAAGTGAAGTATAGAAATCATAACATAAATATTATTTAATAAAGTCGGCAGTCTATAGACTCCATGTTTCACTATATACAGATCAAAACGAATATTTCGATGACGTATTGTAGAGCGCGAGTGTGTGATAAGTGTAGGTATATTATGACGTTCATGCACGTATTATTATGTATTTAAATTGTTGCTAATCTAGTCAAGACAAATAAATAATAATTCTATTTTTAAAAAGAGGTTATTACGCAATCAAAAACTATAAATATCATATAAAAAATTGAATTTTTAAATGGATAATATAGTTAAACAAACTTTAAAATGCCGTTCCTGTAAAATTACACAAATGTCAGTTATTATTCATATATGCGCTACGCTACCAATTTAGAGTTTCGATATCGATATTAGTATTATCATTATCATTATCTTCAGTTATACTATAAATAGCTATATAATAACTGTTTAATATAAAAAACAATGATTATATTTTTAGTCGAGTCTGTAGGAAAACAATATAATATTATAGAGATGAACATATTTTTGTACTGCGATCAATGATCAGTATCATTTATTGTACGTGTGAAAATAATTTCAATGTTTTCAATGTACAGTATTTTTTCAGTGAACGTCTGTGTCATTCAATATTAAACAAACATACTACAGTTTACTAGCTCTGTGTGTTTAAGATTTAAAGGCATGCATCGGTGATTATTAAATGGGCAAAGAGATTAACAGTTTCCTATCTCATACGCGCTCGTTTAAACTTTAAACGCTTACAGTTCATAAACTATTTATTTAATATTAAATGTAAGTATCTCCTACGCCACATATTAACACCAATATTTACAGAAATACGTATATTTTTTTTAGTTTTTATATTTAATAATTGTACAAACAATTTTAAATATAATATAATAAAATATAGAACTTTCAGGGTATCCGAGTGTAAGATTTGAAAAATTACAGAAAGAAAATATTATACAATATGTTATGAATATTCGGAAATTACGAGTGATTTATTTAAAAACTATCACAAATTATCATATTATTAAAATGATTCAATTTTAGTTTTATAAATGTAAATATTTTGATTTATCCATGTAACAAGTAATTTTATTTAGTATAAATATTATTTAAGTAAAACGCGTATAATATTTTTTTAAAGAAAACTCTTTGTCGTTATACTCGGAGGTCAAATAACTCAATGTGTCATATACCAAAAAGTATTATAATATTGCTTAATCATTTAATTACAAGTTTGCTATTTTATTGTTTTAAATATTATTATATAATTTAGATATGCAAACTCTAAACGCACTAAAATTATTATTTTCATAAATAGGGCAAATTTATACAGAAACAATAAAACTTAATTTGGATGTATTTCAATGGTTAAATTTTGTAACACTTAGGTTTAATTTTAAAATGCACAAATAACAAATTTAATTGTTTAACATAATAATTTTTAAATTAACATTTTATAATCTGTATCAAAATATACAAGATTACATTCGGAATACTCGACTAATTTGTATTAAATTAAATTTATTCTAATTTATTCCTGAACGAGTTATTTATTATTAATTTATTCACTATAATACTATTTTCAAACAGTTTTAAATCTTTATAAAATTTAGATTTTATGTTAAATAAAGGACAGTAAAATATTATATTTCTAGAATTGAATAAATTGTAAGGACTGTATTACTATAGTACTACTTGATGCTAGTATGCTACTATAACCTATTTTAGAAAATGTATTCATCAATTAATAATAATATTAATTTCTAAATTCCCCTTCTCAAGGAGGACCGTCATTGTTATGGACGGATTAGAATTAGAGCTTTTGTAAAGTTACATTACACACATGGTCCAAGCAAATCACATTAGGATTTTACTTCCAATAATATTTTTATCAGATTTAATCCATTTGGACGGCTCTACCCATTGCTCATTGTACATCACAATTCGGGCGTTCTATCTGTAAAACCAGGTGGGCTAATGTTTCAAAGATAGGATTATTGTATTCCTAAAAGGAGAATATCAAATGTTTCATTATAATTGTGAACAAGAGGTACAAATAAGTAATATTAATTAATTATATTATTTATTTAATAAAACTTATTTTGTGTAAGATATAGTTATATAAATGTCATTGCTTTTACAAATAGTAATTCAATTTGTATTTAAATCTTAAATTAATTTTGAATTGCTAACCAAATCATTTTCTGTAGCATAGATTGTTCCAATATTTTTATCTAGATGCTTAGCTTGATACAGATACTACTTTTGAGAAGCTATGCATGGAATTTTCCAGTAACTGGTTTCCTGGAAATTTCTTAAGGACTGGATTTAAGTAACTAAGTAAGACATCTAGCATTTATTAAATTATATAGATGTAATATTTGGGCATATTTTCAGCCATATTGATTTATTTTTAAATTATGTTTGACCACATTACATTATTTTTAAAAATGTTATACTCGGTTGTCATTTATTTCAAATAATAATAATTACTGATTATATCCAGATACTTTCAGCTAACTGTATAGAGTGTTTTGTAATGATAATATGAAATATTAGACTTGAACTTCCCAAAACTCGTTATATAGATATAAATTTTATAAGCGTTTAATGTCTTAATACTTATTGTATAATCTTGAAAATTTGTCATTTAAAATAAATAAATGAATATGCATTTAAAATATATAGTGATAATATATTATTATGGTACACCATACATTTTATGGTCTGAACGGGGATTAAAATATGTTTGCAGGAGATTATTAGTCTTTCAGTTATTTACTTTAACTTAAAAACATCGTGTTTCTCATAAGCTTGGTAGATGTGTTTAGAACGCAAAATTATTGCAGATGAAATAATTTTATAATTATTTATGTCTTATCGTAATGGCAAAGTATTTTCTGAACTGATTCACAAAATATAGAAACTATGTCGACCAAAATCTTGTGCACTGTATCTATATATTAATATAAACTTAATATTGGATGTATGCAAAATGTCAGATGTCAACAGTTAAAAAAAAAAATAATAAACATAATTACTATCAAATGTTTTATAGGTTTAAGTTTTAATATTTGTATCTATTTTTAGTGTCATATCCAGATTTGTGTGTATGTGTGTGCAATATGTGTGGGTTAAAAATTAATTTTTAAATAACATTTATCAAAAGCCGTTCCCCTTCCAACCCTAAGATACACTACTGTCTATTTTACTATACTTATTTGAGTTATTTTGTAACCAAACATCATTCAATATAATAAAGTTTACACACAACATTTCAAGCAGTGGACTTGGGTTCCGTTTTTTTATTTATTTGCAGCCTCGAAAAAAAACGTAACTTTAATGCATATTTTGATATAATTACTTTATAAATCACTTAAGTTAGTTTTAATATAGGTACTTCATAACCGTACTATTAAATTATTAAAAATTATGTGTAAGACCAAATATGGTCTTGTTAAACAATAGATAAATGATTATATAAAATGTCATAATGCATCAAAGAAAAAATTTCCCGTTCTTAAAAATACAGTCGTAGATTTTAAACATGTAGTTTTAATAGTAAAAGATTATTGCTCCCTCTTCAATTCTTATTATAGTTTTTAATATTATGTAATTCAATTACCCATCATTATAGTATTATTATTTTTCAGGTCTACAATAATTTGTCACTGATTCAGTCTTTCTATTAACCATCACACGGCTTGTTGGATTAACTTAGTTTCTATGCTAAGGGATTACCGATTAGTGATTAGAAATCAGTTAACTTATGTATATTTTAAAATAATTTTATGTCTGTCAGTGAGTATTTTCAGTTAAATACAAACTGTCTTAGAGTCTAACACAAAACGGTGTACTCAAAATAATTTATGATTCTTTTACCCTCGGTTCACAATGTTTCATCATCTACCCTCTTAATTATATTTTATTATATTTTACAAGAAAATTAATATAACTGAACACAACGGTTACGCTTTATATACTTGTCTTCAACTCAGTGACACTATTTCTAGTCAACGAACATAATAGGTCCAGGCAAATTGAACTTTCGTGTGTTCTCGATAAACAACCCGAGTTAACCCAATGTTGATTATATTTTTATGTATTGCTGTTAAATGGTCCATTTTTTTTTTTAAACACGAATTCTGTTTATAAAATGTAGTCTTTAATTAGTCTAACGTTTCAACGTATAATTTAGTCTATGACTTTTTAGTTCAGTTTCAATCCCCTTGCGTTATATATATACTATAAGTCAAAACCACAATTTCATCAGACATCCTGGTGAATTCTAAGTCCTTAAATTGGAAAACAGACTAGAAACTTTAGACAAGTGAAGTTTAGTTTGTTGTTATGTGACTAAAACATTTCATATTATAATTATGCGTTGTTATGATCCGTAAACTATAAGATGTAACTTTAATTATTTAATATATAAATATTAATTATATTATATAATAATGAATTTATGTAATTTTTTATTGCATTTTGTCAACCATTTCGATATTATATAAATTTTTTTTATAAAATGGTTAAATAGTTATTAAAAAAATAACAATTTATATAATACATATTATACACTATCATTCCTAGTAGAACTTTTCAAATACGTAGCTTAAAACTCAAGAGGAAACAAATTTTGAATTATTGCATAGTTTATCTTTCCGTTGTACTCTTTATCTAACTTATCGTGTTTTTATTAATTTCTCCAAAAATATTGGTTGAATACGTTATTTGAAGTGAAAGTATTTTAAAGGGAAAAATATTTTATAATAAAATGCTATCTTATAACCTGTTACGTTTCAGATTCTGAGCTGAGCGAGGAAGCTAGTGGTTTTACAATGGTGTTTATTTTTATTTTTTATTTTTGTTTATATCCTGTATACAAAGTTTCTACCAGAAGGAGTGATTTGATTTTAACATATATAGTACCTTATTTTTAGCAAATTGGATCAAAATGGTACTTTAAAGAGGTCATTTTTCGATTTTCTCAATATTTATTTAATGCCACGGGAAAAATTAATGACAAATTACGAAAAACCGCTTAAAATGGGATTTTAATTTCTTACGATTTGTTTATCACCGTAGCAAGGAATAAAAAATTATAATATTATAATTTTAATTATACTTAAAAGATATAATAAAAAATAAAAATTTAAAAAATCCAGAATGATAAACCGTCTTCTCTCAGAATCGTTTTTCTTATACAATGATATTATATCATTGAATTCAAGTTTAATACAATCCATTTTACATTGTCCCACTTTTAACCAACTGTACAGCAGAGTGATATAGGTACACTAACCCGCTTTTTAGGGTTCCGTAAAACGGGACCCTATTACTAAGGTTCGGCTGTCCGTCTGTAATTAGTTATATTCCTCGCTCTTAAGAGTCATTGAGAAGTATAAAAATAATATGTGGAAACTCTTAAGAGGACGTGATACCCGCATGTGTTGTCTCCGTCTTACAAGTGCATAAAATAACAAATTTTACGCTCAACAAAACACGTGTAGCTCCGTTAATTTAAAAATTTGAGTAAATTGACCTCTTATAAAATCTAAAGATAAGATTATTATCTAAACAAACTCATGGGATTTTCATTATATTTTAATTTTGTCTAGATAATAATCTTACCTTTAAATTTTATAAGAGGTCAATTCACTCTAACTTTTAATCTAACGGAGCTACACGTATTCTGCTTTGCTTATAATTTGCTATGTTAAGCACTTGTAAGACGGAGACAACACATGCGGGTATCACGTCCTCTTAATGGGTAACTAATATTGTACATGCTATCTAGAACAAAGAGGATAATCATCGTATTTTAGAAGAGAATATGCGTACGATTAACTCAAACTGAAAATTCCCATTTCTCGTTCAAGAGGGGAACATAATATGACTACCATCTGCTGAATAATGTATGAGAGACATAGTCGTCGCATGGTATGAACGAAGACTGTAATTTATTGATAAAAAAAAACTCCGTTCATAGTAAGCACCAAAGACCAAAACTAATTTAGGATTAAAGCATTTTTTTTTTAAATAAAAATACAATAATTAAATATTAATAATGCAATTATAATTTGTATGGTTGTAATGTAATTCCAATATAAAATACCAATCTGAACAAATCGGTATAATTATGCACGCTAAACAATGAAAAGAAATAATAATTATTTTAATTGTACCACATATATTTTAATTTGAACAATAGTTTTGCTTGAAAATATAAAATATAAATAATAATAGATTGTTTGCTACCTATGTATAATATATAATTTGCAATTATACAATGTGTCTGTATGAAACTATTTACAAGAATATTTTGTGGTAGTTATTACAATATCCATGCAATAAACGAGGGACGTCCAGAAAGTAAGGTTACAAAGGCCGTGTAGGACGAATGGAATTTTGTTTTTCAAAGTTGTCCCCACTTGTAGGTAAAGGGACCCTAACTTCCTAAGGGTCAAAACAAATCATCAAACGCTTCAGTCCGTTACGAAATGTCGTCACAGCAGCCTAACGCGCCAAACAATTTGTCCTCCGATCTCTCCTAAAAACACAGGTGTGTGATACGCTCTATTATTATTTAATGTTATGAAAACGAGAGTGAAACTTATCTTGACTTAACTGTGACTGGTGAGTGAGTGGTGACGAAACGTGGGTGTTTCACTATACTCCTTAGTCAAAAAGACAGCCCTTATAGTGACGCCATAACTATTCACCAACAAACAAAAAATTCCAAGTCCATTTTTCAGAGAGGTTAGGTTAGGTTATTCATCTGTCTTTTGGGATTGGACGGATATTATTTTTCAATTTTATGCCTAAAAGAACCACCATAAATGCTGTGAGGCATTCAAGAAATTGAGAAAAATAATCAAAGACAAAATGTGAGGAATGCCGATTTGTGGTGTGTCACTCCTTCATGACAACGCTAAACCTCATACTGCCCGTCTCACTCAGGACCTGCTTGTTTCATTAGGGTGTGAATTGTGACTCACGCACCCTACTCCCCGGACACCATCGGATTATCACCTTTTTGATAAATTGAAGGAGTTTTTGAGTAGTTGACGATTTTCAAATGACGAGGAGGTCTAGGATGCTGTCAAAAAATGGCTTCGGGAGGTGGAGCGAAAGGTATACAAAAACTGGTACATAGACTTCAAAAATGTATTGACCTCAATGTCGATTATGTAGAGAAATAAATACATCAACATTTGTTATGGGATAATTAATAATTTCCATTTTTATGACAAACACGTCCGTAGTTTAATTTAAAATTTGTAAAATTTTCGTAATAATAATATTATATAAAACGAGACGGTGCACAAGTCTTCCTATTCAAGAAATGCAATTCTCATAAAATTTAAAAAAAATCAAAACCTACCTCAAAACGGGCCCAAATCAGTATCACCACTAATAGAGAAGACAGTTTTCATAAACATTATTGACTATACTATAATATAATTAACTACTCATCACTGATATTTAGCACTCTCGCCAAATTCCTGACCGTTGTCATATTATTTGATACGATAATTATAGTAAAGCCGTTGTACAATAATGGGGTATTCCTCATATTTGATCCTACTGCACTGATGTAGGTTCGAGTTATCAGTAAATTCAAAAGTGCAGCATCCTGTTTTATATAATCTTTGATTATAATTATATTGCATTTACTGGATCATGATTTAAATTTTTAAACCAAACTTCTATAATACTAACTTCGAACCTCTTTTTTGATATTGTGTTTTTTATAAAAAATAATAATTTTCATAACTCACTGTTCTTCAAAATATAGTTTCATACTTAATTACAAATAATAATCAAAGTGATTACTGATTACAGACTACTGTTACTACTGTTCTAATAGGTGTTCGTATTATTATACGTCTGGAATGCAGACAATAGCAAAGTGTAGAGCATTATCTAATACCTGTCGACAAACATTTCCTTATTGTTTTCGTATAATCCAGAGAAACTCAAGCAGACACGTTAGGTTGTTTATTGTTACAGTTCAGTGGTATACTCGTGATGTGAATACATGACCTGTCATCAAATGAAATAATGCACCCTTCTAATAGTTGATATTGTTTTGTCTCGTGCCGATACCTGGTATTATATTATCATAATGAACATTAGGCATTAAGTGGAAAACTACAATTATATACAGGTACACTTCATCCCCATCTATTATTCATAAGACATATATTCTTGTTATTGCCAAAAGTAAATGTATAAGTGTATTATTTATATTATGATCATAGTAGGAATAATATTAAATATGTTGAACTAATATGATACGTGATACTTACTTAAAAATTCAGGGCTTGAAACCGATTGAAAAAATGTCGGTTACGGATTCGATTTTGTATACCGATTTTTAATTTTTACGATTTAGTACCAATTTTTCAATAAAAATATTATTACATTTCGGTTTTGGTTTCGATTTTGTATAGTGATTTCAAATTTTTTTCGGTTTCGGTTTACATTTTATTTTCGATTTCAGTTTTTAAACGGCTTATAGGTATCGGTTACTAAAATTGAAACCTATTGAAACCGGTTTCAAGCCCGGTTTAAAATGTTTATAAACCTACGTGCTTAATTTATTTCGTCAAAATCATTTAAATTATTTAATTAATTTGTAGTTAAATCTGCAGACAATGTTCAATTTGAAGACTTATTCAACAAAATTAATGATATAATTACTGAAATTAAAAAAAAAATTAAGTAATAATTTTTAAGAGCGTTTGAAAATAAAATTTTTGATAAACATTGTATATTTAAATGATAATAGCAATTATTTTCACTAAACGATTCACATTGTTAAAAAAAAAAAATCAACAAAATATTAAGAAGGTCAATTTACAATATTCCACTTTTATTTATTTAAAAAATATTTAATTAGATTCAACATAGATGAATTTCTAACTGAAAAATAGTTTACACTATGAAAAAAGTTGGTAACTCCGCCAGCTCGAGTTCAGCTTTAAGACTTACTCGTCCGTGACCACTGCACCGATGTACAAGTGAAAACCCTTTCTATAGTAAAATCTCTTATTCTCACAGTGCTGTCTGATTATTGTTTAATGTTTCCATCGTAATATAAAAGAGTGGTTATATACTGGAGTGGTATGGGGTTACCCCGCAAAATGTTTATCCACTACTCCGCCCATCAAAACTTAAAATACTTATAATTCATAAACTACTCGTCCTAAGTTCGATTTTTATGTATCAAAATACTTGGAAAAATATTCTGCTTTGGAATATGAAATTAAAACTCTATGTTGTCATTCAAAAAAGTAAAAACCTTAAAAAATTATAAGGATAAAAAATATTTAAAAATATAATTTTTTAATGAAAACGTTGTTTTTTTAACAACTTGAAACTATGTAAAAAAATATTTTCAAAAACATTAATACTTTTTGAGATAATGAGTGTTTTAAGCTTAATGAATCACCTGTATATTATTGATCGCTATTCGATACAAATAATTCAAATATATTATTATATCACCACGCATAATATTTTAACAAATTAAAGTTTGATTGTATATATTGTAATAACAATGACCTTTTGATGTTTTGATGATGTTTATTACATTCAGTTATTTTTAAAAACCATTTCACATTTAATTAAGTTTTAATAATAAAATGTATGAACATTTTTACAAAATCATAAAGGATTTATATTTTTTAATTAAAATATTTCTTTATTTTATAAAATGAATGTATTATGATGCAGCTCAGGTACATACTTATTTATTGGAATATTTAATTTCAATTCGTTGACTCTTATTATAACCTTTCAATATATTTAATCTCAAAAAATTTGCAATTTTCTATCTTTGTACATCACCTAGCTCGAATAACGCATAATTACTTTTTATAAAAGTACTTATATAAAAAGGCTAAATTATACAGTATTACAGCGTGATTCACTGAGCATGTTACCCCTTTTATTCTTTAATGATGAATTTATTCAGACTCTGATTGCTGGAAATTTATTTATTTATTTTTTCTAATGACAACCATCTTTTTGCTCAGTAAATTGTTAATTAGATATAATTTTTTTTTCTCTAAACTATCTAAATCAAAATACAATTGAGTTATAAATTAATAACATATTTCCGAGTACACGGATTATCATTACCATTTTATGGAGTATCCTGTGGTGGTATAATTTTCTTTTTTGAAAAAAGACACAACTATTTTTTACCGATAGTAATTATAATTGTTAATTTGTAGATTTTAATAAATGTTTTGAAGCAACCAAATAAAAATTCAGACAAATAATTTCTGAATTTTAACCCTCAGACGTAACAATAATAGAACTTAAAAATAGCTTTATATAATTATATCTACATATATAAAAATACATTTAAGTTTCGATTTAGATAATAAACATTTAAAATAAAATCATAAAATATTTAGACATATAGATTTGGAAACTACAAAACCAATTGGAACCAAATTGTGTGTTTATTTGTTAAAGCTTCGTTTGTCAAGCAATATTGAAATCTATAAGGTGCTGGGTGGATCACACATGAATTTCGTTTTTGCTCACGAAAATTGAAATTTTGTGTTCATAAAATAAAGACTTGTCATAGGTTGCAAAAATAAAAAACTACTCGACTGATTTCTAGTAACATTTTAGAGATACTTATCACCAAAGTTTATTGAATAGTTTGAACCACGTTGGATGACCATATCCTTCAAATTACCTCACAAAGCAAGGTACACCGATTTACCTATGATCAGCTGTTTTACACTAAAATAGAAATACAATAATATAGCGCTGTATTTTATATTTATTCTTTTATTCCCCTGCACAGTGTGGAGTCGAACACTCGAACAGTACAGCTAGTTATATATAAAATAAATGTAATATTTAGTCATTATTACCTACTATGTAAACTCGGATATATTTTTAGAAATAACAATAATAATCAAATTATTAGAATATTCTAAACAATCATCATAAACTGTTTTCTTTAGTCCTTAAATATTAATGATTCAAAAACTACTATATTGTAAAAGTATATCATTAAGATTTTTAAACGAAAGAAATCATCTTCATAGTGGTTCACATTAAAAAAAAAATCCTGCTTTTCATTTGAAAAAAACTAATTGCTTATCATCATAAAAGACCTTTTGAGTTGCATACAAATATCTAAATTTTTGAATATAATAATATGGTCTTTGAGATAATAATTTCAAAAATCCCAATTTGTATAAATCCCTTATAAAGGAAAAATGGAGGTGAGCATACTTGGTGAATCACTCTGTATAATATAATATACTGTAACACGTATACCTAGGTTTATTATATAGTCATTATTTAAGAAGAAGATGTAAATAGTACAAATAAAATGATTTAATAATTCGTTTAGCGGTAGGTATTGTGTTTATGATAATGCCTATTTTTTTTTCAAAAGTAAAACAAAAAGTTGCTACTTTTTCTTCAACTCTGGGACTTATTGTAATTTTAAATGTTGTAAACTGTGTTTTATGACTGAACATTGTCAAATGTGTAAACAATATTTTCATTAAAAAGTAAGTAATACCTGTTCTCGGAAGTTGTTATATTATGAAGGCAGGGCATAACATATTTTTATTTATTTTTTGTCCCTGTCTTATTCTAATCTTACCTTATCTTTTTTAATACACCACATTTATTCCGGATGAAAACATTTTATAGAGCTGGTGGCAAGATAATAACAACTATTCAAGTGTCACGATATTTCTTCGTTAAGACAACAAAAAAAATTATACAAAAACGTTCAAGTATTTTATCCTAAACGTATCTTAACTGCGATGTTACAAGGTAGGACATCCATCAAGCGGAACTCGAGTTGAATGAATAAAAATCTAAAAGAAAATATATATTTACATACAAATAATACACATTATAATAATACTATTCTTTGTAAATAAATAAATAAGTCCGACTTCTATTCAGGAATTGTATTTTACTTTTTAGGTGAATCGGCATTTTCAAGGATTGATGATTAGGTCCACTGAATCAATATTGGAATTTAGATTGATTCCAATGGAACGCTGTTTATTAAGACATTCGTAGATGTTTTCAATTATGGAGCAAAGTGCTGATTGCATTTCCATCGAATATTATTATGCCGACTAAATACTATAATACAGCAGTCTAATAAACACAGCTACATTTTACTTAAAATAATATTTTCTCCGTCTCTCTGAAGAAAAAATGCAAAACAAAAACGTTAAACATATTTTTATTTTCTCTCAATAACTTTTCCTTTGCAATATCCTCTTTACACTGTCGATAATATTAAATATCGATTTTTATCTTTGAAATGTTAATAATTGTATACCTACATTTCTTACATTTTTTTAAAAATAATTGTTTACATTTTTTGTACCTACTTATTTTCTTTAGTTACAGTCAAATATGTTAATCGATTACTCTTAAAAATATTGATGTACATTTTATAATTTATGAGTAACAAAATAGGTAATACAAAATTACCAACATATATTATGTTATGCATACCTACTAAATTAAATTTTAATTTATTCTTATAAAAGTTACCTATAAGCACTCGTAGTGATCGCCAAACTCTTCTACAGAAAACCACTTATAGCTAAAACGTTAGACATGTAAACCAGTTCATAGTAAATTTACCTTCCAGTAAAAAATAAATATTTAAAAAATATTTATAATTGTTGCAGGGTTAATTAATTGAAATGAACACGAGTTCCGGCATCGCAGTATTTTATTATGCGCAGTTGTTTATTTTTCAACAAAACCGGATGAGATAAAGTAAATTAAACAAGGGATTTTTAACATTATCATTAATTAAATAATTATATAGGTACGAGGTGAAGTTATAAAAAAAAATATAAATATATACAATCGAAAATCAGTTTAATAATTTTGAACGAAAATTCGAATAAGGCTTTTATTTTTTTATTTATTTAAAACTTTTCACGTGAGGGTCGTTTTCAAATAAAAGGTTTCGTTTCCGTCTATGATACCATAAAACATGTCAATGAAGTAGTAAATCACAAAATCCAATCGTTTATAAGTTGATTTATTTTCGTTGGACATTTTTACAACAAAGGGTTTTTTTTAATACTTTTTATTTTTTCGTTTTTAACGAATATTATCAATCAGTTACTTCGGAACTATTTGAATGCACTCTGCACACAAATCACAATAATTTCTCCTAGTATTCTCTTCACTTATATTTATATTCACTGGTATAATCTGCCATAAGTTGCAGCGTTAATTGTGTACTGCAGTCGATACAATATAAGTTGTCATCGAACTATTGTATTGAAATACTTGAAATTAATAATAAAACGATTAAACTGTACGAACACAATATTATCTGGTAGATATATAATATTATGTGCATGTATGTGAATGTAAAATAAATATAACTGATTTACAGAAGAAAACAAATTGGACAAATTACGTTAATGTTATTCGGTGAAATGTAGTACGATAATAGTGATAAATAAAGTTTTTTTAACGGTTTTTAATATTAGTGACTTGCGCACATTAAATACTTTACGATCTGTAATAATGTTTTACGACGAACATGTAATGACTCGTTACACGAATTAAAATCTTATCTTTGTACGTTTGAAAACCAGGATTAGTTTTATTACACTTCTAATATAATACCCACGGGATAGTAGGTATATGTTTATTATACTATCGTTCTATCATAAGCATACATGGCATGTTGAACGTTAAAATAATAACGAACAACTGCTGGATTTAAAGCGTTTCTATAGTTTTTCAAAATAAATATTAGCACAAGCAAAATAAATATTCTCGATAGACAAACATTTTTTTTCCTGTACATTTACAAAGTTTGTAGGTATGGAATTAGAAGTGTCAAAAGATTTAAGTGTATTTAATATTGTTTTGTTATTGGTACTTCATAAACTTCATATTTTTATAAATTCATTGTGTGTGACTTATTATTATGTTCGTGTAATACAATAAAAAAATGTTTAAGTGGTATTTTTTTTTTTATTATTATATTTTTCCAATAACTAAAATATATTAAACACTTGTTGAAAAAATAATACCTTCTGCATATTTTAAAATTATTAATTCAAAAAAATTTAAAACATGGTTTGAAGATTTTATTTTCAAGATATTCCTATATATTTTGTTTTATCTCAACAATCTTCAAAACAAAACATTTTATTATCATGGTGATTATATAATGTACAATCCTTTTATTTTTTTTTATAACAATGGGATGTTCTCAATTATTATAGACGGTACGACACGCAAGGTTTTTTGTCGTTAACTCCCTCTTTTGCTAATAATTAAACGGAATTTTGTATTTAATCACTTTCCGTTCACATGAACTCTGCTGACGAAGGTTTTGTGGTTAAGATTATTCACAAAATATTTATATAACACGATGTATATCATACCCATGTAAAGCACGTTTTGATAAATTTACTTAAAATCCTTTTGAATGAATGCGTTTGGTTGCGTGAAAAAGCTTCACTCGGTTCTATTTAACATTTTATCTGATATTATAAATACAATTTATAAAGTCTTGAAAATCAAGTTTCTAGTCAAACAAGATTATTCAGTAAAATACTAAGATTCGTATTTTTTTGAACTAGGTAAATAAAAAGGTTAAATTTTGTATTTACTCTCAAATGATTCATATGTGTGTGTTTTTTTTTTTTTAATGTATTTAAAATATTTTTAAACCAATGTTAGAGGTATTAATGTATAAATATACATTTTATTATAAGATACAGAAATACTTAAATACATTTCTCTACATTGCTTTATTATTGTCATATTAATTTGTGTTAAGTCATAATATGTTAGTTAAATTTTTCAGTAAAATACATGGTGCACGAGTTATGTGGTTTCAATCTGTTATAAATGTGGATAATATAAAGGTACTAGTAAGAAACTTTTAGGGAGTTATTCTTGAAAACATCAAAAGTGTTTCATTTTATAAGACTATAATACTTCAAATATTTTTCCACTAGCTTAACATCTATTTTAATTGTATTGCATAGGTAAATTTTAAATTAAATATATACACAATATTCTACTGAGTATAATATATTGAATTATTGTGTTTATTATTACTATTTTGTTTTTTTCTTTAATACTATATTTATTTAATTCCGATAGTACCAAGGACAAACACATTTAACTCATTAAGTATAATATTTCTTGTACAAAATACAAAATATAAAATATATATTATCTTCGCGATAATTATAGCAGACTATTTATAAATACTACTTAACTGCTTTGGATTTTTATTACTACTTTTGGGCATAAAAAAACAGTAAGTATATATAGTCGCTGAAGTCTACGGACGATACTCAAACGATATGAACATGTTTTTATTCTTTTTTATATGGTTATTATAATATTTACTGTATATTCATCTATTTACGTGATACGGGTGAATAGTTATGTGAGCACTATACATTTATGAAAAAGTAAATACAACCATGTATAACAATAAAAATAGAGAAATAAGGTAAGAAGAATGTTTTAGATAAAAGGTATTTTAAATTATGACTCTGAAAATGTAAAACTAACGTTATTTGGATGAAATAACCAAAAAAGAACATACCTCATAATTAACCACACAGTTTAAATAATTAATTAATTACACGCACGTAAAATTCGGTTTTATAATTAAACTTGTGCTGGTCTTATAAAGTATTGTATTTACCATGTTAATATTTTATTCGGTAAATAATGTCTAATAAGGCAAAAGAAAACATTATTATTTTCATAAAGAAACCTAACCAATAAAGTAACAGGCCAAAACATTGAATTGTTTTCAAATAGGTCGTACATTCTTACAATATATTTGCAAAACTGCAGGGTTCTATTTTGTTTTGTTTTTTTAGTGTTTTGGGTAACAAAATGGTAGTTTTCAGACGTTTATTAACTTAGCAGGAATTATTTACGTCCATTGAATTTACCGTTATTTAAATTGTATTGTTTTTGTCTGTTACAGGGGAAGATAAAATGCAACCTCTGTAGGAGGTTTAACTGGCAGCGATGCTGTTTTTCACATTTATTGTCTGTGCAATAGCCGTCAACAATGTTTCGTCGAAAATAGGTAAGCTGAAAGAATTAATAGACTACCGTGCAATTAAAACCTCGTAACACTGCTTTTTTAGCGTACAATTAATCCACTTCGTCTGGTCCTTATTCTTAACCCTTTTACACCAAGTACCCATCAAACTGCTTCGAGCATATTAATGTAGGTGTACTGACCGGTAAGAGTGAAATGAAACTTGAGATATGTACATAATATTATTATCTCGACGAGTTTGTTAGGCGTGGTTTCAGAAATATCAGCCTTAGCTATTTCGGCAATTGACATAATATAATAATATGATGTGTCATCTATAATTTAATTAGTATTTACATCATAATATATTGAACAACAATAGACAATCGTGAAGTTCAACCTTTATAATTTAATACTTTATATAGGTTGATTCTTTTAAAGGCAAAAACTAATTTTCTCAAAAAGTACTAACGAATTTGTTTGTTTGATGAAGCAATTTTAAAAACAATATTGTAATATCATAATATTTTGTCACCGTTATCATTTTTTAGAGATTTTACTTTCTTGATTTTCAGTCTGAATTTATAATTTCATATTACAAAGTTCTAATACTATAATTTTACCTACATATATTATCGTTTTGATACGAGTAGTTCATTAGTTACAAAACGTATTCAAAATTTATAAGAACAGAGCAGTGGGCCAACTTTTTCCATGAGACCTCTTCAATATTCTTTTCCGCTCATCTTATCATTACATCGATACTTCTTATAAGTTATAAATATTTAACTATAAATTTGATTTAATATAATATGGTAAATTCTCAGAAAAATATTCTGCTTCCGAGTATGATATTTAAAATGTATAGGTAGGTAGTATTTACTGTCAATATTTTTTTAAATAAAGTTAAAAAGTTAAAAATAGTAATAATATTGATATTATGATCAAAAATTATAAAAAAAAAATTACCAATTAAGTAAGCACATAAATAATTTTTGAAAAATTGAGTATTTACCTTAAGAATAGTTAACTTGTATAATATAATATTTTTATTTTTATTTTTTTTTCGTATATTGATTGAATTTGAACTGTTCAGGCGTCTCTTTGGATGTATTCTAATAGTATAAGGTTTGGATTTTTGATGCATCTGATGCGAGTATAATATTTAGGGTATATATGCCAAACCAAGGAGTACACAAGATTTTCAAAAACCGTTGCTTAACCATCGATCGGTATGAACGGGTTGAAAGATCACTTAAATATTATGTGTGCCTATTTCAATGTTTCACATGACGTGTATTAAGAAGTAACGCGGAGAACGGGTCATGTTATGTTTTCTATTACCTAAACCTAACCATATTATATTATACCAACCAAATTAATAATGGTTTTCCAGTAGGAAAGAGCCTTTAAATTTAATTCAGTTTAATAATAATTTAACGTTTAAAAGTAAAATTTTTTCTGGAGCCGTAATGCTTCTGTAGCGTAAGCTGATCGTGTGCGAGCATGTGTCTCCGTATGATGGTCTTATTTAAACCAGGCCGGTTCGAGACAAAATGCAAACGACCTCCGTCGTTGCGATGGTCGGAGAACAAAACACGACTGTGCCGTTATAATGTAATAATTCTACCCTGCAGCGTAGGCCGCAAGCAATATATCATTGGAAAATGCGACATATTGTACATACATTTAACAATTTATTAAGAGGCTTAAAAACGTTTCCAGACCGGCGTCATATCGGGCAGAACCCATGGCGGCGGAATTGTATCGCGTTTAAACCTAACATAATGCGGCGTCGTATATTAATATCCGATTTCGAGAGTTTCATCGTCCTCCACAGCCACCGCCGACCAGTACATATATAATAATATATAATCGGGTGCGCCTCTGCCACAACAGTCACCACCCCCACCACCACAACCACCTCTACCACTGATCTAGATGTATACATATTATTAAAATATAATACCGTCGTCTGCGGGAGAAGTCACTATTTTTCATTTAAAGTACGCGATCGAGGGCGGAAACGATTCCGGTCACCCGCCCACCATATCTTGTCACTCTGCTATCTCACCATAGCGTTATTATTAGTAGGTATTATTATTATTATAAAAACTGTATGAAAATATGCTTACTAAAATCCGTTTAGTCGTCTTTGCCCCCATCGTGACGTTGACATAATTATATCGTTGATTGTCTTACTCACCCTCTATCTCTCTCTTCCATTCTCTCTCTTTATTATTTGAAACCATCCTGCCACTTTCAAAGTGCTCGCCAAGCGATGATACTTCATTTTAATTGCAAACCATTGGCACGCGAGATATATTTTTTTTTTCGAAAAGAAAACAAAAAGAAACAGTCTTACCGACGACACCACGACGACGGCGAGGCTACTGCACGCACGATATGAAATGCTGGAAATATTTCATGATAATGCTACGAGAAAAATCCTAACTGTACGTCACACATTTTGTTGGGTGAATTATGTGTACGTTGGGTACAACTGCTTATGTGATGTACGAACCGTTATTATATTTCCCAAGACAAAAATTTATCAAATTCAGAATTTTTGTGACATAATTCTCTGTTTGAATGAACGAATATGGGTGCATGTTGAATGCATACGTTCATTGTAGTATTATCATGAAATAAATACGGTTATTAGATTTTATGGAAAAATAGACATTTATAAAGATTGATAGAGAGAGAAAATGACATCGATTAAACAGACTATCCGAAAACTCATACGGTTTTCCGACTGCTTCGATTGTTTTGAAGATAAATCTTATTACATGTACGACAAATTTAACCAGCCGAAACTTTAGACAACTTTTAAACGAAATCTTTCTTCGCTACGCTTACTATATTCCACTCCAACAACAGCCGGTTGGGCCTTAAGTCATGTACGTACTATATATACAAGCTGCAGAATCGGGACGACATATTAAACACATTAGATACTCTGAGTTTGACAAATTTCGACCAAGAACTTTAATGGAGCGAAAGTTGCCGTCATGTCATAGTCGCGTACCGAATTCCTGACGAATTTTCTCCCGAGACATTTTAAAAACACGCCTTAAGTCACTACGCTGATTTAGATTGAATACTCTTACGTATATCGATTATTCTTAAGGTACCGGCTGCTGAGAAGACGTATATCAAACTCTTGTAATAAATTATTCGAAGAGGATTTTCTACTTTCTGGAAAACAACAACACATCATGTACTCTTGTAGGCACTAACTGAGAACGGTTTAGTTTGAGAATTCAGCATAAGTGCCATAATCATAATAACTGGAAAGTATCAAGTAGAGTAATAAAATGCAATCAACTATATTATTATATATTTTGAAATTATTATATCTCATATTTTTCACAAAATAATATGAAAACTAGTTTAAAAAAACTACAGGTACTAAGAAATAGTTATTTCATACTATATTATACCTACATTTTTAAATTATTAAATAATGTGAATTTATAGCTTAAAAATCAAAAACGTTAATTATTTTACTAGAATTAAATGTTGTACAAACATCTTATGTTTATTTATAACCCACCAATTTTGAAATAAGTTATTAGAAACATAATGTTCATAATAATATTATACAGTGTAGTAAAGTGTGTAACCTATAATAAATAGGTGGCAAAAATAAATATCTCAATACGGCGCACTGGTTATGCAAAATAGCTACACTTATGTTAATTATTAGCGAAAATAAAAAACATTATATTAGGTAATGCGTGAACAACATTCGGAAACCGTAAAAATCGAGTATAATAATAACGCGATCTCGATTTTTGCTGAAAACACAACACCGACCAAATAAACAAATACAGATCCCAAAACAATGAAACCGTAATAGTAATGCCGCCAGAGTGTAAAGTTTTAATCTGAGTAGCAGAACAAAAATAAAACCTTTCCCGGTGATTTATGGGAGATTTTCCGACACCCTTAGAACTCACGCTGCCACCGTATAATATCGAATAGATTGGAATTTACAAAAGAAGGGAGGAAAAAAGGAAAACGACCCCAAACTTTTCGACCGGTAGGCGGGTGCCTTTTTTTTCCACCCACCGATACACTCGTCACACACACACTCGTATAGGTATTAGCGACCACAAAATGTACACCACCGGCCTCCACGTGTTTACATTGTGGTACAGGTACCTACACAGCTTAGAAGAAAGAAAAAATCCGACAACGGGAGTGGTTGACGTTTGCTGTTGCAGTGAGTTCGTTAGTAGAACATGTGAAGTGTATGATGTGAATACCTAACCGACCTTTAGTTGCTACAAGTCGAGTAAACGCCGCGTTGTTGAGATCTCTGACGTGTCAAGGAGTTGTCGATAAATCAAAGTGGCCACAGACCAAAAACCGTTTTGTCCGCATCTCCGTCATCAGTACATCGATGACGTCGTTGAGTTTCGTCGATATTTATACTGCTGGCCGAGAGGCCACCAATTAATGATGGTGATACTGAAGCATGGGTAAACGATGACATTGAAATGTTTTTTTTTCAGAAAACCAAAAGAAGAAAAATCGCATATCGACGGACGCTGGTTATAAATTCAGCTAATGTGAAAAGTTCAACAGACGTTAAGACGTACCCGAAATACATAGGTATTTTATGTAACGAACAAAATAATACTGTTCAATTAAAACATTTAAAACGCGGAAGTTTAATTTCATGCAATACATTTTTTTCAAATTTAAAGTACTTATACTTGAAATCTATTATTTTTGGAATTTTCAACGAATTTTTTCCATTTAATATCACTAAAATGAAATATATTATTTACCATGTGAATACGTGATATATTATAATACTTATACATACATTATTATATACCTAAATATTATATACTGTCTTTAATTTGATGCTATTATATCATAAATTGATTTTATAATTAATTTTTACAAATGGCCAACTTGTGTCGTTAATGGATGATGTGAGAACAATCTTATGAAATTGACTTTGCTGTTTAAAATAAGTTGTTTCGGATTTTAATTCAAATGGATGACAGTAATTATCTATTAACTGAACAGCAAAATATATAGGTATAAATATAATGTTTTGAAAATATAATTGTATTATCGAATGAAAGAGCTTTAAATTTTAATGTTATTTTAACTATATAAATACAACCAACAAAACATTTTCATTTGAACGACTCTAAAGTACCACTGTTTGAAGTAGAGTGGAATCCGTTATAAACTCGAATTTTTAATCAGCATACTTTAAACCATTAAACAGTATCTACATTGAGTAATAACTACTATAAATAATAGTTTTTACAGCAATAGTAATTTATTTGAAAATTGAAATGTTTACGTTTACAAATGAAACAATAAATAAACAAATAAATCCCAAAATAAGCTAATACATTTGAAACTTATAAAATGCCATCACAATATTGTGCATCTAAAGTGCACCAAAGAACACGAAACATTCTCGAGTTCGTTTCATTCGAAAGAGCTTGAATAAATCGTTAAAGAACTTATTTTATACTATATTAATATGATTATCTTAAACTTTGGTAAATGTATTTATAGTAATTGTTAAAAATAAAATGTTATATACCTATGACACATATCATCTTAATATTGAAATCTCGAAGTATGAGTATTATTTTAATCACCATTAATTTATATATTGTAATACCAATGAAATATTATATTATAATAATTATATTTTTTCTGATAACAATGAGACCAAATTTTTAATCGAAAGAAAAAAAACATGGACAGTGTCGTCGTAGTCGACGTCTTGGTGTCGGACAACGAGCAATTCAAACAATGGTATTCGAAAATGATTACGTTTCTGATGGCAGTAAACGTGAAATGCTGGTAGACTTATACAACAGAACAATATAAAAGAGACACTCTGCTTGATGCCGATGTCTGGAGGTTTGGTATTGAAGTTAAATTCGAGTATCTGGAGGTTGTTATGGACAATTTTTTTTATACAATAAACGATTTTGAAATGTACCAATTGTTAATTAAGCTAATTCCTATAATTTATGTATGATTGTGTGTTGAAGACTATTACATATTATAAGAACGATTTTCACTACCTACTTTAAAATGTTACTTAAAAACAGAAAATTTAAAAGTATTATAATGGTATCAATTATTAAAAATTATCATAATATGAGCCATCAGCTAATTCTTATAAATATCAAAATGGCAGTGTCCGTAAGAATTCAAGGCCATGTCCTCACTTTATTCAAATTGCGTTAGGATTTTGGAGAGTGTCGTACCTCTGCTTATTCGGGCGCTCGAGAAGCATGGAGATTATTCCAAAAACGCTTCTTCATTGGGCTTTTGAGTACGGATAGCTATACAATTACTCAATATAGTGTTTTCATCATTTAATATTCTAGCGGTTTTGGCGGTTTTGGTGCGATCTCGGCGTTATACGGTAACATGTCGTTTTCGAACAAAATATAACAAAAGTGTAGATTTGACGGTAAACCACGATAACCGCTGTTGGCTTGCCTCTAAAAAAGTGCAAAGAGATTCAATCGAAGAGCGTAAAACAGCGCTAACCATCATTCCCGAAAAACGCCTCTGTCCACGTTATTATACAGTCGGACCTCGATAAACTCATTTGAAGAGACTTCGTGACTATTATTTTTTTTTCGTAAGTCTTATCATTATTGATAAAAATGTGACTTATGTTGAAAAAAAAATTGAAACACAATCATGGTAGGGGGTGTTAAAATTCTTTTGCATTTCAACCGGTGGTGCCTGCAGCCAAGTAACAACGACTTGACCAGAGCATTAGACAAATTATTTATTATACTAGCGCCTAGGTAGGCGTACCTACCGTATCATTATCGCGTTTAATTCCCGGCACGGTTAACATCCCCCAAACCGACCGTAACCTATATTATATACTGTAATACGGTAAAATGGTTAACGTCCAATTGCATGGTATTTATTTTATCGTTCGTATACAAAATTAAAGTGTACGGCACGATCTACGCCTAATAATAATAATAATAATAATATGACTAACAATTGTTTTCGTCAACAACAACTGTATACACGGGTATAATGTTGTTTAATGTATAATATTATAATATTAACATTTTGTCTCGTAGAGCGGTTTTTTTCCTTTCATAAATTATTGCAGTATATTCGGATGAATAATAAAAGTCTACTGTTACGCGTTACCGCAACAACGTCCTTCTACATTTTGGTTTCTACATTTTGGAAAGCGTTTTTTCTTCCTTTTATGTATACCGTATTTATATATATATACATTTTTTTTTTTGGGCGAACTATCCTTTTCGAGTCCATTACCACTATCGGATATGAATATGGTAATGTGTAATCCATACACGTATCACACAAGCCGATATCAAAATAACTCCAGATATATTTTATATCCGGCCATATTATAATATGCCGTCGTTTCACATATAAATTGGTGATTATGCATTTTCGCCATCATTCTTTTGAACAACAATGGGAAATTTCGAGTGCATATTTTTTTTTTTTATCCGATACTGTGTTTTAGTCGGAGTGTTCACATAATATCACAATGCATATATACATATAATAATATATGTATACATAATGACTGGGAAACAGTCGTAATGTTTATTTATTTCAACAAGCCCTATAATACGTATACGCGGGAACTACATATTATACCTATTTCGAATACATTTAGTCGAATGAAAATTATTACACAATACAGTACGACGTATATGACATTATAATTTCTAATAAATGTTTGGTTTTTCACGCAAAATGTAATTTGATATTAATGTATAGTGGTGCTACTCCCGCATTTATAAAACCGTTATATCACACTAGCTACTTTTGCGTATATAATATATAAAAAAAAAATCTGTGGTCGAAATCAAAATATAAACAATTATTATTAGGCGTTGCCTGGCAACGGTGAGATTTTCTTTTCGCAATAAAACTAGGGGAAAGGTATCTTATTATCGTGTGTGATGGACGAACGACATAAAAATGCGTTACGGGCTGATAATGAAAAAGTAACGTTGGGAGGAAAACTGTTAGACGTCTAGTACACCAAAAAAATGTGACTATTCCCGCGTTTTGGTAAATTTTAATATTATATTATATTACAGCTTGTCACACTTATAATATAAATCTATTATACAAAATATAATCTTTAGAAAATATATTGGAAGGTTGTTTAGAAATTTATCTTCGTGAAAAGATACACCACGACAGTCCTAGTCCCTAAGTTATTCCTTTTGTGGGTCATAAACTCTCGCAACCTTATCCCCACCCATTTTCACGGCGACGTAAAGTTACGAACCCTGCAGATATTTGAGGATCAACCCAACTCGAATTTTTTTTCAGGTCTGGACCAAACTATTTTAAATTTGTTATCATAATTCGATTTTATTATGTTATTTATTCCTAACAAAATCAGTAAGTATGATTTTTTTTAAAAATATTTTTGTCATTCAAACTATAAAGTATTTTGAACAGTTCGAAATATCAGTATTTATGATAATATTAAGTTTCAAGAAAAATTTAAAGCACTGGATTTCACCAAATATTTTGGTGTTGACATAAATGTCATGATGACAATTATAATAACCTTTTCAGTTTAATATTTTGCTATACGTATATTATATTTAAATGTTTAGCTAAACAAATAAGCGATGTTTATCGACACACACATTCTATTCGGAAATGTCCACTAATACAATGCATTGGTCATATC